>CM039502.1:80935559-81148675 GCA_022432975.1 Begonia masoniana | reverse complement strand
GTGCTGAGTCATCCTAGTCTTCCGCCAGTATATTTACGGTCATTCCTCGTCTTCCGCCATTATATTCATCGTCCGGTGACGTCATTCCAGTATTCCGCCCGTATAAGTTACGTCGTCAGGATGACGTCAATCCTCGTCTTCAGCCAGTATCTTTACGTCTTCGGCTGACGTATCCAAAGTCTTCCGCCTATAATTACGTCCTCGACTGCACGTCATCCTAGTCTTCCGCCAGTATATGTATGTCTTCTGGCTGACGTCATCCAGTTCTTCCGCCAGTATATTTACGTCTTCCGGCTGACATCATCCATTTTCATACTCCTCATTGCAGGTAGCATCACACTGTATTCGCATTCTGCTCCACTCGGTCACAAGCTTTCAATCTAATACTCGCGCATTGGAAACCAAAAAATGCATAGCCCCGTGTCCTATCACGAAAACACTGCCACCCCCATAAATTAAAATAGTACCCCTGCTATCACGGAAGGTTTGATCCTCTTCGTCGACGTCTCCAGCTCGATAATGAAAAGATTCTCGACATAAAGAAGCCGTCTTTGATTGGTATCTGTTTCTCAACAGTTCCCTGAGCAAAATGCCCAACCTGCTCCACATCGTAACAACTGTTCGTGCCCAACCGACAATGTCGTAGGCTCTGTCTGACATTTAGGACAAATAGGCTTCTGAGTAGCCCCTTGGACCTGCTCTCCCCCTTGCCCTGCTCGCCTTTACCATCATAGGGCCTTTTAACGCCCCGTTGTTGTTGTTGTGGCTGCCCTCTCGGTTGCCAGCCTTTACTTCTGATCTGGGGGTGAATTTCTCTAAAGAAGCCCTTAGATGGCTCCCTCGGTTTGACAGAATCCCTATCAACTGCCTCAATCTCAAGGGCTCTGG
This sequence comes from Begonia masoniana, assembly GCA_022432975.1. Classification (NCBI taxonomy): domain Eukaryota; kingdom Viridiplantae; phylum Streptophyta; class Magnoliopsida; order Cucurbitales; family Begoniaceae; genus Begonia; species Begonia masoniana. Next base: position 81,147,787 of record CM039502.1, on the reverse strand, counting down.
CCACTATCTCGTCGTAGGATACATTCTGTACCCCTAATATAGTAAGGCTCCTCGCAACTCCTGACTAAGCCCTTGCAAAAATCTGCGTACCTTATCCTCGTTAACGCTGACCTGACGTGGCGCGAATCGGGACAGTGCTTCAAACTTCCTTACATACTCGGCAATAGAACTGACCTGCCGCAACTGCATAAACTCAACCATCTTCGCCTCCCGTACTGTATGGCTGAAATACTTATCATAAAACATCGTCTTAAAACGCTCCCAACCCATAATCGTCGTGTCGGTGGTTGTCTGGATCGTATCCCACAAATATCGGGCATCCAGCGCTAAGTGGTAGCTAACCAATGCAACCTTCTCCCCATCCTCAATGCTTGCATAGGCCAGCATGTCCTCCATGGTTTGAATCCACTCCTCAGCTGAAGAGGGATCCATAGACTGTCCATTGAATACCGGAGGCTGGAGCCTTTGAAATCTCTCCATACCACGATTACCAGAAGTCGCGGTCTCCCGAGCTCTAGCACCCTCACGGTCAATCAGGGTACCCAATTGCTGAGATTGTCTCTCCATCTGTTGGGCCTGACGTTCCATATGTTGGGACTGTTGGGCAATGAAGTCTTTAAGGGTGTCTATCATATCGTCTCTATCGTCTCGGTCGTTTCCTCGACGGACCATGTTTATATACTTCCTATATCAAAGTTAAAACAACCATCCTAAGAAATAGAACTTAAAAAAAACATATAAACATACTTACAGTTGAGGAAGGATGTCCGCGTAGTGGTTGTGCAGTCGAGCAGTCTACAGAACCGTTTTTGAAACCCGGGGGGCTCTGATACCATAAGTTGTGATGACCCTTACCCGTATCCTAATTTTCCGTATTAATTTTTTTCATTTTATTTTACGGTTTAAGCGAAAATTAAACTAAAATTGAAATAGTTAACATTGTTTAGAAAATCGTTTAAAAACAAAACTTAAATCAATTAAATATAACAATTAAAACATTTAAAATAAATGTTTAAAACATATCAAATAAAACCTGAAGGCACGGAGGGCAAAAGGGACAATGTCCCGTGAAATGTGAGGGGCGATCGATTGCCCTTCAGCGATCGCCTCAACAGGCGATCGCTCCATACACAGGGGCGATCGATCGCCCCCCCTGAGCGATCGATCGCCAAGCTCTCTGGAGTTTCTCCAGAGAGCTCGACCATGAGGGGCGATCGATCCCCTCCTTAGGCGATCGATCGCCACTCTCCCTGGAATTTCAATTCCAGGGAGTTCCTCCTCCCCTTTTTCTTTTTTCTTCCACCTTCATTCTTTCTTTCCCCTTTTTCTTGCATTCAATTACACATAACCTACATCAAAACTATAACATACTCTACTTCATAAACACGTGATAAACAATCACTCAAATCACACCCGATTCACCCGAAATAAGCAACTCAAAACGCAATTTAAAACTAAGTACATTTTCATGAAAACGAACTGCGTGGTTCCGTTTGAAAACCAGACATTTCCTCCTGCTAAAACCACAAAGCAGTTCATAAAAATTCTTAATAAAACGTTTTATAATTTCAATTACCAAAACGTTTAAAAACATCAAAACGTAACCTATCAACTAATCAGAACCAAACATCTTAAAATGTTCTAACTATACAAATTTTCCTACGATCTAACTACCGTGTCCCAAAATACCTTTACATGATTCCCCACGGGTCAAAACGCACCGACTACCCAGCGCACTCCGACAGGCCATCCTCCTTCAATCTGTATGATCGTCTGGTAGAGGGAAATCCTCCTCACCTGGATCTATGTCACCTACACCATAAAGACACCTATGAGATAAAAATCTCTATAAGCTCTACGTAAATGCTAATGCATGATCATGTATGCTCAATGTTATGAAAACCGTCCATGTCAATGCATATATCAGTACGTGTCAGTCTATGGTTATCGAAAACGCTCGACAGATGGATAGGGCACGTCTAGTGGTTAGACAGCCCACACCATCTGAAGGGAGAAAAACTCACTCACCACGGAACGCCAGGTCTGAACCTCATCCCCGATAACCCCATGTCATGGTTGTTTACTGTGATACTTTACTTGCCTTTACAATGCATGTTCTTTTCATGAAATCCGTGCGTAAATTCATTTTCATGTCGTTTTTAAAACCGTGAAGCATGAACAGGTTCAATATAAACAATATAACATAATTAACGAGCATACCATTAAAACACGACAAATACCATTAAAACACAACAATCAACCTATAAAATAACCGAACCTAAACTACCCTACCGAAATAATTTAAACAAACACGTCACCAAAACTCCTCGAGACGACTTCGACATACGGTGTAGGCCTATCGGCCAGATTAAGTCACGAGAACTTACCTCGTGTCCGTTGCAATCCAAGCTCCGTCCACGAGCGTTGTTAACCTAAGGCAATTTCACAATCCTGTCGTTAAAACGAGTTTAAACAGTTTAATGCCCAAACCAACAGAATCCTTAACTAAGGAATTTCTCCTAGAGCTATAACTCAATTAATCGAGGTGTTTCAACAACCAATTCGCGCTCGATACCACGAAACATCCATTTACGAGTTTTTCCCAAAATCTCTAAATTCTCAAATTTTAACATTTCTCACAATTCGATCTAACTTCGTTCAATAACGTTCAATACGTCCATTATACTCATAAACTCGATAAACCTATCGATTTCGAACCCTAAATGACGTTTTTAACGAAACCCTAAACGAATCATAATCGTTTAAACTTCGTAAAAACCGAAATAAACTTTCCTAAAACCTTAGAATCATACCTAGGGTTGCGAGAGGAGGAAGAAACGTGAAGGATAGAGACAATCGGAGAGGAAAACGGAAGTCAGCGTGAGAAATCGCCAGAGGAAGAAGGAAATGTCGCGAGAGGAGGGAGAATCGCAGGGAAAAAAGGAGAATAGCGTGGAGAAGAAGAAGAAGACAAGTGATTTTTATAAAATTTGGGTTGTCAAATTACCGATTCGCCCTTCTATTGTTTTTTATATTAATTTCGTCCTTTGTTTCATTAATTGTCTAACGAGTCGGTTTCTCCAAATCTTCTTACTTCACCAATAACTTCAACTTATTATTTGGGTTCTATTAAAACTGTCCGTTCGCAATTCGGACCTCGTTTACTATTTTTACCAATGTATCCTTTATATTACGAGAAACGTAATTCTCGTAAAATTAATGTTACGGCTCCTAAAATTCCCAGAATTTTTCTAAAATCCATATCAATTATTAGGATCGTAATAATGCTTGCTGTTCGCGAAACGGACCTGATTTGACGTATTTACAAAAATACCGTCATATATTAAAATATTAATTTCTTTACCGCTGGGTATTACAGATATTATGCTACGGCCCAATCCCCAGAGCGGACAATATCTTGTTGGGAAACTGGGTTGTTACAAATGGTATCAGAGCCTGTACCCAACCGGAAATGTGGACAACGAGGACGTTGGGCCCCCGAGGGGAGGTGATTGTGATGACCCAAATGTGAACGTATGTGTACGACTGCGGGGCAAACCTCGGGACCTAAGCCGAGTGTAGGCGAATCCCGGACTCGAGTATAGGCGAATCCCGAGTCGTAAAGAGGGAGTTGTCACAATCCCACATCGCTTGGGGAAGTACATGGAAATGAAACATATGTAAGAGATCCCTCCCAAGATAGCAAGACGCGTTTTGGAGTACAATTGGCGACGGATCCCATAAGAACTCCGAAGTTAAAAGTGCTTCGGCGAGAGCAATTCCAGGTTGGGTGACCTTCCGAGAAGTTCTCGCCAAACAAAGCCGTGAGGGGAGGATATTGTGCTACGGCCCAATCCCCGGAGCGGACAATATCTTGCTGGGAAACGGAGTCGTTACACTCCATCTGGTGAGAGTCAATCCCCGGTGACACCTTATGTTATGTAACTAAAGAATGAAAAAGGAATGCATGATTTTATGAACTGCATATGCATAGCACACATTCTCATTTACGTCGATTTACTGAGCCTTTAGCTCATAGAATGTCTCTGTAGTGTAGATGACGTAGAAGGAGGTGAGGATAACGTTCGTTTACCTGATGAACGCACAGGTTGAAGAAAGATGTCCGTGGGAGTGCGCTGAACAGTCAAGGCGATTTTGACCCGTGGGAACCAGAGTATAGGTATTTTAAGTACGTTAAGTGAAATGATAATGGAATTGTGGACAAATGTATAGATAGTTTGTTTTAGGAGGATTTGAAACTAGTTGGATGATATCATGTAACACTCGGTTCTTTATAGGATTTTATTATTTTCATATATGATGATATTTTTGTAAAATATGTCAAATTAAGTCCGTTCTGCGAACGGAAAGCGTTATCACGATCCTAATAATTAATATGGGTTTGAAGAAAATTTCGAGAATTTTAGGAGTTGTAACGTTAAATTATGAGAATTACGTTTCTCGTAATATAAAAGATGTTATAATAAAAATAGTAAACGAGATCTGTTTACAAACGGACAGTTTTAATAAAGCCCAGATAATAAGTCGGAGTTATTGGTGAACTAAGAAAATTTAGAGAAGCTGAATCGTTAGCTAGATAACGAAACAAATGACGAAACAAATAGAAAATCAAAGGAAGGGCGAAAATGTAATTTGCCAAGCTAAATTTTAATTAGAATCACAATTTTCTCTCTTCCTCCCTCATTTTCTCTCTTCGTGAACCAGAAGCTCTCTCTTGGCGTTCTCTCTCTCTCCCTCACGGCGATTCCTCTCCTTCCAACGACGGAGCTTTCTACGATCAGCCTCCGTTCTTCACGTTTTCTCCTCCAATCCCGACTCTAGGTATGATTCTATAGTTCTAGAATGTTTACGTTCGATTTTTGGAGAGTTAAACGGTTATGGTTTCGTTTAGGGTTTTCGCGAAATAGTCGGGTTATGCTAGAAATGGCTAAGGTTGCCCTATTTATGACCTTAGTGAGCATATTAATGGGCATTTGAGGTAATTGAGCAAATTAATAGCCATTAATGTGAATTTTGGGTTGTTGGTGAAATTGAAAACTCCATTAATGGAGGTTAGGAGTTTATGAGCACGAATTGCTCGACAAAATACCTCAATGAGTTAAATTAGAATTTAGGAGATTTCTTTAGTTAAGGGTTTCGTTAATTTGGACGTTTAATGGTTTAAAAATGTTTTAACAACGATTGTTGTGAATTTGCCTTAGGTGAACAACGCTCGTGGACGGAGCTTGAGTTTCAACGGACGCGAGTTAAGTTCTTGTGACTTACTATGGCCGATTGGCCTACACCGTACGTCGAAGTCTTGTCGAGGAACATTGGTGATTGTTTGTTTAAATGCTTTGGTTGGGTAGATATGATTGGTTGCCTTTTTAGGTTATGTTTTTATCGTCTTGATGGTACACATGTTGGTTGGTTACTATATATTGAATTGTTCATGCATCACGATTTTCGAACGAGCATATAAAATGAATTTCTGCACTACGTTTTCAGGAAAAGTGATGTGGCCCGAAAGGGGGCTATTGATCTATCGTGAAGGCTGAGAGGAGCTTGTCACGATACCACATCTAATGAAATTAATATACGTAATATGTTATCTGGTTATGCGAGGTGGGGTCCAGGCGTGACTGTTACGGATGTGATAAGGCTCGAGACCCTTTCACTAGATCAATGGCCAAGAAGATATTTTCTAATATGTTTTCTAGTTTTGCAGGTACATTACAATTTGGAGACATGATGGAAGAAGCCCAACCCAAAGATAAAGAGAAGCCCATGCATTTACTAGCTTGGAAGCCCGACAATGACTTAGCATCAATCGGTCACATTGAAGAGTCTTAGTCTAGATTCATGTTTAAAGTTCATCATTATCATATCTCCTAGAAAAGAGCAAGAGTCTTAGTCTAGATTCATAGTCAAAGTTGTAATAAATGCTTAGTGGACATTTAATGAAATCCACTAAGCATGTCTTTTCATTTCCAACCAAAGGCCTATAAATAGGCCTTCTTTTGTACTTTTGAAAACACATTCGAATTATCAAAACCACTTTTGTTGTCTTTAGACAAGTTTCTTGAGTTTTGACTCAAAACCCGGCCAAACTTGTGAGGTGGATTCTGAGCGAGTGTGACCACAACTTGTATCTTTCTCTTGGTTCGTTTGAGAGATACATTTTACTACCTTTCTTTCCACCTTCCACGAAGGTATTCCCTAGTGAAAGAGAGGCCAAACAACCCTTCTTTTCGTGGAGACTCACTTATTGCATAAGTAGTCAATCAAATACAAGTGGTAATTCTAGCCACTGAAAACCAACTAGGAAGTCATCTTTCAAATACGATACAGAATCGCATCATTTGGTATCAGAGCCACAACATCCATTCCAGGTTCTTCTATTTTCTTTTAATTATCTTATAGTTCTTGTGGAATTCTAAGATGAAGACTAGAAGTGGAGGAAATGCCATTCGCATTGAAGAGCAACAACAACAACAACAACAACAACAACAACAACCACCACCACCACCACCACCACCATCGCCAAACGGAGTTGAATACACCATTCAACGTCAACTTGATGAAATGAGAGGTATGATTGTTCATTTGCAGCAAATGGTCCTAGAGACTAGAGAGCAATCATTTCCACAACCACAGATTCCAAGGAGTAGAGATGGACATGGGCAAAATAGTAACCGAGAACTTGAGGAGTTCACCGAAGTGGAAGAATTTGATTATCAACCAAGAGGAGAAACACTTATCAAGATGATATGAGAAATATCAAGGTGTCTATTCCTATCTTCAAGGGAGCCACCAAAGGAGAGGAATTCTATGAATGGATGGAGAAAGTTAACCGGATCTTTGAATGCTACAACTATTCCGAGAGATTGAAACTTCAATTAGTGGCATTGGAGTTTGAAGGCTATGCGCATTTATGGTGGGAGAATTTAAAAGCTCAAAGAAGGAGAGAAGGCGAAGAACCTATTCAAACATGGGATGAATTAAAGGCATTAATGAGGAAGAGATTTGTTCCAAACCACTACAAACAAGAGTTATTTTTGCAAGCCCAAGAATTAAAGCAAGGAAACTCTTCGGTGGAAGAGTATCTCGCAACCTTTGAAATGCTTCGAATTAGATGTGGATTAAATGAACCAGAGGAGCAAATTATAGCACGGTTCATAAGAGGGCTTACCAAGGAGATTGGAGATATAGTTGAACTACATGACATAGGCACCATGGATGGAGTAATTCAACTAGCTACCAAGGTTGAAAGACAAAGGAAGAGGAAAGGCAGAGAAATTACTTTTCGGCCTAACCTACCAAAAACACCCGGTAATTTTCAATCATAAGCAAAAACATGGGAGAAGAGCAACAACTATAAGGGAGTCTTCCATAAAGGCGTTGATGACAAGAAGCCGTTAGGAGATTCAACTCACCAAAAGACAAGAGAAATTAAATGCTTCAAATGTCTTGGCCTTGGTCACATTGCTCTCATGTCCAAATAAACGAGTTATGGTAATTAATGCAAGCACTCAAGAAGTGGAGAGTGAAGAAGAAGTTGAAGAATCAACCAATGAGGAACTAGAAGAAAGTGAAGAGGTATGTCTTGCACAAGAAGGGCCTTTGTTAATGGTGATAAGAAGGTCTTTGATTTCTCAAAATCGAGGAGAGGAGGAACAAAGAGAGAATATTTTCCATAGTAGATGCCTCATCAAAAACAAGGTATGCTCTCTAATCATTGATGGAGGGAGTTGTACCAACGTTGTTTCCAAAGAATTGGTTGACAAATTGAAGTTGGAAACCAAAGCACACCCGCTGCCAAACAAACTTCGGTGGTTAACGACAAGGATGACATTAAGGTAAATAAACAAGTAATCCTTCAATTTTCTATTGGTAACTATGTGGATCAAGTTGTGTGTGATGTAGTGCCAATGAGTGCAAGCCACATTTTGCTTGGACGGCCATGGCAATTTGACAAAAGGGCGATTCATGACGGTTATTCAAATTATTATTCATTCAAATTTGGTGGAAAGACTATCAAGCTAGCACCACTTGGACCAAGACAAGTGGCTATGGATGAAGAAGCAAGACATGAGCACTCGACAAAATCAACCTTATTCATATCAAGACAAGAATTAAAGAAGGTCATATTAAAGGAAGTCCATTAATACTTATTCTATTCAAGGAAGGAGTGGAAAAGTTTGAAAATATTCCAAGGGACGTTCAACCATTGCTCGTGGAGTTTCAAGATGTTTTTCCCGAAGAGCTACCTCGAGGGCTACCTCCCCTTAGAGGAATTGAGCATCAAATAGACTTGGAGCCGGGATCCACTTTACCAAATCGTCCATCTTATCGGATGAATCCAGAAGAAGCAAAGGAGCTCCAAAAACAAGTTCAAGATCTATTAGACAAAGGTTATATTCAAGAGTCTCTAAGCCCTTGTGCCGTGCCCACTCTATTAGTACCAAAGAAGGATGGTTCAATGAGAATGTGTATGGATAGCCGAGCCATCAACCAAATAACAATCAAGTATAGGTATCCAATACCTCGGCTAGAAGACATGCTTGATGAACTAAGTGGAGCTTCATATTTTCCAAGGTTGACTTGAAAAGTGGATACCACCAAATCCGCATGAAGGAAGGAGATGAGTGGAAAACTGCGTTCAAAACAAAGTATGGGCTATTTGAATGGTTAGTTATGCCCTTTGGGCTCTCTAATGCTCCTAGTACGTTCATGAGATGATGCACTTCGTACTTAAGGAATACCTAGGCAAATTTATTGTCGTATATTTTGATGATATCCTTGTTTATAGTACAAGTCTTGCTGACATTTAATGCATCTGAGGACTTTATTTGATAAGCTAAGATCAGTCAAGCTTTACGGTAACATGAAGAAGTGCTCTTTCATGCAAGAGAGAGTCTACTTTTTGGGGTTCATAATATCAAAGCAAGGCTTGGAGGTGGATGAAACTAAGGTGAAAGCAATAAAGGAGTGGCCAACCCCCAGTTGCCTCTCAGATATCCGAAGCTTTCATGGTTTAGCCTCTTTTTATAGAAGGTTTATTCCTCATTTCAGCTCAATTGTAGCACCCCTCACGGATTGCACCAAGAATGGAAGAGAATTCAAGTGGAGCTCCGCGTGCCAAGAAAGTTTTGATTCTATAAAGGAGAAACTATGCAAGGCTCCGATTTTGATGTTACCTGACTTTAATAAAGTATTCGAAGTTGAGTGTGATGCCTCTGGATTGGGCATTGGAGCAGTGCTAATGCAAGAAGGAAAGTTTATAGCCTATTACAGTGAAAAATTGAAGGGAGCAGCTCTTAACTACTCCACGTATGATAAGGAGTTCTTAGCTATTATTCGGACACTTGAGGTATGGCAACATTATTACTTCCAAGGGAATTTATTATTCACTCTGATCATCAGGCATTGAGGCATATCAAAGGTCAAGGAAAGCTGAACAGAAGGCATGGAAAATGGGTGGAATTCCTTGAGAGATTTCCATACATCATTAAGTACAAGAAGGGTGACATCAATGTGGTGGCCGATGCTCTATCAAGAAGAAGTGTCTTGTTGACCGAGATGAATGCAAGATTCATGGGGTTTGAATGGATCAAGGATGCCTACAAAGAAGATCAAGACTTTGGAGATTCTTATAAACTTTGTCTCCAAGGAGCCGAATGTGGATATTTCCTTAAGGATGGTTTCTTATTCAGAAGTGGAAAGTTATGCATTCCAAAAAGCACCTTAAGAGAATCTTTGGTAAAAGAAGCTCATGGAGGAGGACTTGCTAGTCATTTTGGGGAGAAAAAGACAATTGAAGTTCTCAAAGAACACTTCTATTGGCCACGGATGATGAAAGATGTACACAGAATAGTTGAAAGGTGTATTACTTGCAAGAAGGCAAAGAGCCGATTATTACCTCAAGGGCTCTACATGCCTTTACCTATTCCCACTCATCCTTGGGTAGAAATCAGCATGGATTTTGTCTTGGGGTTGCCACGTACCTCAAGAGCAAAGGAAGCCGTCATGGTTGTAGTAGACCGATTTTCTAAGATGGCGCATTTCATACCATGCTCTAAAACAGATGACTCTATGCATATAGCAGATCTCTTTTTCAAGGAGATAGTCCGTCTTCATGGAGTTCCAAAGACTATTTTGTCAGATAGGGATACTAAATTTCTTAGCTCATTTTGGACAACATTATGGAGGAAGCTTGGCACTAAGCTATTGTTTAGCACGTCTTTCCATCCTCAAACCGATGGACAACCGAGGTGGTCAACCGAACCTTGGGAACACTCTTAAGGAGCATAGTGGGGAAGCGACTAGGGGATTGGGACATCCAACTCCCATATATTGAATTTGCATACAATAGGAGCATACATAGTACAACTAAGAGGAGTCCTTTCGAAGTGGTCTATGGCTTTAATCCTCTTACTCCTTTAGACTTACTTCCATTACCCACCAAGGAGCTAATAAATGCCGATGGGGCTCAAAAGGCCAAACAAGTCCAAGTCTTGCATGAAGAAGTTCGAAAAATTATTCAAAAAAAGAATGAATCCTATGCTAGAGCTGCTAATAAAGGGAGAAAAGAAGTTATATTCAAAGAAGGAGATTTGGTATGGCTACACTTAAGGAAGGAACGATTTCCAAGACAAAGGAAGACAAAACTATCCCCACGGGCAGATGGACCTTTTAGAGTCTTGCAAAGAATCAATGATAATGCATACAAATTGGAGCTTCCAGGAGAGTATGGAGTCTCAGCAACTTTTAATGTTCAAGACTTATCACCATACCTTGGAAAAGAAGATGAATTGGAGGACACTATCCAATCGGATTTGAGGTCAAATCCTCAATCACTTGGGGAGGATGATAAGGCTCGAGACCCTTTCACTAGATCAATGGCCAAGAAGATATTTTCTAATATGTTTTCTAGTTTTGCAGGTACATTACAATTTGGAGACATGATGGAAGAAACCCAACCCAAAGATAAGAGAAGCCCATGCATTTACTAGCTTGGAAGCCCGACAATGACTTAGCATCAATCGGTCACATTGAAGAGTCTTAGTCTAGATTCATGTTTAAAGTTCATCATTATCATATCTCCTAGAAAAGAGCAAGAGTCTTAGTCTAGATTCATAGTCAAAGTTGTAATAAATGCTTAGTGGACATTTAATGAAATCCACTAAGCATGTCTTTTCATTTCCAACCAAAGGCCTGTAAATAGGCCTTCTTTTGTACTTTTGAAAACACATTCGAATTATCAAAACCACTTTTGTTGTCTTTAGACAAGTTTCTTGAGTTTTGACTCAAAACCCGGCCAAACTTGTGAGGTGGATTCCGAGCGAGTGTGACCACAACTTGTATCTTTCTCTTGGTTCGTTTGAGAGATACATTTTACTACCTTTCTTTCCACCTTCCACGAAGGTATTCCCTAGTGAAAGAGAGGCCAAACAACCCTTCTTTTCGTTGGAGACTCACTTATTGCATAAGTAGTCAATCAAATACAAGTGGTAATTCTAGCCACTGAAAACCAAATGATATGATATCGGGTCCCTTACTCCTCTCAAAAATGCACTTAAGAGTGGAGGTTTAGACCCAATATATATACTAGTCCAAATAACTCTCTGTTTCCAATGTGGTATCACATCATCCCTTCACCCTTTAAGGGCGACTGCCTCAGTCGGCGATCTGACCGGGACATCCCGTAGGATGGCTGCCTCAATCAGCGGTCTGCCTGATGTGCTGCCTAACCGGCTGACAGAAGTGAGGCTCTGATACCAAATGATGCGATTCTGTATCGTATTTGAAAGATGACTTCCTAGTTGGTTTTCAGTGGCTAGAATTACCACTTGTATTTGATTGACTACTTATGCAATAAGTGAGTCTCCAACGAAAAGAAGGGTTGTTTGGCCTCTCTTTCACTAGGGAATACCTTCGTGGAAGGTGGAAAGAAAGGTAGTAAAATGTATCTCTCAAACGAACCAAGAGAAAGATACAAGTTGTGGTCACACTCGCTCGGAATCCACCTCACAAGTTTGGCCGGGTTTTGAGTCAAAACTCAAGAAACTTGTCTAAAGACAACAAAAGTGGTTTTGATAATTCGAATGTGTTTTCAAAAGTACAAAAGAAGGCCTATTTACAGGCCTTTGGTTGGAAATGAAAAGACATGCTTAGTGGATTTCATTAAATGTCCACTAAGCATTTATTACAACTTTGACTATGAATCTAGACTAAGACTCTTGCTCTTTTCTAGGAGATATGATAATGATGAACTTTAAACATGAATCTAGACTAAGACTCTTCAATGTGACCGATTGATGCTAAGTCATTGTCGGGCTTCCAAGCTAGTAATGCATGGGCTTCTCTTTATCTTTGGGTTGGGTTTCTTCCATCATGTCTCCAAATTGTAATGTACCTGCAAAACTAGAAAACATATTAGAAAATATCTTCTTGGCCATTGATCTAGTGAAAGGGTCTCGAGCCTTATCATCCTCCCCAAGTGATTGAGGATTTGACCTCAAATCCGATTGGATAGTGTCCTCCAATTCATCTTCTTTTCCAAGGTATGGTGATAAGTCTTGAACATTAAAAGTTGCTGAGACTCCATACTCTCCTGGAAGCTCCAATTTGTATGCATTATCATTGATTCTTTGCAAGACTCTAAAAGGTCCATCTGCCCGTGGGGATAGTTTTGTCTTCCTTTGTCTTGGAAATCGTTCCTTCCTTAAGTGTAGCCATACCAAATCTCCTTCTTTGAATATAACTTCTTTTCTCCCTTTATTAGCAGCTCTAGCATAGGATTCATTCTTTTTTTGAATAATTTTTCGAACTTCTTCATGCAAGACTTGGACTTGTTTGGCCTTTTGAGCCCCATCGGCATTTATTAGCTCCTTGGTGGGTAATGGAAGTAAGTCTAAAGGAGTAAGAGGATTAAAGCCATAGACCACTTCGAAAGGACTCCTCTTAGTTGTACTATGTATGCTCCTATTGTATGCAAATTCAATATATGGGAGTTGGATGTCCCAATCCCCTAGTCGCTTCCCCACTATGCTCCTTAAGAGTGTTCCCAAGGTTCGGTTGACCACCTCGGTTGTCCATCGGTTTGAGGATGGAAAGACGTGCTAAACAATAGCTTAGTGCCAAGCTTCCTCCATAATGTTGTCCAAAATGAGCTAAGAAATTTAGTATCCCTATCTGACAAAATAGTCTTTGGAACTCCATGAAGACGGACTATCTCCTTGAAAAAGAGATCTGCTATATGCATAGAGTCATCTGTTTTAGAGCATGGTATGAAATGCGCCATCTTAGAAAATCGGTCTACTACAACCATGACGGCTTCCTTTGCTCTTGAGGTACGTGGCAACCCCAAGACAAAATCCATGCTGATTTCTACCCAAGGATGAGTGGGAATAGGTAAAGGCATGTAGAGCCCTTGAGGTAATAATCGGCTCTTTGCCTTCTTGCAAGTAATACACCTTTCAACTATTCTGTGTACATCTTTCATCATCCGTGGCCAATAGAAGTGTTCTTTGAGAACTTCAATTGTCTTTTTCTCCCCAAAATGACTAGCAAGTCCTCCTCCATGAGCTTCTTTTACCAAAGATTCTCTTAAGGTGCTTTTTGGAATGCATAACTTTCCACTTCTGAATAAGAAACCATCCTTAAGGAAATATCCACATTCGGCTCCTTGGAGACAAAGTTTATAAGAATCTCCAAAGTCTTGATCTTCTTTGTAGGCATCCTTGATCCATTCAAACCCCATGAATCTTGCATTCATCTCGGTCAACAAGACACTTCTTCTTGATAGAGCATCGGCCACCACATTGATGTCACCCTTCTTGTACTTAATGATGTATGGAAATCTCTCAAGGAATTCCACCCATTTTCCATGCCTTCTGTTCAGCTTTCCTTGACCTTTGATATGCCTCAATGCCTGATGATCAGAGTGAATAATAAATTCCCTTGGAAGTAAATAATGTTGCCATACCTCAAGTGTCCGAATAATAGCTAAGAACTCCTTATCATACGTGGAGTAGTTAAGAGCTGCTCCCTTCAATTTTTCACTGTAATAGGCTATAAACTTTCCTTCTTGCATTAGCACTGCTCCAATGCCCAATCCAGAGGCATCACACTCAACTTCGAATACTTTATTAAAGTCAGGTAACATCAAAATCGGAGCCTTGCATAGTTTCTCCTTTATAGAATCAAAACTTTCTTGGCACGCGGAGCTCCACTTGAATTCTCTTCCATTCTTGGTGCAATCCGTGAGGGGTGCTACAATTGAGCTGAAATGAGGAATAAACCTTCTATAAAAAGAGGCTAAACCATGAAAGCTTCGGATATCTGAGAGGCAACTGGGGGTTGGCCACTCCTTTATTGCTTTCACCTTAGTTTCATCCACCTCCAAGCCTTGCTTTGATATTATGAACCCCAAAAAGTAGACTCTCTCTTGCATGAAAGAGCACTTCTTCATGTTACCGTAAAGCTTGACTGATCTTAGCTTATCAAATAAAGTCCTCAGATGCATTAAATGGTCAGCAAGACTTGTACTATAAACAAGGATATCATCAAAATATACGACAATAAATTTGCCTAGGTATTCCTTAAGTACGAAGTGCATCAATCTCATGAACGTACTAGGAGCATTAGAGAGCCCAAAGGGCATAACTAACCATTCAAATAGCCCATACTTTGTTTTGAACGCAGTTTTCCACTCATCTCCTTCCTTCATGCGGATTTGGTGGTATCCACTTTTCAAGTCAACCTTGGAAAAATATGAAGCTCCACTTAGTTCATCAAGCATGTCTTCTAGCCGAGGTATTGGATACCTATACTTGATTGTTATTTGGTTGATGGCTCGGCTATCCATACACATTCTCATTGAACCATCCTTCTTTGGTACTAATAGAGTGGGCACGGCACAAGGGCTTAGAGACTCTTGAATATAACCTTTGTCTAATAGATCTTGAACTTGTTTTTGGAGCTCCTTTGCTTCTTCTGGATTCATCCGATAAGATGGACGATTTGGTAAAGTGGATCCCGGCTCCAAGTCTATTTGATGCTCAATTCCTCTAAGGGGAGGTAGCCCTCGAGGTAGCTCTTCGGGAAAAACATCTTGAAACTCCACGAGCAATGGTTGAACGTCCCTTGGAATATTTTCAAACTTTTCCACTCCTTCCTTGAATAGAATAAGTATTAATGGACTTCCTTTAAATATGACCTTCTTTAATTCTTGTCTTGATATGAATAAGGTTGATTTTGTCGAGTGCTCATGTCTTGCTTCTTCATCCATAGCCACTTGTCTTGGTCCAAGTGGTGCTAGCTTGATAGTCTTTCCACCAAATTTGAATGAATAATAATTTGAATAACCGTCATGAATCGCCCTTTTGTCAAATTGCCATGGCCGTCCAAGCAAAATGTGGCTTGCACTCATTGGCACTACATCACACACAACTTGATCCACATAGTTACCAATAGAAAATTGAAGGATTACTTGTTTATTTACCTTAATGTCATCCTTGTCGTTTAACCACCGAAGTTTGTATGGCAGCGGGTGTGCTTTGGTTTCCAACTTCAATTTGTCAACCAATTCTTTGGAAACAACGTTGGTACAACTCCCTCCATCAATGATTAGAGAGCATACCTTGTTTTTGATGAGGCATCTACTATGGAAAATATTCTCTCTTTGTTCCTCCTCTCCTCGATTTTGAGAAATCAAAGACCTTCTTATCACCATTAACAAAGGCCCTTCTTGTGCAAGACATACCTCTTCACTTTCTTCTAGTTCCTCATTGGTTGATTCTTCAACTTCTTCTTCACTCTCCACTTCTTGAGTGCTTGCATTAATTACCATAACTCGTTTATTTGGACATTGAGAAGCAATGTGACCAAGGCCAAGACATTTGAAGCATTTAATTTCTCTTGTCTTTTGGTGAGTTGAATCTCCTAACGGCTTCTTGTCATCAACGCCTTTATGGAAGACTCCCTTATAGTTGTTGCTCTTCTCCCATGTTTTTGCTTGTGATTGAAATTACCGGGTGTTTTTGGTAGGTTAGGCCGAAAAGTAATTTCTCTGCCTTTCCTCTTCCTTTGTCTTTCAACCTTGGTAGCTAGTTGAATTACTCCATCCATGGTGCCTATGTCATGTAGTTCAACTATATCTCCAATCTCCTTGGTAAGCCCTCTTATGAACCGTGCTATAATTTGCTCCTCTGGTTCATTTAATCCACATCTAATTCGAAGCATTTCAAAGGTTGCGAGATACTCTTCCACCGAAGAGTTTCCTTGCTTTAATTCTTGGGCTTGCAAAAATAACTCTTGTTTGTAGTGGTTTGGAACAAATCTCTTCCTCATTAATGCCTTTAATTCATCCCATGTTTGAATAGGTTCTTCGCCTTCTCTCCTTCTTGTAAGCATGTCCCCGTCCCCCCGCTATGTGGAAAGGGTTGTCCAACCGCCGGACGTGTCCTCTCCATCTAGCGGGCTGAGATCTCGGTGACAATCTGTCTGCCACGATCTGTTATGTTATGTATTCTGCATGATTTCCGAACTTCATATGCACAACATGCATCTGTATTTACGAAACTTGCTGAGCCTTAAGCTCATATGTGACGACCCGTCTTTCAACGCACTGATAAGGGACCACCCATTCTCCGCGAATCCTGGGGCTGACATGGGCCAGAGGTGGGTAAAGCTCCGCGGATCCTGGGGCTGACCTGGGCCGGAGGGTTTCTCCGTTGAAGGAGGGGCCGTTACGAACCCACATCGCTTTGGGAAGTACATGGAAATGAAACATATGTAAAGAGATCCCTTCCAACATAGCAAGACGCGTTTTGGAGCTCAATTGACGACGGATCCCATAAGAACTCCGAAGTTAAGAGGGCTTCGGCGAGAGTAATTCCAGGTTGGGTGACTTTCCGGGAAGTGCTCTCGCCAAACAAAGTCGTGTGGGGAGGATATTGGGCTGCGGCCCAATCCCTAGAGCGGACAATATCTTGCTGGGAACAGGGGTCGTTACAAATGGTATCAGAGCCTATACCCAACCGGAAATGTGGCCAACGAGGACGTTGGGCCCCCGAGGGGGGGTGATTGTGACGACCCGTCTTTCAACGCACTGATAAGGGACCACCCATTCTCCGCAAATCCTGGGGCTGACATGGGCCGGAGGTGGGTAAAGCTCCGCGGATCTTGGGGCTGACCTGGGCCGGAGGGTTTCTCCGTTGAAGGAGGGGCCGTTACGAATCCACATCGCTTGGGGAAGTACATGGAAATGTAACATATGTAAAGAGATCCCTCCTAACATAGCAAGACGCGTTTTGGAGCTCAATTGACGACGGATCCCATAAGAACTCCGAAGTTAAGAGGGCTTCGGCGAGAGTAATTCCAGGTTGGGTGACCTTCCAGGAAGTGCTCTCGCCAAACAAAGCCGTGAGGAGAGGATATTGGGCTGCGGCCCAATCCGCAGAGCGGACAATATCTTGCTGGGAACATGGGTCGTTACATCATAATTGTCTGTATGGTATAGGTGATCTTGATACAGGTAAGGACGAGATCCCTCCACCTGAGGAATGATCAGTTGAAGAAAGATGGCCCGTGGGAGTGTGCTGGGCAGTCGGTGCGCTTTTGACCCGTGGGGATGTGTGTAAGTATTTTGGGGATACGATGTTAGAAATGGATGATGATTATATAGTTGAACATATTAGGATGTTTGGGATTTGGATAGTGGATAGGTTATGTTTTGATATTTTGGAAACCTATTTTATAAACTGTTTTTGGAAAGTCTTTTATTGGAAATATATTGGAACTGTTTGGTGATTTAAAACATAGGGAGTTGTTTAGTTTTTAAACAGATCCACGCAGTTCATTTTTTACGAAAGTTTATTATGTTTTTAAATACGTTCAAAGATATGTTTTGTGTAACGACCTCATATCCCAGCAAGATATTGTCCGCTCTGGGGATTGGGCCGTAGCCCAATATCCTCCCCTCACGGCTTTGTTTGGCGAGAACTTCCCGGAAGGTCACCCAACCTGGGATTGCTCTTGTCGAAGCACTTTTAACTTCGGAGTTCTTATGGGATCTGTTATCAATTGTGCTCCAAAACGCGTCTTGCTATGTTGGGAGGGTCTCTTTACATATGTTTCATTTCCACATACTTCTTCAAGCGATGTGGGATTGTGACGACCCCCTTTTTACGACCTGTCACCTTCCGGTTCACCCGCACGGATGTACCGCCATCCGGGTTTCGGTTTGTGCAGCCATCGTACCATACTTACACATACGGGTCATCACAATCACCCCCCCTCGGGAGCCTAACGTCATCGTTGGCCACATTTTCGGTTGGGTACAGGCTTTGATACCATTTGTAACGACCCATTTTCCCAGCAAGATATTGTCCGCTCTGGGGATTGGGCCGTAAGCCAATATCCTCCCCTTACGACTTTGTTTGGCGAGAACTTCCCAGAAGGTCACCCAACCTGGAATTGCTTTCGCCAAAGCACTTTTAACTTCGGAGTTCTTATGGGATCCGTTATCAATTGTGCTCCAAAACGCGTCTTGCTATGTTGGGAGGGTCTCTTTACATATGTTTCATTTCCACATACTTTTCCAAGCGATGTGGGATTGTGGCGACCCCCTTTTTACGACCTGTCACCTTCCGGTTCGCCCGCGCGGACGTACCGCCATCCGGGTTTCGGTTCGTGCAGCCATCGTACCATACTTACATATCCGGGTCATCACAATCACCCCCCCTCGGGAGCCTAACGTCATGTTGGCCACATTTTCGGTGGGTACAGCGTTGATTACCATTGTAACGACCCATGTTCCCAGCCAAAGATATTGTCCGCTCTGGGGATTGGGCCGTAAGACAAAGCTCCCCTTACGACTTTGTTTGGCGAGAACTTCCCAGAAGGTCACCCAACCTGGAAGCTTTCGCCAAAGCACTTTTAACTTCGGAGTTCTTATGGGATCAGGTATCATTGTGCTCCAAAACGCGTCTTGCTATGTTGGGAGGGTCTCTTTACTAGTTTCATTTCCACATACTTCTTCAAGCGATGTGGGATTGTGACGACCCCCTTTTTACGACCGGTCACCTTCCGGTTCACCCGCACGATGTTACCGCCATGCCGGGTTTCGTTTGTTTTGCAGCTCACTGACCATACTACACATAGGGTCATCACAATCACCCCCCCTCGGGAGCCTAAAGTCATCGGGGGCCACATTTTCGGTGGGTACAGGCTTGCTACCCATTTGTACGGACCCTTTTTCCAGCAAGATATTGTCCGCTCTGGGGATTGGGCCGTAAGCCAAAATCCTCCCCTTACGACTTTGTTTGGCGAGAACTTCCCAGAAGGTCACCCAACCTGGGATTGCTCTCGCCGAAGCACTTTTAACTTCGGAGTTCTTATGGGATCTGTTATCAATTGTGCTCCAAAACGCGTCTTGCTATGTTGGGAGGGTCTCTTTACATATGTTTCATTTCCACATACTTCTTCAAGCGATGTGGGATTGTGACGACCCCCTTTTTACGACTGTCACCTTCCGGTTCGCCCGCCGCGGACGTACCGCCATCCGGGTTTCGTTCGTGCAGCCATCGTACCATACTTACACATAGGGTCATCACAATCACCCCCCCTCGGGAGCCTAAACGTCATCGTTGGCCACATTTGCGGTTGGGTACACATGCTTTGATAATACCATTTGTAACGACCTCATATCCCAGCAAGATATTGTCCGCTCTGGGGATTGGGCCGTAAGCCAATATCCTCCCCTTACGACTTTGTTTGGCGAGAACTTCCAGAAGGTCACCCAACCTGGAATGCTCTTTCGCCAAAGCACTTTTAACTTCGGAGTTCTTATGGGATCCGTTATCAATTGTGCTCCAAAACGCGTCTTGCTATGTTGGGAGGGTCTCTTTACATATGTTCATTTCCACATACTTTTCCAAGCGATGTGGGATTGTGGCGACCCCCTTTTTACGACCTGTCACCTTCCGGTTCGCCCGCAGCGGATCGTACCGCCATCCGGGTTTCGGTTCTGTGCAGCCATCGTACCATACTTACACTATACGGGTCATCACAATCACCCCCCCTCGCGGGATCCTAACGTCCTCATTGTCCACATTTTCGGTTGGGTACAGGCTCTGATACATTTGTAACGACCTCATATCCCAGCAAGATATTGTCCGCTCTGGGGATTGGGCGTAAGCCCAATATCCTCCCATCACGACTTTGTTTGGCGAGAACTTCCGGAAGGTCACCCAACCTGTGGATTGCTCGCGCCGAAGCCCTTTTATTTCGGAGTTCTATGGGATCAGTTTGTCAATCGTGCTCCAAATGCGCTTGCTATGATGGGAGGTTCTCTTTACATATGTTTCATGTTCCACATACTTCCCAAGCACTGTGGGATTGTGACGACCCCCTTTTTACGACCGTCACCTTCCGTTTTCCGCCGCGCAGACGTACCGCCCTCCGGTTTCCCGATTCGTGCAGCCATCGTACCATACTTAAATATCGGGGTCACACAATAAAAAACCCCCCCTCGCGGGTCCAACGTCCTCATGTCCACAATTTTCGGTTTGGGACAGGCTCTGATATCATTGTAACGACATCATTATACAGCAAGATATTGTCGCGTTGGGGATGGTGTGTAGCCCAATATATGCAGCCTGCGTTGTTTTGGCGAGAACTTCCCGGAAGGTCACCCAACCTGGGATTGCTCTCGCCGAAGCACTTTTAATTTCGGAGTTCTTATGGGATCAGTTGTCAATCGTGCTCCAAAATGCGTCTTGCTATGATGGGAGGTTCTCTTTACATATGTTTCATTTCCACATACTTCCCCAAGCAATGTGGGATTGTGACGACCCCCTTTTTACGACCCGTCACCTTCCGGTTCGCCTGCGCAGACGTACCGCCATCCGGGTTCCGATTCGTGCAGCCATCGTACCATACTTACATATCCGGGTCATCACATTTTGGGTCTTTTATTTAGTGGTTGATGAAATGATAAATGAGTGAAGTTATAATTTTATGTTGAATTGCTTAGGGTGTATGAGATGTTGGAGTTAAAGTGGAAGAGAAAAAGGGAGTGTAATGTATGTTATATGCAGGGGAAGTAAGAAAGAAAGAAAAGAGGGGTGCAAGTTCTCTGGAATTCGGATTCCAGAGAACTTGGCGATCGATCGCAGGGAAGGGCGATCGATCGCCATATGTGATCGCCACTCTCTGGATAAATCCAGAGAGTGTGCCGATCGATCGCTGGGGCGATCGATCGCCCCCCCTCCCCCTATTTTGTAGGTGCCGATCGATCGGCTACTATGCAGCTGATCGATTGCCCCTTTCATTTGCCGCCCTATGACGATTTTGCCCTCCAACGATTGCTTCTCTGTTTTATGGTTTTAATTTAATTTGTTTTCTTTAGTTTTCTTTACTTTAAATACGTTTTATTAAAAGATTTTCAAATAGTTTTCCGCTTAAACGTTAAACTTAAAGTTTATAAGGATAAATAAAATAATAATATAATACGAAAAACTTAGAAATAATGTTAAAGGATGCTACACATTATGTTTCGATGACGGTTTTCTGGTTAATTTTGTGGAAAAATATTTGCAAAGATGAGTTTTATATTAATGTTAGAGTATAGTAAGTGAAGCTTTTATTCCGATAGTTTTCTGGAACTGCTTGGATATTTTTAAAGTCGTAGGGATATGTTCAGTTTTTAAATGGATCCACACAATTTGTTTTCATGAAATTTACTATGTCTTTAAGTACGCTTCGGGTCGGGTTCATGGTGACTGGGGAATTGAGAAATGTATGAGAGTTGAATGGTTTTATGAAGAAGTGAGTTTAGGTGTAGGCATTGATGGAGGGGAGAAAAACGTGTGAAGAATGTGTGAATGAGGAACAGGGGAAGGAAGCAGGGAAGGCGAGCACTCCTGAACAAGGTCTAGAGTGCCTGTTGATCGATAGCCACGGAGGGCGATCGATCGGCGCCCCTGCTGGCTACGTTCTAGAGGAATTTTAGAACGTTAACCGATCGATCGCCAGTAAGGGCGATCAATCGGCTAGCATTCCGCCGGCTAAGCATTCTGGAATTCCCAGAACACTGGCCGATCGATCGGCTGATGAAATTTGTGCGGTTTTGCTCTTTTTGCCCTGACGATTGCCTGGCTCTGATTTCTTCCTTTATGTGTATTTCTTTAAACGATTTTCCAACGATTTCAACGATCCTAGACTTTGATTTAAAGCTTTAGAAGTCAAAATTTACTTAATGTTCAAAAATAAAAAATTTTACAGAAATTTTAAGGTTTAGGAAATAGGGGACGTTACATAAATACAATTATATTCTCTAATTATATTAGAAGACTCCGAACTAAAACATATAATATTACATTAGAAGAATTGAGAGACTCCACAAAACATGAATCCAATTCAAACAAAGATTACAAAAATTTAAATGACAAGGTAATAGAATAAGTTGAAATGAAATATTGTGCATGATTAAATGATTCACACAAGTATAGTGATGTTATACGTACCACGAAATAAAAGAAACTAGTAACAATGCTAGCCAAATACGAAAAACACTTACAAAATAAAAACAAAGAACTCTTAAACCTCAAACACTCAGTCCCGACTCCTACTTCTAATGTGAAATAAAAGGAAAGCAAACAAAAATAGAATCACATGATTTCTATTCATTTATATGCCATATTAAATAAACGGATTTATAACGTAATAGTGCAAAGAAAAAGGCATAAAATACGCAACTAATTAACACAAGAATAGCTAATGATTACACGTAGAAGAGACTAAATAAAAATAAACTAATTTCTCTTAAATATAGTAACTACTATACTTGAGAATAAGAACACGTGAGTCAACATGTTGAATTCGTCTAACACACCCTCAAGTTGGAGTTGGGTTTGAAATAGCAAGCACACCTAACTTGCCAAGTATGCAATGAAAGTATTTTGCTCTAAGCGGTTTGGTTTAATATGTCAGCTAATTGGTTGTGGGAGTGTATGAAGGGCGGAGTAGTGAGACCTGCCAGTATTTTTTCACGGATGAAGTGACAAGTAATTTCAATGTGTTTTGTTCGGTCATGAAACACTGGATTAGAAGCTATGTGAAGAGCAGCTTGGTTGTCACAATAAACCAAAACTGGATGTGAGTGATCAATGATAACTCTTAAATTAGAGTTATTTTATATGGTATTTAATTGATAGAACTTGTATGATTTGAGTGAATGTAAGAAGAAATGAGTAGTAATTTACTACAATTGCTATGTAATGATGCAGCATTAGTGCCTTGACTTAATTTAATATATTTTATGCAAATTATCTATTAAAAGTACATTTTTCTCCTTAATTTGAATTTTATATTTTCGAATTTGAATGCAATTTTAATAGTGGAAAAATCAAATTCAAAGGAGCTGAAAATTATGGAGAAAGAGAAAGCAAATCAGAGAAATATTAGTTACCATAAATAAAGGAGGAAATCAAGAAATCATGCGGATATTTTGAAAAGCCGTAGACACATGGCAATGCAGAAGATGACAAAAATGGAAGGAAGAGTCAAATGGAAGAAAGAGAATGAGAATTATTGATGTACGTGGAACGAGAACCAGAGAGAGAAAAAGACCATTATGGAATAGGGCAGAAAAATAGGTTGAGCAATTAAATAAAAATTAGATTGGAGAGATAAAGAGATTATGGCATGCAGAACAAAAAGGGATTCTGAAGAAGAAAGAAGAGGCGTGACTTCTTGCTGGAAAACGAGTTCTGGAACAGAAGAGGAAACCGACGACTGGATCATCTTTTTATCTTCTTTTTCTTTATTATTATTTTTTTGTTATTGAAAACTTTAATTTTATTTAGTATTGCTATCATGATTTTAGGCTAAATTCTATTATCTTGGTTAGGACGAGAATATTCGTTACGGTTTTGTTACGATCTTTGTTTTGTTTATGCGATTGTTTATTGAACAATTATTTGTGATATTCCTTGTTTAATTCAGATCATATCGATAAATAGGTTGATGATCCATGTTTATATTGTATCGATAGATAAATATAAATTCCTAGATGTATGAATAATTAATCGGATTAAATTGTTACAACGTAGTTAACATTGATCCGATTGACAATAAGAATGAGGCAAATATGAAATTCACTGTTAGTTACATTCCTTCAAGATCGAAAGAAATTTTAAATTGAATTTACCTAGGCAATTTGAAAGAATCCTAGAATTAATTTATTCTTGCTGTTCTTAGACAATGCTGTTCTTAGACAATGCTGCAGAGCATTACCAGAGCATCGGTAGTAAATTTATCGTAACGAGAAAATCGATCCTAGTTAAGATTTCATTTACTGATTTTATCTCATTTATTCTGTTTTCTCTCATTGCATCGTTATTCAGATTTAATTCTAATTATTTTTATCCATCATTTTAATATTTTTATAAGATTTTTATAGCAATTTAAATACAATTAAAAATATCCTCGTGGGATTGATATTTTTTATACTACTTGATTGCGATACGTACACTTGCGTAAAGTGTAAAATCACTAACAATCAACACCGAGATCATGAAGAATATAATGTAACCATTGTAATTCAGATGTTAAAACTGCGAGAGCCCAGTATTCAGCCTCAACGGATGATAGAGACACAGTTGTTTGTTTTCAGGTTTTCCAATAAATAAGACTAGAGCGGAGCATGACAAAATAACCAGTGGTCGGACGATAGGTGGTGAGACAACCAGTCCAATCTGAGTCAGTGTAGCCAATAAGAGAAAGAGAGAACTAGTGGCATAAAGAAAAAAACCATGACCAATACTACCTTTGAGATACCGTATAACACGATGTCCAGCTTCCATATGAGTCGAATATGGATGTTGCATGAACTGACTAAGAGTGTTGACTGCATAGTGTATATCAGGTCGAGTAACTGTTAAATAGAGAAGACGACCGATAAGGCGTCGATAGACTTGCGGGTCAGGAAGAGGAGTTCTTTTAGAAGGATGAAGATGAAGATGTTGTTCTATAAGAAAGGCATGGGTGCGAGAACAAGCAGTCCCGAGTCAGACAAAATATCAAGAACATATTTCCTTTGACAGAGGAAAATCCCACGGTTTTAGTGTGAAACCTCAATGCCCAAGAAGGAATGGAGTGGGCCGAGATCCTTGATTGAGAAAGATTGTGCCATAAATTCTTTGATCTTTGAGATTTTAGCATCATTATTCCTAGTAATAATAATGTCGTCAACATAAACAAGAACAAAAACAGAACTATAATGACGACAATAAGTAAAAAGGCTGTAATATAAGATAGATTGACATAAACCTTTTTGAATGAGTGTGAAAGAAAATTTGGAGAACCATTGGCGAGAGGCTTGTTTCAAGCCATATAATGATTTATAAAGTCTACGAACACGAGTAGCAGGTTTATCCGAGAACCTAGGTGGTAGTTTCATGTAGACCTCTTCATCAAGTTCACATTGGAAAAATACATTATTGACATCAAGTTGATGTAAGGGCCAACCGTGAATTGCCGAAAGAGAGAGAAGAATACGGACAGTGACGAGTTTGGCTACTGGAGCAAACATATCATGATAATCAACACCTTCGACTTGGGTATAACCTCTGGCAACTAACCGTACCTTGTAACGTTCAATGGATCCGTCAGACTTATATTTGATTTTATACACTCATTTACAACCAATCGATGTCTTGTTAGGAGGAATGGAGCAAAGAGTCCATGTATTATTTGACTTGAGAGCCTAGATTTCAGTAGCCATAGCATCACGCCAATGAGCAGATTTCATGGCTTGAGAAAAAGATAGTGGTTCATCATTGGTGAGGATGGTGGAAAGAAATGCTTGATGAGAAGCATTGAAGGTAGACAAAGAATGAAAATTAGGGGAAACTTGGTGGAAGAAGAAACTTGATTACATATATAATCGTTAAGATGAAAAGGTGGACCCCAACTATGTTGAGGATGAATATAAAATGGCGGGAGCGGTACAATCGCGCTAGAAGAGAGAGAGTTTGTTGGAGGATTTGCAACAAGCGGAATAAGATTCGAAATAAGTGAGGATAGTGTAGTTGGAGATGAAACATCGTTGGTGGGAACCAAGGTTTCTGACGAGATGATATTTTGATTATCACGAGTATCATCAATTTGCGCGATGGATATAGGTTGAACGGTTTGAACGGAAGATTGAGAATCTAAATCACGATACGGAAAAATACATTCAAGAAACACCACATCATGAGATACATATATTTGATGAGATTGAAAATCATATATACGATATCCTTTTTGCCCGAAAGGATAACCGACAAAGATGCTCGATTTTGCACGTTGATCAAACTTATGCCGGATGTTCATATTTTTGGCAAAACACAAACAACTTAAAAGTCGCATAGAAGAATATGTTGGAATTGTATTGAGTGTATTTCATGAGGAGATTTCATGTTGAGAAGCGGGGTTGATATTTTATTGATGATGAATGCAGCAGTGAGAATACATTCGCCCCAAAATAAAAGTGGTAAACTGGCTTGAAACTAAAGAGCACAGGCAACTTCAAGTAAGTGATGATGTTTCCTTTCAACAACTTCATTTTGTTGATATTGCAATGAAACTTCTTTGATGAAGGATGTCATTGCCATGCATCCAAGTTTGAATTTGTTTAGAGAAAAATTCTGAGCCACTATTGGACCGAATGGATTGGAGTTATGGAAAAAATATACCCCCATTTCCAGAGTTGATACTCGTTATTTTCTTATTAAAATGCCAATTTATTTGATTAAAAAATTGATTGAGCATGGAAAAATATTTCGATTTATTTTTCATTAAATATATCCAAGTGCAACACGAATAATCATCCACACCGTTTTTTATGGTGATGAAAAAATACCTCAAATGTCAACATGTATTAATTCAAAACAATGATAAGAATATGATGTACTTGTTGAAAAAGGAAGTCATGTTTGTCTTGCTTGTGGACATACATTACAAACAAAATTTTTATTTGCAACAATATTAGGAAATTTGCTAATAAGAAAACTAAAACGAGACTTTGATGGATGTCTAAGGCGAGCATGTCATACATCAAAATTATTACAAATTTGAAAAGAAAGTGCAGATTAATGAACTGAAGGTGGATTAAGATAGAAGAGTCCATCTTGGGCACTAGCCCAACCAATTGTCTTCTTCGTTGCGTGGTCCTGAAAGTAACAACCAGAAGAAGAAAAAACTACATCACAATGAGTTGATTTTGTCAATTGTGAGATGAATATAAGATTGAATTTGAAAGATGAGATATAGAGAACATTGATAAATGTCAAATTAGAAGAATAACATACAGTGCCTATATGTATGACATTAGCTTGGAAACCATCAGACAATGTAACAAATATTTTTTTTGTTGTAGTGGTATAAGGAAAAAAAATGAAAGAGACATGTAAATATGATTTGATGCACCACAATCGATTAATCAACGAGAATTAAAAGAAGTTAGTGCTATGCCTGCAAGATTGGCGAATGACCTGCCTGATTCATTTTGAGCAATGATGTAACACCCCTAATACCGTACCCGTATTTTCCGTATTATTATTATTTTTTTTTTTAACTTTAAAACTTGACGTTAAGCAGAATTGAAATCGAAACCGAAACCGGAATCGAAATCAAAATTGGTTTGGTAAATCATTTAAAACATAAACTAAAACTATTTAATAAAACTTTAAAACATTTAATAAAAACATTTAAAAACCACGCAGAAGAAAGGGGGGCAAAACTGTCCAGGCCCTGAAATTAGAGGCAGCGACCAGTGCAGCGACTGGTCGCTGCATCGCTGCGCCGAGGAAGCGATCGATCTCTGCGCTGCAGCAGAGATCGATCGCTGCATTGCTTCATAGCACCAGCGATCGATCGCTGCACACAATGCAGCGATCCCCTCCTTCAAACATTCCAACACTTCATCGACAATTCTCCTCAACACTTCATGCTTCACAAACACATCAATTAGCTCTCTGGAAATCTGAATTCCAGAGAGCAAAATCCTATTACATCACGCCTATACTCACAACAACGTTTCAAAATTTCAAACTTTCATCTCTCTAGAATCCGATTCCAGAGAGTAACCCTTTTACAATTCTCTTCCACTTGCAGCGGACTTTACGAAGTCCAACTGCGTGGATAGCTCTAAAAACCGAGCTATCCGTAACAACCTACAAACAACATTTCAAAACATTTTCATTTAACTTAAACATTTAAACCAAAACATTTCATAACGTTTCTCAAAACAGTTTAAACCAAAGTTTTTACATACAGTTACCAAAACATTTTCTAACCCCTATCCAGATCCAAACAACCTAAAATACTCTATACAATTATCAATTCAAAATATCCCAAAATAACCCCAGAGTCCATACATACATCCCCACGGGTCATATCGCGCCTCGACTACTCAGCGCACTCCCACGGCCATCATCCATCAGCTGCCACCTACGTCAGGAGGAGGAACATCGTCCTCACCTGGCTCGATGTCACCAAAGATATCACCTACACCATACAGATACCTATGAGATAATTAAATCTCAGTAAGCTACGTAAATGCAGATGCATGCGTGCGGATGTCATTCAGAAAACATGCATGACAGATTCAGATTACAGATTCATTACGTCGCAGACAGACAGATTGTCACCGAAACCTCTACCCACTAAGCGGAGAGGGTCCATCCAGCGATCGGACTACCCTTTCCACCTAGAGAGGGGGGGTACACGCTTGTAACACGCACAGCCGTGCCTGAGCCCCATCCCGCGTGACCAGAAACAGACAGATTACGTTTATTCATTCAGATTTCGTTACAGATTTCATTTCAGATGTACGTTCCTTTTCTTAAAAACACGTGCAGAAATTCATTTTCATGACTTTCGAAAACCGTGATGCATGAACAGATATGAGCAGAAAGTAACAACCAACATGCGTACCATCAAGACAAATAAAGCATAACCTATAACAATTTAAACCTAACTACCCCAACCAAAGCGATACAAAGCAAACAATTCCTTAGGGATCCTCGATACGACATCGAAGTATGGTGTAGACCGATTGGTCAAAGTAAGTCACGAAAACTTACCTTGGGCGCGCAGAATCTCAATCTTCGTCCACGGGAGTCGTGTGTCTGAGGAAAACACGATATCCACCGTTAAAACCAATTTGAATTATAAACGTTCAAATTATAAAATCCTCAACTAATGAATTTCCTAAATTCCAACTTAGCTAATCAAAGCATTTAGAACGTCAATTAAGGCTCGATAATCCGAAATCTCAATTAACGAGTTTTTCTCAAAAACCCAGAAATTTACCAATTTTTAACCTTTTCACAAATTGATTTTTCTTCGTCCAATAACGTCAAATACGTTCAATACATACTTAATCACGGCTAACCTATTAATTACGAGCCCTAATTCGACATTTTTATCGAAACCCTAATCGAAACCCTAACGTTAAATCGACCTAAAACTTGGAATTTAACGCTCAAAGACCGAAGCTACTTACCGAGGGTAGCGAGAGGAGGAGAAACCGTGAAGGACGGAGGAAGAACGAAGGTCGGACGGAGGTCGGATGTCGTGAGAACGCCGGCGGCCAGAGAGAAGTTTCTTCTCTGTTCGTGAGCGCCAGAGAGAAAAGAGAGAAGTGAGGAGAAAAAGAGAGATTTGTGTTATTTATTAATTTTGGTTTGCAAATTACCATTTTGCCCTTCTTACTTAATTCTATTTGTTTCGTCCTTCATTTCGTAAATCGTCCAACTATTCGGGATCACCAAATTTCCTAATTTCGCCAATAAGTCCAATTAGTTACCAGAGATTTATTAAAACTATCCGTTCGCAATTTGGACCTCATTTACTATTTTTACTAAAACGTCAATTATATTACGATAGAGGTAATTACTCGGAATATAGCGTTACTCTTCCGAAAATTCCCGAAAATTCCTTAAAATTCCAATTGGTCGTTTGGATCGTAATGACGCTTTCATTTCGTAAATCGGACCTGATTTGACATATTCACAAAAAATGCCACATATATAATAAAATATGAATATTCTAAAAATCCGTACAAGCCGGATATTACATTCTACCCTCCTTATTCAGAATTTTGTCCACAAAATTAAATCATGCAAACAAATCAGGATACTTAGTCATCATATCCTGCTGTCACTCCCACGTAGCTTCTTCCACCTCGTGGTTCCGCCATAGGACTTTGACTAGCGGAATCTCTTTGTTGCGCAAAATCTTGATGGAAGTCTCCAAAATACGTACCGGCCTCACCTCATAGCTCAAGGTAGGCTGTACCTCAATCTCTGTAGCCTCCACAATCTGCGACGGATCGCGTAGACATCTCCGAAGCATGGATACATGGAACACATCGTGGATACCCTCCATAGAAGCCGGAAGCTGCAATCTATACGCCAACTTCCCGACCCTCTTCAGAATAGGAAAGGGTCCCACATACCGAGGGTTCAACTTACTCCTCCTTCCAAATCTCGCGACACCTTTGAATGGAGAAACCTTCAAATAAACTTCGTCGCCTTCCTCGAACTCTAGCTCTCGCCGTCTCGTGTCAGCATAACTCTTCTGCCGGCTCTGAGCTACCTGAATACGCTGTCGGATAACGGCAATCTTCTCTGCCGTTTGCTGTAGAATCTCCGGACCTACGATGCTGGCCTCGCCAACCTCGTCCCAATATAATGGAGACCTACACTTTCGACCATACAAAGCCTCGTAAGGTGCCATGCCGATGGTAGCCTGGAAGCTGTTATTGTACGAGAACTCAATCAGAGGTAAATATCGGCTCCACGAGCCCTGAAACTCCAGCACACACGCTCTGAGCATATCCTCCAAAATCTGATTCGTCCTCTCTGTCTGACCATCAGTCTGAGGATGAAATGCTGTGCTGAAATTAAGCTGAGTCCCCATAGCTCTGTGTAAACTCTTCCAGAACTTGGACGTGAATCTCGGATCTCTGTCGGAGACAATAGAAACTGGCATGCCGTGTAATCTGACAATCTCCTGTACATAGAGCTCGGCGAGCTGATCCATAGACGATGTCATCTTCACAGGCAAAAAGTGAGCCGACTTTGTCAATCGGTCCACAATAACCCAAATGCCGTCAAGGCCTCTCGTAGTCCTCGGGAGTCCCACAATGAAATCCATAGAGATCTGCTTCCATTTCCACTCCGGAATCGGCAGTGGCTGTAATGTTCCAGCTGGCCTCTGGTGCTCCGCCTTAACCTGTTGACAAACAAAACAGGTTTCCACGTACCTGGCGACCTCTCCTTTCATACCTGGCCACCAGAAATATTGCTTCAAATCCCGGTACATCTTAGTACTGCCCGGGTGTATAGAATACGCCGAAGAATGTGCCTCGGCCAATATCTCCTTCTTCAGATCCTCGTCGCTAGGCACGTACCACCTATGCCTGAACTTCAGAATACCATCTTCCGATAAATGGAAATCCGACGAGTCCCCCAATGTCATACTAGATCAAAGCTCCATACACTCCGAATCATTCTGCTGAGCCTCGCGTATACGATCTAGAATGGTCGGCCTGAGAGAAATACTAGTGAGCATGCTGGACAACTCTGCCACTATCTCCACGTCGAATCTCTCAATCTCAGACCGCAGCGTAACTGACATCACTGCTAATGAAGGTTGACTCGCAGAAGGCACTCTACTCAAGGCATCAGCAACTTTGTTCGCCTTTCCTGGATGGTACTTGATGTCGAAATCGTAATCTTTGACAAACTCAAGCCATCGTCTCTGTCGCATGTTCAGCTCCTTCTGCGTAAATAAGTACTTCAAGCTCTTGTGGTCGGAGAATATCTCGCACTGCTGCCCATATAAGTAATGTCT
Organism: Begonia masoniana; assembly: GCA_022432975.1. Taxonomy (NCBI): domain Eukaryota; kingdom Viridiplantae; phylum Streptophyta; class Magnoliopsida; order Cucurbitales; family Begoniaceae; genus Begonia; species Begonia masoniana. The sequence continues at coordinate 81,115,870 of CM039502.1, read as the reverse complement.
CCATATCTTCAGTGCGAAGACCACAGCTGCTAGCTCAAGGTCGTGTGTGGGGTAGTTCTGCTCATACGGCTTCAGCGGCCGGGATGCATAAGAAATAACTTTCCCCTCCTGCATCAGTACACAACCGAGTCCCACTCCCGATGCATCACAATACACACTGTATCTGACACCCTCAACAGGTAACACCAGTACTGGAGCGGTGGTCAATTTCTGCTTTAACTCCATAAAACTACTATCACAAGCAGACGACCATATAAATTTCTCGTTCTTTCGTGTCAATCGAGAAAGAGGAAGTGCGATCTTCGAGAAGCCCTCTATAAACTTCCGATAATAGCCAGCCAATCCGAGAAATCCACGCACCTCACGTACGTTCTTTGGCTGTGGCCAATCTCTGACCACCTGAATCTTGCTCGGATCCACAGAAACTCCGTCCTGTGATATAATATGGCCCAGAAAACTCACTCTGTCAAGCCAGAACTCGCACTTTGAAAACTTTGGATATAGCTGGCGTTGACTCAGAATCTGTAAAACGATCCTCAGATGCTCCTCGTGCTCTTCCTTAGACTTAGAGTAAATCAGAATGTCGTCGATGAAAACCACCACGAACTTGTCCAAGTACTCCTTGAAGACACGGTTCATCAAGTCCATAAACGCTGCAGGGGCATTAGTAAGTCCAAATGACATGACAAGGAACTCATAATGCCCATACCTCGTTCGGAATGCCGTCTTCTGAATATCATCCCTCCGGACCTTCAGCTGATAATAACCCGAGCGTAGGTCGATCCTGGAAAACACTCGGGCACCCTGCAGCTGATCAAATAAATCGTCAATCCGGGGCAGTGGATACTTATTCTTCACTGTGAGCTTATTCAGCTCCCTGTAATCGATACACATCCTGAGGGTCCCGTCTTTCTTCTTGACAAACAGAACGGGCGCACCCCAGGGTGAAACGCTGGGTCGAATAAAACCCTTCTCCAGTAATTCGTCAAGCTGAGTCCTCAACTCTCTCAACTCAGCTGGTGCCAACCGGTAAGGGTTCTTAAACCTTGGCGCAGAGTTTGGATAGACATCAATAGTGAATTCGATCTCCCGGTCTGGTGGTAAACCGGGAAGATCATCAAGGAATATGCCAGAGAACTCTCTAACAACAGGAATGTCGCTCGGCTTCAGTCCGCTGAGCAACTGAACATCAAAAACTGAGGCCAAATAAATAGAGCACGCACCTTTGAACTGCTTGTTGACCTCCATAGCATAAGAAATAGGCGAGCTACTCAGTCGGTTCATCGCCTGATAGGAAAACTCTGCTCTGTCCGGGGGTCGGAAGGTCACAATCCCGGAGCGACAATCGATGGTGGCGAAGTGCTGTGCTAGGCAGTCCATCCCCAAAATAAGGTCATACCGCTCTATGCCCATAACGATCAGACGTGCGTAGAGGGTAACGCTCCCAACCGAAATAATATTCCCCTGAATAACATGACTGCACTGCATACGCTCTCCTGAGGGCAGCAATACACTATACTCGCACTCTGCCGACTCAGACTCTAACCCCAATCTAGCCATACATGCAGTCGATACGAAGGAGTGCATGGCTCCGGTATCCATCAAAGTAAATACAGTAGCACCCATAAGCAAAATAGTACCTGCAATCACGGCAGGCTGAGCATCGTCATCAACATCCTCAGGCTCGATGAAGGCGAAAACCCTGGGCATAACCTTCCTCTGATCTCCGCCCAACTGATCTCGGGCCTGTTGCGGACAATCTCTGACGAAGTGGCCGATATTCCCGCATCTATAGCACTTATTCGTGCCAACTCGGCACTCGCCACTATGTTCCTTCTGGCATCTGGGGCACCAGGGCATCTGAGAAGTCCCATGTACCTGCTTTCCCTTGCCCCGATCATTTCCTCCCTCAAGAGGTCTCTTCGCGCCCCTAGGCTGTGGCTGAGGTGGCTGTGCTCTAGGCTGCCATCCCTGATTCCGAGACTGAGGACGGATCTCTCGGAAGAAGCCCTTCGCTGGCTCCCTCGGTCTAACACAAGTGGCCCTGGCAGCCTCTATGTCCAGAGCTCTAGCTGTGATGTCAGAAAAGGGTACGTCGATAATACCTGAGACCACAACATGCATCCGAATCTCCGGATTAAGTCCCTCCATAAACTGGTGCACCTTCTCCTCGTTATCGCTGACAAGACGAGGTGCAAACCTGGACAATGCCTCAAACCTCCGAATATAATCCGCAACTGAACCAGTCTGCTTCAGCTGCGTAAACTCGTTCCTCTTGGCCACTCTCACTGTGCGGCTGAAATACTTGTCGAAGAATAAGAACTTGAATCGATCCCAAGTCATAACTGATACATCTGTAGTCGACTTGATCGAGTCCCACCAGAAACGAGCGTCCAACGCTAAGTGAAATGTGGCATAAGCGACCCTGCTCCCGTTGGCAACCTCGGCGTAATCTAACATGTCCTCCATAACCCTGATCCACTCTTCGGCACGTGTCGGATCCGATGACTGGTCGTCGAATACTGGAGGCCGCAGACCTTGGAACCTCTGCATACCCTGATTACTAGGGACTACCAGCTCCTGAGCCCTCTGATTCTCTCGCTGTTGCTCTCGATTTACTAGGTCCGTAATTTGCTGCGCTTGCCAGTCCATATGCTGGGACTGGCGGTCTAACAATTCCGTAAGACGATCCATCGCGTCGTCTCTCAGATCCCTTCCTCGAGTCATACTTATAAACTCCTATAAAATTTAAAACAAGTAATCCTAAGAAACTGAAATCAAACAAGGCAGTAAACAGACTTACAGTTGATGAAGGATGTCCGTGTAGTGGCTGTGTAGTCGAGCAGTCTACAGAATCGATTTTAAAACCCGGGGGCTCTGATACCATAACTGTAACACCCCTAATACCGTACCCGTATTTTCCGTATTATTTTTTTTTTTTAACTTTAAAACTTGGCGTTAAGCAGAATTGAAATCGAAACCGAAACCGGAATCGAAATCAAAATTGGTTTGGTAAATCATTTAAAACATAAACTAAAACTATTTAATAAAACTTCAAAACATTTAATAAAAACATTTAAAAACCACGCAGAAGAAAGGGGGGCAAAACTGTCCAGGCCCTGAAATTAGAGGCAGCGACCAGTGCAGCGACTGGTCGCTACATCGCTGCGCCGAGGCAGCGATCGATCTCTGCGCTGCAGCAGAGATCGATCGCTGCATTGCTTCATAGCACCAGCGATCGATCTCTGCTGCAGAGCAGAGATCGATCGCTGCAGCTTTACAAGCAAGCAGCGATCGATCTCTGCTCTGCAGCAGAGATCGATCGCTGCACACAATGCAGCGATCCCCTCCTTCAAACACTCCAACACTTCATCGACAATTCTCCTCAACACTTCATGCTTCACAAACACATCAATTAGCTCTCTGGAAATCTGAATTCCAGAGAGCAAAATCCTATTACATCACGCCTATACTCACAACAACGTTTCAAAATTTCAAACTTTCATCTCTCTAGAATCCGATTCCAGAGAGTAACCCTTTTACAATTCTCTTCCACTTGCAGCGGACTTTACGAAGTCCAACTGCGTGGATAGCTCTAAAAACCGAGCTATCCGTAACAACCTACAAACAACATTTCAAAACATTTTCATTTAACTTAAACATTTAAACCAAAACATTTCATAACGTTTCTCAAAACAGTTTAAACCAAAGTTTTTACATACAGTTACCAAAATATTTTCTAACCCCTATCCAGATCCAAACAACCTAAAATACTCTATACAATTATCAATTCAAAATATCCCAAAATAACCCCAGAGTCCATACATACATCCCCACGGGTCATATCGCGCCTCGACTACTCAGCGCACTCCCACAGCCATCATCCATCAGCTGCCACCTACGTCAGGAGGAGGAACATCGTCCTCACCTGGCTCGATATCACCAAAGATATCACCTACACCATACAGACACCTATGAGATAATTAAATCTCAGTAAGCTACGTAAATGCAGATGCATGCGTGCAGATGTCATTCAGAAAACATGCATGACAGATTCAGATTATAGATTCATTACGTCGCAGACAGACAGATTGTCACCGAAACCTCTACCCACTAAGCGGAGAGGGTCCATCCAGCGATCGGACTACCCTTTCCACCTAGAGAGGGGGGGTACACGCTTGCAACACGCACAGCCGTGCCTGAGCCCCATCCCGCGTGACCAGAAACAGACAGATTACGTTTATTCATTCAGATTTCGTTACAGATTTCATTTCAGATGTACGTTCCTTTTCTTAAAAACACGTGCAGAAATTCATTTTCATGACTTTCGAAAACCGTGATGCATGAACAGATATGAGCAGAAAGTAACAACCAACATGCGTACCATCAAGACAAATAAAGCATAACCTATAACAATTTAAACCTAACTACCCCAACCAAAGCGATACAAAGCAAACAATTCCTTAGGGATCCTCGATACGACATCGAAGTATGGTGTAGACCGATTGGTCAAAGTAAGTCACGAAAACTTACCTTGGGCGCGCAGAATCTCAATCTTCGTCCACGGGAGTCGTGTGTCTGAGGAAAACACGATATCCACCGTTAAAACCAATTTGAATTATAAACGTTCAAATTATAAAATCCTCAACTAATGAATTTCCTAAATTCCAACTTAGCTAATCAAAGCATTTAGAACGTCAATTAAGGCTCGATAATCCGAAATCTCAATTAACGAGTTTTTCTCAAAAACCCAGAAATTTACCAATTTTTAACCTTTTCACAAATTGATTTTTCTTCGTCCAATAACGTCAAATACGTTCAATACATACTTAATCACGGCTAACCTATTAATTACGAGCCCTAATTCGACATTTTTATCGAAACCCTAATCGAAACCCTAACGTTAAATCGACCTAAAACTTGGAATTTAACGCTCAAAGACCGAAGCTACTTACCGAGGGTAGCGAGAGGAGGAGAAACCGTGAAGGACGGAGGAAGAACGAAGGTCGGACGGAGGTCGGATGTCGTGAGAACGCCGGCGGCCAGAGAGAAGTTTCTTCTCTGTTCGTGAGCGCCAGAGAGAAAAGAGAGAAGTGAGGAGAAAAAGAGAGATTTGTGTTATTTATTAATTTTGGTTTGCAAATTACCATTTTGCCCTTCTTACTTAATTCTATTTGTTTCGTCCTTCATTTCGTAAATCGTCCAACTATTCGGGATCACCAAATTTCCTAATTTCGCCAATAAGTCCAATTAGTTACCAGAGATTTATTAAAACTATCCGTTCGCAATTTGGACCTCATTTACTATTTTTACTAAAACGTCAATTATATTACGATAGAGGTAATTACTCGGAATATAGCGTTACTCTTCCGAAAATTCCCGAAAATTCCTTAAAATTCCAATTGGTCGTTTAGATCGTAATGACGCTTTCATTTCGTAAATCGGACCTGATTTGACATATTCACAAAAAATGCCACATATATAATAAAATATGAATATTCTAAAAATCCGTACAAGCCGGATATTACAAATGAGTTCAAGCAGTTTGTTGTATTATTCTGGAGTCAATTGATTTGCTGTCAAAGCAATATATGATGATGTCGGTTGATGTTTCATTCTTTGTTTATCAAGGAAGCCATGAATTTGATAACATGTAGCATTTGTGTGGCCATGTTTATTACAATGGTCACAGAATGGGCGTTGGCGCTTGCTATTTGCCCGATGATATTGCTTCGAGACTTGAAGTGCAGCGGAATCGATAGTAAATGATAATTTCTTGATGTTTTTCTTCTTGGCGTACCAGATTATAGATAAGAGAATTTGGCTTCGAATAGCCGAGAAATTATCATGAAGTCCTTGAAGGAATTCCATTGATCGATCTTGTTATCATTGATTGATGATTGCCTTGGAATTGACACAGATACAAGGAGGGATTGGAGAAATAGAGATGAGCTCGTCCCATAATGATTTCAACTGTGTAAAATAAGAAGATACAGGCATACCTTTCTGTTTGAGAGCACAAATTGATTGCTCAACTGATATATTTTTGGCGCATTCAATTGAGAATATCGTTTCTTCAAATTTGTCCAAACTTGTGCGGCTGTCTCGGCATACAAGATGCTCGGATGAATCTCGGGTGAGACAGAGTTGAGGATCCTGCTCCCAACCAAATTGTTGCATCGCTGCCAATTGGGAATCTCATTCTGGTTCTCTGGAATTGGTATGCATCCGTCGACGAATCCAAGCTTGCTATTGGCACGAAGAGCCGTTGTTATTACTCGTCTTCATGAACTATAATTGTAATCAGTGAGGAGAGGAGTGACAAGGATCGTGGAAGTACTGTCCGAGTGGTGAATTGCATACGGGTCTGCTTGGATAACATGAAGAGAAAAGTTGGACGCAGATGAGTTGGTGTTTGGTAGGTCACTCATGTTGAAGCTTGATGAGATTGTTTATTGCACTAATACCATGTAAAATAAAAGAAAAACAAATAAAATAGAATCGCATGATTTCTATTCATTGATATTCCATATTAAATATACAAATTTACAACATAATAATGCATAAAATATGTAACTAATTAACACAAGAATAGATACTGATTACACGTAGAAGAGACTAAATAAAAAGAAACTAATTTCTCTTAAATATAGTGACTAATATACTTGAGAATAGGAACACGTGAGTCAACAGATTGAATTCGTCTAACATCTAATGACTCGCAACCAACACAAACACGATAAAATTGAGCTCTTCTTCGCGTGCTTCAAAATCTAATTTGATGAAAGAATTGAAGATTGAAGGCTTGATTGTGTCAAATGTCTTGAACAATTTTTTTTTTCTAAGGACAATGATTTCAACTAACATCGCCTGTCATGTAACCCTTTTTTTGTTAAACTTAACCCTGAAATTTAATTTAGAATTTAGCATAAAGTTGAAACTAGGGGTGGGCAGAACTGGTGGACCAGACTGGACTGTTGGTTCGGGCCAATTCTTGGCCGGTTTTCTGTGGTTGGAAGCTGATTCTGGTTCCAAAATTCTAAGAATCGGGAACCACAGTCCGGTGCACAGTTCCGAGGTTCAGGAATCGGCTCGGACCGTGGGAGTACCGACCCATGGGTTAGCCTAGGAAATGGGTTATCCGACCCGACCACCCATGGGTCGGATGCCCTAAAAGTTTTAGGCTAAAATTGAAGTTCACTTCAGACTTCAACAATTAGCGATCTCAAGTTCCCCTCTGCCGAGTCCCTGTTAGCTTAAAATATGTTTAAGTAACTATGTTTTTTATGATAATGATTAATGTGGAATATATAAATAGAAAATGATTATAAGAAATGAAAGATGTTAAGATTTGTAGTATCTGTTTGGGAATGCCCTTTAAAAAGGGTATTGTGTTTTCTAACAAATTTGGTTAAGTGTTGGTAGTCGAGTCTGGTGCATACAAAATGGAAAAGGAACATCGACCGAATCAAAGCAGACTTGAAGATTATCGACCGAAGTCGTCCTTGGGAACTACGTCGTCCAGACTTAGGAGTCTACAAATTCTGACGTCGTCTGAAAGCTTTGTCATCCAGATTCTAACGTCATCCAAAATCAACATCGTCCAGACTTAGAAGACAGCAGAAAGCCTTATCGTCCAGACTCTAAAGTCATCTGAAATCAACGTCGTCTAGATTTTAGAATCATCTGAAAACCACGTCGACCAGATACTAAAGATAGAAGTCGTCCAAATGAATAACATCAACCGAATCAAAACTTCGTCCAAATAGATAACATCATCCGAATCACGAAGTCGTCCAATATAAGAATACTTCTTAAAGATCAACGTCATCCGAACAACGACTTCATCTATCAGACTATTAAAGACCGCGAGCGATAGCGACTTCAGAATTCAACGACTAGTTTTCTGTGTACGGACTCATCTCCAACGGTCATATTTTTGTACGGAAACAAGGAGTCTTCTGAATGAAAAGCAGATTACAGACGCGAGTATAAATAGAAGAATCCGAGCTCGAGATAAAAACTTTTGCTGATTTGAAAAATTTTCTCTAAACTCTCACGAGCTCACACGCCTGTAATACTCTTCTATATTCTACACCTCTCTACTCTTAAACTTGAGATTTAGCTTGTGAGAGAGTGTAGTTCTGTGCTATACTATTCAAAATTGTAAAAGTGTAAAGGCACTGGGTTGACGCCTGTGAAGAACAATCCAGAATTGTAAAAAGCGGTAGATCGACGTCCGTGAAGTTCGATCTAAATTTCTCGTGAGGAGAAGGAAAGAATCTTCAAGAGGGAGCCTTGGAGCGTGGAAGTAGGCAGGATTGGTCAAACCACGTTAAAAACTCTTGGTGTTAATTTCTCTATCTCTACTCTTTATCTTCATTTTGTTTGTGTTAATTCTCATTATAAACAAATAAATTAATAAAGTTAAGTGATTAATCCGATAGAGATAATTAAGGTTTAAACAAACAATTAGGCGACTATTTCTAATTCACCCCCCTTCCTCTTAGACAATCATGGTCCTACAGTCCCGACCCCGAGTCCCTGTCTCTATGACCTGAACGGTAAAAAAATCGTTGGTTTTGCTTCGTCGGAGATAATACATGGTGGTTTCCCTGGATCCGAGGTAATCCATCTCCACCTCACCCTTCCTCCTCTTCTCCTTCCAGGTAAAAGAATTCAGACCCAATTTACCGATACACAGCGCAATTGCATATATCGATTTAGAAGTTAAATCCGTGTATTGTCTTTTTCTTTTTCATTCTAAAACAGAAAAACAAGCTACAGTTTTAACATTTCAGAAAAAAATAAAAATAAAAATAAAAAAAATTGATGGGAGGAACGGGTACTGAACCGGGATCGGACCGAATCTTCGGTACCGGTCCCGGTTCGGTACCCGTCCCTTCCAGGACTGGTTCCGATTCTGAGATTTAAAATCCAGAAAAGTCCGGTCTGGTCCAGTTTCAAACTGGAACCGAATCGGACCGGACCTTATCCACTCCTACTTGAAACTAAGAAGACTTTAATGAGAAAATAATAAAAATTAAAGTGACTCCATCTGTCAACAACAATGATTAAAAATGTATTTTTGCACGTTATTTTTTATGATACAATGCTTATTTGAAATTTGTTCGTATTTTTAAATTTGTTTTCTCATACACAGAAATTTGAGCGTAGATTATTCTCTACATCAATTATCAAGGGAAAAAAGTGGCTTATTTATTAAATTAAAGTTGGTTAACATGCTTAAAAAAAGGAAAAACATTGTGTAATTTAAGTGATTATAACTAATAAAAACAAATAATATTCTACGGTTTAATGGAATAAAATGTTAATTTAAATTTTATGTAATTTAAAAAATATAAGAATTTCATTTTCAAAGACTTTATATTTCATTAACGTCAAAATAATTAATATTTTTAAAGAATAAAAATTTATATGTTTATATCTATTTTGGAAATGTTTTAAATAAATAATTACAAAGCATTTTTAATTATGGTTGAATAATTTTAAAAATATATTATAATAAAATATTTCCACTGAACATTGTTTTAATTTAATCATTTACTTATTTATTTATTAATTTAATTATAATGCTAACATAATATAATATATATTAAATAAATTTAAAAATGAGCTGCCATTGACGGGAGAAGCTAACCAGGGCTAAGGAAAGTAACGCCGTGGAGGTCAAACCCAAACGTACCCATCTCCATTCTTGACGCAATACTCGCATCAGGGAAACAAAACACCGCCGGTGGTAATACCTCTCTCTCTCTCTCTCAGCTGGAGATTAATTACACTCGTCTGGGAGCAGGTTGACGGCCGACCATCGGAATCTCACTGCGGGAGGCTTACGCACTCAGGTTTGTAGACATTCAGAGCCACAGGTCTATTATATATATAGATATATATTGTCCATCTTGGCTTTACCCGTAGCTTTCTCCCGAGGATTAAGGAACGCTACGAGAAACCCTAGAAGTTCGTTTCGCATTCTTTTGCATTCAGTTTAGGTTGGAGTGGGCAGGGGCAGTCTGCAGTGTTTTCGATTGGGATTGTTGATTAACGAGGGAAGATATTAATTGGTATTTGTGGAATCTTGGGTTTTCATGGGCATTGAGATTTGTGGGTTTGTATTGTTGCACCGAATCGTTAAAGAACGCATTGCTTACGAAAACGTGCTTGATGTTTTTTGGAATTGAGAAACGAGGCTATGGTTTCAATCACAGGTCATTGTTTGTTGATTCTAGTAATCTTTCCTAGATTTATATTGTAATTGTTTGTGATTGTATCTGTTGATACTGATGGCTAATAATATGGATGGGGATGAGAAGCCCGGATCTACTAAAAGATCACAGCTAAATGAAGGTGGTTTCGAGCCAGATGATGACGAGCCCATTAGGTATTTATTCAAATTGAAGCAACCTCACTTTCCTAAGAAACCAAAATTGGGCATAGATTGCGGTGGTGAAAGAGGAAAGAAAGCTGGGATAAAAGGAGGGAAATTGGTTCACGAAGATGGGGATTCTTGGGGAATGGATGATACTTTAGCTAGCTTCAGGAAAAAGTTGAAGGGCCCAAAGAAAAAAATTGAAAATGTGCAAGAGAGTTCAACTTCACGTACAGTAGAGTATTCCCATGTATCTGGCAGTGAGCCTGTTGGACTCGAGGCACCAAATGTCGGACTGGCACCGATGGTGGAGGAAAATGCAAAATTATCAAGTGATGTAGAACCTGACGTAACAATGAGTCCATCGATAGAGAAGAAAAGAAAAGTAAATGCGAAGAGACGGAAGGATAATTCTACTTTGAGGACATCTGATGGCCAGGTTGATTGCAGTAATGGGGCAGAATTTTTGAAATCTGGGTGCAAGGCGCTGAAGGATCAGGAGAAGAAGGGCAATAGCCTTGTAGTTGGTCCTAAGCATTTTGTGAACAAACATTTGGAGGGCTCATTACCAGTATTTTCTCAAAAGATGCAATCTGGTTTAAATGGTAGTTCACTGACACTTTTAAACGGAAATAAGACAGTTAAAGCAGATATTTCTGGATTACATCGATTAGATTTGATTTCAGATGGATTAACCACAGTGGAAGATCAAAGGATAAATAAAAATTTTCAGCAAACTTTCGACCATGTTGAAATTAATCATTATGAAAAACAAAGGTTAAATCATTCCCAGTGGATTGAAGAGGAGGCAGAAGAAAACCTCAGCTGTTCAAAGATTAAAGAGGAGTCTACGCTTGGTCCAAATGGATTGCATGAATTCTGTGACGGGGAAAGCAAGGAGGGTCTTTGTTTGCAATCAAGAGATGGTTATTTTTCTTCCATCTTGAAAGATATGACCCCAACACTCAACAATGGATTTAGTCGTTGCAGCAGAACTAGAACCAGGACAATGATTCATGATTCTGTTGATTCATTAAATTCGTGTTATGAAGAAAAACATATTAAAGAAATTCATGGGTTGGATGATGGGACTCTGGTTAGTTGTTCCAATGAATTCTCTAGAAAATCAGCAAATATTTTGTCGGACCACACTTTAAGTGCAGACTGTGATGGCAAAGATAATCTACTTTCTAGTTGTGACGATGGATTGCCAAATAATCAATGCAACAATGGATCCAGAGTTGATCAAATATTGGCATCCAGAATGGGGGTATCAACTAGAGATTTGCCTCCATTTTCCATTCAACGAAACAACACGAAAGAAGCTTGGAAATCTAAAACTGAGATTTATTCTGATAGGCATATAGCAGGTCCTGAACTTATTAAACTCTTTATAAATTCATTATCTACAATTTATTATAGAATGGAGATCCAGGAGAGTTTTTGTTCTTGTCAGTGTTCAGGGCCCACATCTTGCTTTAGCTTTTCAATATGTTTCATATTCTATCGTCATTTGCTATAATCTAACTTAGTTACTGATAAAAAATGTCACTTAGAATTGCTGACAAAAAAAATGTGACCAAGTGTTACTGATTAAAAAAATGTCTATAATTGTTGAAATTCTGACAATAGACATCACCAAAGAAATCTGTAGGGAACTGTGCTTGTTGTAATGAATTTGATTTGTCCCTCAATGAGTTCAGCTTGCTTAGTGGAACATCTTGAATCTTTTGATAATACATAAAAAAAGAGTAGTGTTTTTTGTTCGGATTGTCTTTTTCTGTAAAGAGACTGGTAATGGACCTGTTTTTGGTTAATCTACTCTGGATGAAAGACAAACTTACCCAGAGCATGTGGCACTTGCTCCTGATTTTGTAAAATATAATAACCTGTCAGTTGGTCTTCGTGCAGCACGGAAAACTAAGAAGCCCAAGTATGGAGATATGGCTTATGAAGGGGACGTTGATTGGGAGAACTTGACAGACGAGTCTGACTTTCTGGAAAATCATCGTGCAATGGAAAATGATAATTGTTTTAGAGAAGGAAGGGATTCTGGTCTAAATATTGTTATGGACATTGACAATGGCGGGGCGGCTGCAATATCAGTAGGACTGAAAGCTCATGCAGTTGGTCTGATTGAAAAAGTTAGATTTAAAGAGCTCTTAAAACGAAAGGGTGGGCTTCAAGAGTATGTGGAAATCAGGTTAGTTTGTACTATTTTTCTTGCAACGTTTTCCTTCTTGTGTGTGTATAGTACAAAGTGCATCTATTGAGTACTGTAGTTACTTCTTATAAACGGTATTAGTTGCTGAGTTTTTATGAATGCTATTTTCAAGTTCCATGGTTTCAAATGCGGCAAAGTTTATCTTAGAATTTTAATAATTTCTCTGCGAATGATGCTGCACTTACCTGATTTTAATATTCTTTGTGATTCTTGAGATTTTCTGTTGATGTTTATTCTTTGTGATTCTTTGTAAATGATGCTGCGCTTACCTGATTTTAATATTCTTTGTGATTCTTGAGATTTTTGAATACATACCAATGCTGATTGTTAGTTGTTTGAGAAATGTCATTAAACGAGAGATTAATTTGAAAATTTAGTTACTCCATGGAATGGTTTCTCAGTGGCGAAGAAAGAGTATAATTCCTGTGATGAATGACATAGGAGGGAAAATTTAGATATTTGCGGGTTATTTAGGTATTGCAGATGCATTAGCCTGTCTGTATCTACTATCCAGTTTTGTGTTCATTTTCTTAGTTTTAATCAAGAAGGAAAAACATGATTGTTTGTAGGAACCTGATCTTAGACCAATGGTTTAAAGATGTTACTCGTATTCTGCCCCTTTCTGATTGTGGGATCAAAGATACTATCTCAACAGATGGAAAATTGCGTGCTTCCCTCGTCAGAGAGATCTATTCGTTTCTCGATCAGAGTGTAAGTTTTTTGTTTAAAATTCTATGAAGTTTTTGTTATGTATTTGTTCGTAGACTTCCTCCTCATCAGCATTTACGTCTCTATCTGATAATCTCTTATTTGTGTTTCCTTCTCAAATTTTAATTCTGAAAGTTTTTCTGACAGGGTTATATTAATTTTGGTATCGCTTCAGAGAGGGATATATCTGATCCAAGTCACAATAATATGGTTCTCAAAGAAAGAAATAACAAACACGATACTGATTCTCTGGCTGCTGATGCAGACGATGGGGTTTCATTTATTATCGGGCACATTCGAAGTTCTGAAAAGAATGGTGTGACATTTGATGTGGAAGAGCCACTGGAAGCTACCAGAGGAAGAGACTTTACTTCTGAACTCAATTCAGAGATTCCACATGTGAATGAGCTTCATGAACGTAGTCCTGTTGATTGTCTAGAAGGCAGCAGTGTTATTGTAAAAGAATCCAGGACATTAATTAGTGAGAATGTGCCATGTAGTAATATATCTTGTGATACAATAGATTGTAAATCTCCAACTAGCTTGATTCCTGATCTGACAAATAGATTGCCTTGCATTCATTCTTCCCCCAATCATTACCATCAGTCTGAAACAGATATTGGAAAGAAAATCATTGTCATAGGAGCTGGTCCTGCTGGATTAACTGCTGCACGACATTTGCAACGTCAGGGTTTTAATGTCACAGTACTTGAAGCCAGGAGCAGATTAGGAGGTCGTGTTCACACTGATCGCAGTACGTTTTCAGTTCCTGTCGATCTTGGCGCAAGCATTATTACAGGCATTGAGGCAGATGTTGCAACTGAAAGAAGACCTGATCCTTCTTCATTGGTTTGTGCTCAGTTGGGCCTTGAGTTAACTGTCTTGAACAGTGACTGCCCTCTCTATGATATAGTAACTCGGCAAAAGGTTCCTGCAGATCTGGATGAAGCATTGGAAGCTGAATACAACAGTCTTCTTGATGATATGGTATTACTTGTCGCTCAAAAGGGGGAACATTCTACGAGAATGTCTCTTGAAGAGGGATTAGAATATGCTCTTGAGCAGCGGCGTATGGCACAATTGGGCAGGAATATTGAAGAAAACATGCTTAAAAGTTCTATAGACACCTTATCTACTTGTAAAAATATTTCTGTGAGTAAGTCTGCTACGGAAGAGATTTTGAGTCCACTCGAGAGGAGGGTTATGGACTGGCATTTGGCTAACTTGGAGTATGGTTGTGCTGCTTTACTCAAGCAAGTATCTCTTCCGCATTGGAATCAGGATGATGTTTATGGAGGTTTTGGAGGAGCTCATTGCATGATCAAAGGGGGTTATAGCACTGTTATTGAGTCTCTTGGAGAAGGACTTAGCATTCATCTGAACCATTTAGTGACAGATATTTCTTATGATTTGGAGAAGACTTGCCCAAATGATGATTCTAGTGGGAAAGTGAAGGTTTCCACTTCAAATGGTAGTGTGTTCTTCGGAGATGCTGTCTTGGTCACAGTTCCTCTTGGGTGCTTAAAAGCAGAAACCATAAAGTTTTCTCCACCATTACCCCAATGGAAGCAATCTTCCGTTCAACGCCTTGGTTTTGGAGTTCTTAATAAAGTTGTTTTGGAATTTCCCGAAGTTTTCTGGGATGACTCGGTTGATTACTTTGGAGCAACTGCTGAGGAAACAAACTGGAGAGGTCAGTGCTTTATGTTCTGGAATGTTAGGAAAACTGTCAGTGCTCCTGTTCTTATTGCATTAGTTGTTGGTAAGGCAGCTGTAGATGGGCAAAATCTAAGTTCTTCTGTTCACGTAAACCATGCATTAATGGTTCTTCGTAAACTTTTTGGAGAAACTTTGGTGCCTGATCCAGTTGCATCTGTAGTAACTGAGTGGGGGAAGGATCCGTTTAGCTATGGTGCTTATTCATATGTTGCTGTTGGAGCATCTGGAGAGGATTATGATATTTTGGCCAGGCCTATTGGGAACTGTTTATTTTTTGCTGGTGAAGCTACTTGCAAGGAGCATCCTGACACTGTTGGTGGTGCGATGATGAGTGGTCTTCGGGAGGCAGTGCGGATTATCAATGTACTAAGTAATGGTTATGATTACATTGCAGAAGTTGACGCAATGGAGGCCGCTCAAAGACAATTTAACGGAGAAAAGGATGAATACAAGGACATATTAAGAAGACTTGATGCAGTAGAGCTTTCTAATGACCTGTATCATAATTCACTTGGCACTGCCACAATTATGACGAGGGAAGATTTACTAAAGAATATGTTCTTTAATGCTAAAACCATGGCAGGGAGATTGTATCTGGCAAAAGAGTTATTGAATCTTTCTGTTGAAACACTGAAGTCATTTGCCGGAACCAAAGAAGGGCTTACTGTGCTCAATTTGTGGATACTGGTATTTTGTGTTTTGGAGTTTAGTTCTAGAATTGAATCTGTATTAACTGAATCTTGTATCAGTTATGACTGACTATCTTGTGATCTTTGATTTTTCTGTTCATTATAATTCATTAAGCCTTTAAAACGCATGACAATTTTTACAGGATTCAATGGGGAAAGATGGGACCCAACTCTTGAGGCACTGTGTTCGACTGCTCGTGCTTGTTTCAACTGATCTATTTTCTGTGCGTATATCCGGTATGGAATTTTCAATTTTTGTTCCCAACTTGTCAAACAATGCATGCTTACTTATTATAAAGCAAGATTAACGAGTATATTTTGTGTGGAAGCAGTTTCAATGAACCGTTGAAGTATTTGAAAATTCAATATGTAGTTTGGCACAGATAGTAGCATAAGAAATTCAGTAATAAAATGTTCATTCTGTCGACTCCAAAATTAAATTTATAATTGGTGGACGGTGAGAAAGTATTCATGATGTAGGCATTGGGAAAACTGTCAAAGAAAAGGTTTGCGTACATACAAGCCGTGATATACGTGCCATTGCAAGTCAGTTGGTTAGCGTTTGGCTTGAAGTCTTCCGTAAAGAAAAAGCTTCAAATGGTGGAACAAAATTAAGGCCACCAATGGCTGTTGATTCATCAAAACGAAAGTGTCTTAAAGATTCTTCTGGAAAGCCCCCTTTGCATGCCAACTCTGGTGGCCCTGAAGGTAAAGGTGTGTTACAGACGTCTTATTGCAAACTGTTGAAACAAGACTTGGTAAGCAAACCAGAGATCAGCTCATCAAGGTCCAGAGGATCTCTGAGTGATGTGGATGCCGAGGAGGAAGGTGATAATGTTGCCATGTCTGAAGAAGAACAGGCTGCATTTGCTGCTGCTGTAGCAGCCCAGGCTGCACTTGCAGCTGCAGAGGTTTGTTTTTAATTTTATTATTTGGTCTCTGATTCGTTGGGTGTGTTATTCTCAATAAACAAGTTCTTGGCCGTACTTTCATGCAACGATTATCATTCTGGGTTTGTACCTCTTCACAATTTGTATTAGTTCTCGATTAGGAATCTTGAATGGTCACGGATAATTGTAGTGTTTTTTCTTACTGATTTTCTCCTCTGATCTGAATATGCATGGCATTTGTTGAACACTTGGTTTTTTTTTTTTTCAACGAAAAACCTGATGTGTTGCATATGCAAACCAGAAAAAGTTTCAAAGATTTTCAATATGGGTTTTATTTTCTTAAGTAATTGAAGAATTGGAACGAGTGAAGTAGATTTTTGAAATATTGTTGCAGGCTACTTTATGTGGCTGCATATTTTTTCATGTTGGTTGTGCTTATGCATCAATATCTATGTGTGTGTGTGTATTTTAAGCGGTAAACATTCACATTAGATGGTCTTCTGCTCTTTCTGTTTGCATCTTATGTCTGGGAATTCAAGTGGTAAATTGTTTAATGCAGGCACGTGCATTTTCAGAAGGCAAGTGCAATACGACAGTGCAACTACCGAAGATACCCTCTTTTCATAAATTTGCCAGACGAGAGCAATACGCTCAGAGAGGTGAATGTGATATTCAGATGAGGTTCTCTGGCAATATTTTGGGAAAACAAGATAGTATATCTGAAATAGACTCAAGAAACTGCAAAGTAAGAAACTGGTCTGTTGATTTCTCGGCTGCTTGTATCAACCAATATAATTCAAGAGTATCTGGTGAAAATCTCTCTCCGCAAAGCCATTCCAATGAAATCATTAGTCAGTTAAACTGTAGGGAACACTCGGGAGAAAGCATGGCTGTGGATAGTAGCATTTATACGAAAGCCTGGGTTGATACATCTGGTAGTGAGGGGATGAAGGATTATCATGATATCGAGAGATGGCAATCTCAAGCAGCTGCAGCCAGTAATAATTTATTCTGGCCCCTTAGGCGTATAAAGGACGAGGAGGAATCAAACACTACTTTAAAGGAAGCATTGTGGAGTGATAAAGTAGCAAATGAAAGCTTAGTTTCACAAGTTACGATGAGCAAGGAGTATGTAAAAGATTATCCCCGTGGAGCAGAGAAAATTAAACAGGCAGTTGTTGATTATGTTGCAACGTTGTTAATGCCTCTTTATAAAACAAAGAAAATTGACAAGGAGGGATACAAGTCAATAATGAAGAAAAGCGCCACTAAGGTTATTTTTTCTTCATTAGCTTCAATTACCCCTATATCTGATACAACTAAAGTTTGACTCAAAATGATTTCTTTCTTCCTTTTCCTTTCCTGATTTCATGCTTTAGCGTTTGAGGTTTAATGTTTAGGTTATGGAGCGGGCTACAGATGCAGAAAAAGCTATGGCTGTTCATGAGTTTCTTGATTTGAAACGTAGGAACAAGGTAATGTCTGTTCATATGACTGTTGTGAAATCGTTTTTTAGTTTTTGTCCTTTCCTTTCTCAACTTTTTTCAGTTGCTTGTGAATTAATTTTTTGCTAAGACAGCCAGTTTGTTCTCATTTGAATTAACTAGCTGATTTATTGCTTGAGGGGAAGTTTTGTTTCCTTGTTTTTACCATGAAAAGTAGCATGTTTAACCATTTTTTGTCTTCATTTGTCTCTTCATTTTAAGCCTTATTTGTGTGAAGCGTGTATTTTACTTTGTGGGGTTTGAGATAATAGCTATCAATTTCCTGACGTTTGATTCAATGATTGAGCTTGCAGATTCGTCCCTTTGTTGACAAATTAATAGAGAGGCACATGGCAATGAATACAGTTGGGAAATAATGATAGTTCCGTGGATCACTTGGCTCTTACTTTTTGTTCGTTTCCTTTGGGGATGAGCTCATGCAATTATATGATTGCATCAGAAGGCCAGAAACCATATGGCTCGGTGCTGTATTGCAAGTTGCTAAGTGCTCAAAAATCTGGTGCTTGCAGAATATGTTCATGGCATAGTACTTGAAGGGCTAATTTGGGAACAATTTACATCACAGGGATAAAATTAGCTCCAAAACAAGCATCTTTCCTTGTCCTCATCTGACTAACTGTCACACTATATGATGTCGAGAAGCTCGAGACCGGCTGCAGCTGCTGGTTCACATCCGTCAAAGGTTGTATTACAACGGGTGGTGTGGACGGTTAAGGTCGTTAATCTTTAAAGTTGGATCCTCATGAATGAGACTTCGTTTTCATTTCCTAACTTGTACAGCATAGGATGAATTTAATGACAACGAATACAGAATACATTTTTTGTTTATCCATTCAAAATCACTAATGAGCTCTTATTCTCCCCCAGTATTATTCTTTATCTTACAGCATTAAGATGTTCTTATTGATATTCTTTCTACTTTGTGGAGTTATTGTCCGTGGCATCAGCACATGCTTAAACTCTAATTTTTGCAGCCTAATATGAGTAATTGGTTACGAGTCCTTTGAATTTATGCAACAATTAAACTGTGTTAGTATTTACTTTGTAGCCTGATAGCTGGAGTATAATTTTGTCGATGGTGTAGCAGATGGGATGTTGAAGAACAGCTGAGGTTCCAATCAGAAATATCAAAACCCAGCAATTATTTGTCCAATCCAGATACATTTGTAAGTCAAATCTTCCTGTCTCCCTCCCCATCTCTTTCTCTTCTTTGAAGCTGTAGATTGCTCACCCTTTCATTGGTGTTCGAATAGGAGCCGGAACGCTGTTCTTGGTATGGCCCTTGAGAAGTACAAAAGTATATACTTCAATCGATGTGCTTTTTCAGTAGTCTATCCTGCAGCACAATGGGGATGCTACTTGCTGGTGTTGTTGATTAGGTGATCCGCTGCTCTCTCAGATCAGTATTTCTAGTGTCGTTTGGGTCATCGTCGCTTGTAATTTAATTGTAGCATATGATCATCGTTATTCAATATCGATGCTAATTTTTAAAAATAGATGGGTTTGACTGCCGAATTAATTTATGACGCTGCCCAAGCCCATTTGTGGGAATAACTGTATCCTAGCTAGTCTGAGGGTGTTTTCGTACTTACGCCTTCACTGCTTTGTTTTGTCATTAGGAGTGCAGATGAGATTAGAACTGAATCGAACCGGTGGGGCATGTCTTCGACGTTCAGTGGCGGTGAAACGGCACCGTTCTTTGTCTTTCTTGGAGCTGCGACGGTCCTCATAGTCGATTTGATTTGTTCAACTCCGGTTAATTGTGATTCAGTAGGTGTTTGAATTGGTTTGCTTACGGTACGGCAAAGAGTGGAGTAGGGGTGGCCTCTATGGAAGTGATGATGAGGCTGGAGTTGGTTATGAAGTCATTTGTGCCCGTGGTTATGGCGGGAGTGTTGGGCTGTTTACGGTTTGATCATTGCTGTTGTTATCAGCACAGGCATTAACCCTAAGGCCAATTCCTATTATCTTTTTGATGGTGATGCACATTTGTCCTCTGGTCTGGCTGGTGGTCTCGCTGGTCTCTCTGCTGGGATGGCCCATTGGGATCGTCGGTGATGCGGGTGTTAGGTCTCTCTCTCTCTCGCCCCCCTTATTATTTTCATATTTAAATGAGATATTAGCGGGTATTTTGGATTTGTAGCTGCGCATTCCGCACTTTACTTATACGAAGGACTTCATATTAGCAGCGTTGGAAGGGTCTGATTGGAACGATCTTGATAATCAGCAGCTTTTCTTTTTGGGTTTTCAGATTTGAACCTTTCTTATAAGAACGTTGGATGAAAACTGGTTTCTTAGATGCTCCATTTGTTTCAGAAATTCCATCAAATGTTTCCCCCTTTTTTTTCGTGTGTTTGATCTCGATCTTTTTGAAATAAATGAGCATTTAACGGACTTTTCCTTTTACAGAGCCAATGCACAACAGCCTAAGCTCTTTGTTCGGATGATACTTATTCTGATCTTTGCCGAAGCCCTGGCCTTATATAGCCTCATTGTTGGCATCATCCTCACATTCCGAGCCGGTCAATCAAGAGCCGAATAACTGACTCTGAGTGGTTTGGTTTCCTGATCGAGGGAATTACGAATAATTTAATCAGGTCTGTTGCACATTTTCATTGTCATATGAGAATGTTTTTTGGCTGTGTCGTGCTTTCAGTTCCATTCACTTTCTTTACTGAGTTTTGATAAATTTTAGTTTGAACTTGGAAACGACATATATATAAATATGATAATCTTGTTTACAACTTTGATTGATTTCTTCGGGTCTGATGCATTTCTAGCACATTTCTCCAAAGACTTATTGCTTATTCAATAACCATTTGAAAAATTGGCAATTTCAGTTCATCAAAATATTTGATTTGAAATCTAATCTTACCTGGTTTGTGGATCATAAATGGTTTTTTATTGATAAGATTTGGGAAAAGAGCAATTCACTTATTCAACATATTGCTTATTCACAGTTGATACTTTGAAGTTATTCATTTGAACACTTGATTTCAACGTTACAAAGTCACATTTGCTGTGCATCAAGATCCAGTTTTTCTGATTCTAGATTTAAACTTTCACTCTCTCTCTAGGTTTTGTTGATCCAAAGATTTCAACCAAGACATCCACTGTTATCTCTTCTCTCTCTCTCTCTCTCTCTCTCTCTCTCTTTCTTATGTTGTTGTTGACAATTTTGTTTGTTTATCGTGAATTGATGGAAAGTGTTTTAACTATCACTTGCTCATCTTCATTCATGTCAGAATAATGTCTGCCCAGACCAAAATCAGCAATCTTGTGACAAGGGGGCGTAAAGCAAGTGTTGA
This sequence comes from Begonia masoniana, assembly GCA_022432975.1. Classification (NCBI taxonomy): domain Eukaryota; kingdom Viridiplantae; phylum Streptophyta; class Magnoliopsida; order Cucurbitales; family Begoniaceae; genus Begonia; species Begonia masoniana. The sequence continues at coordinate 81,094,437 of CM039502.1, read as the reverse complement.
CATGATTCATATAACCAAATCATTAAGTTATCTTTAATGTGATTATCCAATAAATATATAAACCAAAAAGGCAAATGATTAGGATCGTGGGAGGTTAATTTTTCAAACTTGGCGGCTGGTGGATTAGCCCTTAAGCCTTCAAGTGGGCAGAAAACGACAAGGGTAAATTGCATGCATGCTTACAAGAAATGAGTCTTTTCTTCCAAACATCTCTGTTTTTCGAAGGAGTTTTTAGAAGCTAATTTTACACACAACACAAGCGAAGCAAACTTATTAAGACCAGGCTGCAACTTTCTTATTCGTAAACAGCCGGTGGTAGACGGGGTCTCACGAGAACTTCAAGTGGGGTGGCCTTCATATTTGTGAGCCCAAAGCTACCACTCATGTCGACCGGCTCGTCTGATGGGGTTGATATCTCGAACGCCTGAATTAAACTAGCCAACATCAGCTGCGCCATTTGCACCGCAAACCCTGTTCCCGGGCAAACTCTTCGTCCACTTCCAAATGGTATAAGCTCGAAATTATGGCCCTTCACATCGATATTCTTATGGGTTTCGAGAAATCTCTCGGGTTTGAACTCCAATGGCTCCGACCATACTCTGGGGTCCGTTTGTATCTTCCACAGATTCGTTATTAGCTGTGTCCCCGCCGGAACGCGGTAGCCGCGGACGGTGCAGTCTTGGGTGAACATCCGGAAACCGGATAGCGGTGCGGGTGGGTATAAACGCATGGTTTCTTTAAAAATGGCTTGGAGATAGACTAGTTTGCTGATATCAGCTTCGTTTACCAGCCTTTCTTTCCCGACATGGCGGTCAAGCTCTTCTTTAGCTCTTCTCAATGATTGTTTATTGTTCAGTAATAAACAAAGCGCCCAAATCACAGCCACTGTGGTTGTATCGGTTCCTGCTATTATGATTGCCTGAAAATGAAGCCATTTTTTACTCGAATGAGATAAAAAAGCCAAAGATGGTGAAGACGATAGTAGTAAAGATAGAATTCTTAGAAATTTGATGAATTTCTAGGAATTTTCACAAGTGATGAAAAACAGTCTTTCATTCATGTACAACAGTGTTTCAAGTTTTAAACAATTGGGAATTGTTTTTTTCTTAAAGATAAGGGAAAGGTGCTATTACCATTGATGTGGCTTTGTTGGCTGTGTCCGAATCGTATCCGGAGAGATCCATGCCGTCGAGAATCGATAGCAACCTGTCCATGAAGTCTTCTTCACCATCGTTGTCTTTACCTGAAACTTTCTTCCGGCGATGTTCGTCTAGCCATTCACCAGCGAGACTGTCTAACTCTTTCGCCGTTTCTTTCATGGCCTTAACGTGTCCACCCAAATCTAGCCAGCGTAGATACGGAATGGCATCACCGATCAGAAACAGCGCCGACAACCGGAAGAACTCTCTGAAGGCTGTCCTACACCGTCGCAATTCTCTCTCATCGCTTTTAGCCGTCGAGCCAGAGTATTTTTTTCCACATACCATCATAAGAAATACGTTAATATTTATTTCACCAATCCAGCCCTTCATCTCCACCGGAACCTCGCCGGAACTTTTCTCTCTCTTGCTCCATAGTTGATAAAGCTCTTTTAACGAGCTCTTCACTTCAGACTCTCGAACACGCCGGAGAAGCTCTAGCCGGCTATTGGAAAGTATCTCCGACGCTATTAGCTTCCTCATATTTCGCCAATAATGTCCGTAAGGGCTGAAACTGAAACTGGCATAGTTATATCCCATATGCTCGCCACAAAGAACTTTCGGACGGGAAGAAACGACGGCGTCGTTGGTAGTGAAGCATTCTTTAGCTGCCTCCCAACTACTTATCACTAAGGTTTCTTGAACACCAACTCGAATTCTGAAAACAGGTCCGTACTTGTCAGCCATGGCTGCTAAGGTTATGTGGGGAAGCTGTGAGCCTCCGAGAAGATGAAGATGGCCCATGAGCGGCCACCCACCAGCTGCTTCAGGGGCTTTTCCTTCTTTATAGCCAGCTCTTAATCTCCTGAGGAAATAGTAAGAGAAGATTAGGATGGCAAGGAACCCAGCTGTGCTGGCGTCGAAATATGGAGAAGAAGAAGAATCCATGGTAGTTCCACTCAGTGTGAGATTTCAGTGTAATATAATAGATGGAGGAAGAAAAAGACAAATAAATTAGATGATGTTGTTTGACTTGGTCTTTTATGATTGTAAGGCTTATAATAAGGTGATAATCCGGGCGTTTGATTGATTTAGACTAAATGAAATGTACCAAAATTTATATTCAGCAGTCTCATCAATTTCAGTAGTATAAATAGACCATACAATGAAATTTAATAATGGGTAAATTCCAAAAACAACCCTGAAGTATGGGTATTTTTTGAAAAAATCCACGAACTAAAAGTTATCGCAGTTAAAACCTTAAAGTTTCAAAAACTGACAAAAACAACCCTGGCGGGGCCCCGCATACGGCCGAATTCACATTCGGGGGTCGAATTAATTTCGCGGCCCCACGCATACAAATTCGCCTCTCACGTGCACCGCACACGAAACGATTCGGGGGGCCGAACCAAAATGTCGGGGCGCCGCACAACACGGAGGTTGAACGCAGAGGGTCTAGACCACCCAGCGCACGTGCGATGCACATGAAAAATAGCGAATTTAAGTCGGGGGGCCGCATTGTTAACTCGGGGCCCCGTTTGTTCATGTTCTACCTGCGGGGGGCTGGATGTTGAATGCGAGGCCACGATTGTGCCATAATTCCGAAAACGGGGCCCCGAATATTTAATTCGGGGGGCCGAAGCTTCGTTACTATTTAAAAAATCGGCCCCCGGCGCACCCCCCGCACTCTGAAACCGAGAGGAAAAGGGGCGAAACTTTCGATTTTTTTCTGAAAATCCTTCGACAGTGAGTTTTCGTTGCCGGAAATCACAATAATCGGGCGCCTAATCGTCGAGAACCCCAAAAATACCAAAGCCCTATCGCCGACGAAACCTATCGCCAAACCCGAGCTTGCCTCCCAAATCCGAGCGTTTTAATCTCTGAAAATCCACAACCGACCTGTCGAAAAGCCGAAAATCGTCAAACTCTAGCCTATTATTGCCGAAAATCGTGAAACCCGAGCCGTGCCTCACAAATCCGAGCAAATTTGTCCGAAAATCCGAGGCTTAAATGGGTCCAAAAATATCGTTCAAACGCCCTCGTGCCTCCTCATCAGCAGCTGGCCCATCTTCGTCACAAGGGCCTTCAGCCGAAGCGCCCCAACCACCGCCAAGTTGTTTCTCGATCGATTTTCGAACCGAGGAATGTAAAAAGAGGTTCGATCGAGATATATCTTTCCGGCCGATGATTTATGGGAAGACTGTCAACTTCGCTGGATGGGAGTCTTTGCAGATCAAAGAAATGTTTGACAGAATTGGGTTGCAAGGGCTGTACCACATGAGTGGAGAGACTTGTGATCGCATTGTTCGCTTATTTTATGCGAACTTGATCAGTACCGGGCGGCATGGGTGCATGAGGTCATATGTCTGTGGTAAGGAGATCGTGTTTTATGCCAGACATGTGAACGAGCTGCTCGGATTTACGGCTGAGAGAGCTGAACAGTACTATTCCGTTTCTCGAGAGTGTGATTTCACCAGAACACCCGAGGGATTGGAATTTCTTCGACAGATTCACCGCGATGCAAATATTGAAAAATTCACCAAACCGAGATCGAAGGATTTGAATGCCAAAGCTCGGGTTGTTCATAACCTTATTAGTCATTCGCTGCTGCCGTGGGATGGCCATAGAGATCTAGTCAACTAGATGGATCTCTATGTTATGGAGAAAATGTACAGCAGCACTTTCTTGGACCCCGGGTTCATGATATTGGGGCACATGCACGAGATTGCCCGGACACGCAACAAAAATCTGCCGTATGGTACTTTGATTTGACGACTCGTGCAGAGGTCACAGGTCGAGCTCCCCGCGGGAGAGCAGTTGAGAGCTCCCCGAGCCTTGGATGTATTTGATAGGCTTCATCTATCTAGGATGGGTTTAGTCGAGATCTGCGGGCTTTGGATGCTTAAGGGGGAGCTCGGGGACGCTCCAGCTGAGGACGCTCCAGTTGAGGATGCTCCAGCCGAGGATGCTCCGATGGAGGATGACACCCCCACCACTGCGATGGCGCCGCCAGTTGCCCCTGAGGTTGGCAATATGTGGGAAACGATGCATCAGATGCTTCTGGAGGAGCGTCGGGAGCGGCAACATATGCAACAGAGGATTGAGTTCCTCATCGGCAGTGTCGAGGAGCTAACCCGGGGGCAGAAGAAGGTGGTTGAGTCACTGGACTATCTCAGTGAGTCCATTAGAGAGGTCACTGAGAAGCTGGGGGATTTGATGGCCAGCAGAGACGACGGCGACGATGACGATGATGTACCACCAGAGTAGTTTATTTTATATTTTGTATTTCATTTTATGTATTTTTATTTGAGTTTGATGTACATTATTGGTTATATTTGCGTTGATGTACATTTACTAGAACTGTTTGGGTATATATGTGTTATTTAAATTTGCAGGAACTATTTGAAAATAGCGATGGGGAGTCATAAAACAAACAAAACTCTGTTCAATTTTTCACTTTTTTAAATTAATTAATTAATTTTAATGAAATCGTTAATTTCAAATTATTAATACATCTAAAATATATTTTAGTAAATAAATTAATAAAGTAATGTATCTGAAATAATTTGTAATAAATGAATTCCAAATTATCTGTAATAATTTGTAGTAAATTGTAATAAATTAATTTTAATGAAATCGTTAATTTCAAATTATTAATCAATTGTAATAATTTGTAAATAAATTAATTTTAATGAAATCGTCAATTGTAATACTTAATAAATAAATGAATTCTAAATTATCTGTAATAATCTGTAATAAATTAATTTTATTGAAATCGTTAATTTCAAATTATTAATCAATTGCTTTATTCAAATTACTTATTGTATTTAAATGATTAGTTAAGTAAATAATTTATTAATTACTTTAGTAATTCCAATTAATTAAGTAATTAATGTATTGAAATAAAGTTATGAATTTAAACTACTTTAAACAATTATAATATGAAAAAAAAATTATATTACATTAACGTAGATGAAATCCAACACAAATTACAACAGTTAATTTCTTCTGCTCCTGCCTCGGCCGCACGTCGTAGATTCCTGAAATAGCATGAAAATTATACTATATTAAAAAAATGACAACGTATTTATGAGCGAACTGTTTAGAACGTACCTGTGTCTCATCATTTATGTTGTAACCCATAAACGTGTCTTGGGAAGCAGCAGTGCCTAAAGTAGATCCTCGGTTAGGACAAGTGAGACTATTGTTCTCGTACTGCCGACAGATACCACACGCCATCCTTGAGTTCCGCCTACTAGCTCTCGAACTTGACGGCTCATCGGCATCTCGCATGCTGGTCTTCTTGGGTCTACCAAGTTGGCGATATCTTCTTGGCGGGACTAGTTCCACCATACCTGGCACATCCGGCCACATTAATTGGCCGTTCATGGGTTGAATAAAATTAGCGTACATCTGCAGCAATGTCATCCGGTGATAACATGGATGCACGTAACTTTCTGGCTCCATTCTCATGAAAAATATGCATGAAATGACATGGGCACACGGGATCCCAGTAAGCGTCCACCGGGTGCAGGAGCACTCCCACGTATTCAAGTTGACAATGAATTGTTCGTTGTCGTTGCCCACTTGAAATCGTGAACCTGCCCCGAGCGTAGGGGACCAATTTGCAGCTGCATCTGCATTTGCGAGCTTCTTAATCTTTTTATATATTTGGGGACACAGGAGAGTCGTCAATCCCGCCATCTTCTCAAATTTTTTAACGATCCGAGTCATCATGTACGTTCGGATATTCTCAAACATGGTGATGATTGGTTTGTCTCTGGCAGTCAATATAAGTGCATTAAATGACTCACACAAATTGTTTAAGCCAATATCGTACTTGGGAATCGGAGAGAAGGCATGACTAGCCCAATATCTAGGCTCTTCTCCTTAAAGCCATTCGTGGGCAGCAGTTCTGAGCCTTTGTAATTTCCTCATTTTTAAATTGAAATGAGCTCTTGTGGGTGCCCTAGCTGCCTTCCACATCGCTTCTCTATATGGTTTGCCCGGAAACAGCCCTTTAAAGTTATTGTACATGTGCCGCAGGCAGCGGTGTTCGGCTTCACTAAATTCATCATCCACGGCATTCTTCAAGCCCTGATATTAAAACAAAGTTAGTTAGTTACACACCTTAATTACACCACAACTAATTTAATTAAACAACATACCTTTTGTCGATCCGAAACGATAGTCCAGTCGGCTCCATCTACAGTGTACAGGTCCGCCTTCAAAAGTCTCAAAAACCACGTCCATGTTTCCTCAGTCTCTTTTTCGACATTGGCAACAACGACGGGATATATTCCATCATTGGCGTCAATACTAACAGCTGTCAGTAATTGTCCAGGACAGGAGCCCTTCAAGTGAAAGCCATCCAAACAGATCACTCGGCGACCAAACTGTAACAAACCCGCCTTGCAAGCGGCCAAACAAATATACACTCTTTGGCACACAAATGTATCCCCCGCATCATAAATATGTACTTCGAAAGTGCTCCCCGGATTTGTTCTATGTATTTCGGCTTTGTACGACCATATTAATTTGTATTGTTCATCAGACTTGCCTTCGTTAAGTGTCAAAACAATGCTCCTCGCTCTTCTAGCAAGACTAGGTGTGATATGACATATGTGGTACACCCTCACTGTTTCTACAATGGAATTTATGTCCCACCTAGGGTGACTTTTAAACCTTGCTAGGTAATTGTTTGCCACCCATTTTGCACTAACGTTTCTATTCTCAACTATTCTGGCACAACTGTAAGTACCGACCAAAGTTTTTATTTGAAAGGTTTGCTCAGCTTACTTTTGCGAGGCATGCAAAAGCCACTCACACCCTTCTGAACACTTAGCCCTCAATCGGCTACTATCACTTTTAACGAATCTTATCCCTAATCCGTGTTTTATAGAATAATCTTTTATTTCATCTTTCAGCTCTTTTAAAGTTGCATATTCTCTAGTAACAAAAAATTCCATATGAATTTCTTCTCTTACCTGAACGCTTTCTACCTCATCATCGTCCGACATAACCGGTGTTCGCAGTTGATCGTCTAGAGTTCTGGATGTCGAACACACCGGTATTTGTTCATTTTCATCAGAGCCATCATCACCATGTGGAGGATCATCGTCTGGATACAAATTCATTCCGGCTTCACTATCTACTTCCTCGTCAAATTTGAACTATCTATCGGGATTAGAATCCATCGTCCTTGCAAAAACAGAGAAAATTAGACTGCGCAAAGAAATTTTTTTAGAGAAATTTTGGTGCTTTCTTCAAAGGAGGCCGAGCTCCTTAAATAATATAGGAATTCGGCCCCCCGATATTTCGACGCGGCCCCCGCGTCGTGTCAAATAATTCATGCGGGGGGCCTCGCATCTTATGTGGCCCCCCGTGTCGTTTCAAATTAGACATGCGAGGGCCGCGAATCCAAGACGGCCCCCAGTATGTCCATCACAGATCAATTATTGATCTGTGGATGGACATTCGGAGGGCCGCGAATCCGAGATGGCCCCCGGTATGTCCATCACAGATCAATTATTGATTTGTGGATGGACAATCGGAGGGCCGTGAATCCGATACGGCCCCCCGAATGTCCATCACAGATCAATTATTGATCTTTGATGGACATACGGGGGGCCGTATCGGATTCGCGGCCCTCCGATTGTCCATCGACACGGGGGGCCGTGCCAGATGTAAGGCCCCCCCGAAATGTTTTCACGTGCAGCGCAAGTGAGCGAGGGCCAGAGGCCCCCGCATCTTCCCCTCGTGACGTGCGGGGGGCCAGGATTCGGGTTCGGCCCCCCGAATAGATCGACGTGCAGCGCACGTGAGAGGCGACTTTCCATGCGGGGGGCCGCGAAATTGATTCGGCCCCCCGAAAGTGAATTCAGGGGCATGCGGGGCCCCGCCAGGGTTGTTTTTGTTAGTTTTTAAAACTTTGAGGTTTTGACTGCGACGACTTTTAGTTTGAGGGTTTTTTCAGAAAATACCCATACTTCATGGTGTTTTTTGGAATTTACCCTTTAATAATTAGGATAAGTTCAAAAAATTACTCAAACTATTATTGTTAAAAATTTTATTTATTTTTTTTGGTAAAATTTGAGAGCGGGGCAATGAGCAAATAGTAAGAGAAGATAAGTATGAAAAATAACCCAGCTGTACTGGCGCTGAAACAGGAAGAAGAAGTAGAATCCATGGTCGTTTCAGAGTGAGATTTGTGTGTTCTAATATAATACGTTGAGGAAGGATGAGACAGAAGTTGGCTGATGCAGTTTGACTTGGTCATTTCTAGTTTGAAGGCTCCTAATGAGTTAATCGTGACAGTTTCATTAATTTAGACTAAATGATATGTACTCTGTAACAACCCATTTTCCTAGCAAGATATTGTCTGCTCTGGGGATTGGGCCGCAGCCCAATATCCTCCCCTCACGGCTTTGTTTGGCGAGAACTTCCCAGAAGGTCACCCAACCTGGAATTGCTCTCGCCGAAACACTTTTAACTTCAAAGTTCTTATGGGATCCGTTGCCAATTGTGCTCCAAAACGCGTCTTACTATGTTGGGAGGGTCTCTTTACATATGTTTCATTTCCACATACTTCCCCAAGCGATGTGGGATTGTGACGACCCTCTTTTTACGACCTGTCACCTTCCAGTTCGCCCGCGCGGACGTACCGCCATCCGGGTTCCGGTTCGTGCAGCCATCGTACCCATACGTGCATATTCGGGTCATCACAATCACCCTCCCTCGGGGGCCCAACGTCCTCGTTGGCCACATTTCCGGTTGGGTACAGGCTTTGATACATTTGTAACGACCCCTTTTCCCAGCAAGATATTGTCCGCTCTGGGGATTGGGCCGCAGCCCAATATCCTCCCCTCACGGCTTTGTTTGGCGAGAACTTCCCATAAAGTCACCCAACTTGGAATTGCTCTCGCCGAAGCACTTTTAACTTCGGAGTTCTTATGGGATCCGTTGCCAATTGTGCTCCAAAACGCGTCTTACTATGTTGGGAGGGTCTCTTTACATATGTTTCATTTCCACATACTTCCTCAAGTGATGTGGGATTGTGACGACCCCCTTTTTACGACCTTTCACCTTCCGGTTCGCCCGCGCGGACGTACCGCCATACGGGTTCCGGTTCGTGCAGCCATCGTACCCATACGCGCATATTCGGGTCATCACATACTCATTGTGTATTATGTATTAGAACTATAAAGTATGAATTTAATTTCAAATAATTCTTAAACTAAAAATTTTAATAACTACAATCTTAAATTATCTAAAATATAACAAATTAAATTCTGATGGGTCCGATCACCTCCTTTTTCAATTTACGCTGAAATCGGGGGGCCGATCTAAATTGAACGGTCTCCCGATCTGTCACGAGCTTTGTGACACTGGACATGTTAGGTCGGAGGGTCTATGTGGGGGGTGGAGACCTCCCGTTCAACGTGCACAACATGTGATTCGAGACCAGAAGGATACCGCCCCAGATCGCCCCCCTGCCTTTCCCTTTTCAAGGTTATCGGGAACGGGGGACACTGCCCCAGATCGGCCCTTCGTTCTAAAAATGAGGTATGAGAACGGGAGGTCACCGCTCCTGTTTGGCCCCTCGTTCTCTGCCTCTTCCTTTTCAAGGTTCAAGAAACGGGGGATCACCGTCCCGAATTGGCTACCCGTTGTCGGCCCTAACTTTTTTGTAAGATTGAGAATGGGGGGCCATTCTCAGGAACTAGGGCCGATCTCCGACACTATATAATGAAGCACCCCTCTGTTCCCCTGCTAGTAAAAAAAAACATTCAAATCTCTACCATTTCTTACTCCGACGAGATTTCTATATACTAGTGACGTCGATAGAATCTAATTCGAGTAGATCGATTGATTTAAACGAGACAACAAATTGTGATGCTAATATGAACTGATATTCATACTTCATGCCCATATATGATGATATTTGGGCATTCCATTACCTTGAAGGTAATGAAGAAATAAAGGTGCAATCGACATCGAAAACTCTAGACGTTGAGGTTCAAACACCGGTCGACTGGAGAATGATGAAGTGGAAAACATATCAATAAGGGAAGAAATTTTGATGGAATTTTATCTGAAAAAAAATATAGTTCTTTAAAGGCAATTAGAGAAGAAATAGTAGAATATACTTTGAATAATGGTTTATAGAATCAAATTCATTAAAAGTGAATCTCGGCGACTGACGGGAGCGTGTGAAGACAAATGTGATTGACGATTGCATGATTCGAATATACAACGATTGTCATAACTGTTCAAGAAAAATTGAGAATCAACACACTACTGCAAAATGGGTGGCAAATCATTATTTGGATAGGTTCAAAAGTCAACTTACGTGAAAAATTCCGTCCATTATCGAGACAGTGAGAAAGGATTTGAATGTCAATATTATACCAAGTCTTGCCAAAATAGCAAGAAGAGAAGCTAGAAAACTTAATAAAGGGAAGAACGACAAACAATACAAGCTATTGTGGTCGTACGCAGAAGAAATTCATAAATCAAATCCAGGTAGCACATTGGGCCTACAGACTTACTTGGTGGCTCTGTCGATAATAATTCAAGTGTATTCCAAAAAATATATGTAACGACCCATTTTTCCAGTAAGATATTATCCGCTCTGGGGATTGGGTCGTAGCCCAATATCCTTCCCTCACGGATTTATTTGGCGATGATTTCCCAGTTGGTCACCCAAGATGGTACTGCTCTCACCGAAGTACTTTTAACTTCAGAGTTCTTATGAAATCCGTTGCCAATTATGCTCCAAAACGTATCTTACTATCTTTAGAGGGTTTCCTTACATATGTTTCATTTTCATATATCTCCCTAAGCGATGTGAGATTGTGACGGCCTATTTTTTACGACCCAGAATTTGCCTATACTCGAGTCCAGGATTTGCCTACACTCGGTTTAGGTCCCGATATTTGCCATGCAACTCGAGATTTGCCCCGCAGTCGTGCTCATACGTACACATTCGGGTCATCACAATCACACCCCCATCAGAGCCTAACATTCTCGTTGGCCACATTTTTGGTTAGATACATGCTCCTTTTCCCAGTAAGATATTGTATGCTCTGCGGATTGGGCCATAGCCCAATATCCTCCATTCACAGATTTATTTGGCGAGGATTTCTCAGTCGGTCACCCAACATGATACTGCTCTCACCAGAGTACTTTTAACTTCGGAGATCTTATGGGATCCGTTGCCAATTATGCTCCAAAACGTGTCTTACTATCTTTGGAGGGTTTCCTTACATATGTTTCATTTCCATATACCTCCCCAAGCGATGTGGGATTGTGATGACCCCTTTTTTACGACCCGGGATTTGTCTATACTCGAGTCTGAGATTTGCCTAGACTCGGCTTAGGTCTCGAGGTTTGCCCCACAGTCGTGCTCATACGTACACATTCGGATTATCACAATATATATGTGTATGGCTCCTTGCAATGCAGATTTACTGCAATGTGGTAGACCTATTATATGTATGAATGGTTGTCATCTAAAATGCTTCTGTCCCGGCCAATTACTGTCAGCCGTCAGCATTGATGGCAATGATGAAATATATCTCGTTGTTGTTCCCAATGTGGAATCAGTGTATGGACTCATGGACATGATTTTTGAAATTATTAAAATAAGATCTAAATACTGAATCGAGATATGGATGGACATTTGTTTCGGATCGACAAAATGTATAAACTAAAGTACAAATATAAAGTAAAATACATAAAATGAAATACAAAACATAAACTAAATTACGGTGGGACATCATTGTCGTCTCGCTCCACTCAATCCATGAGGAATTTCTTCAGTTCTCTATGAGACTCAGCTAGCTCTCTCAGTGTCACAGTGAGCTCATCGACTCTGTCTATTAAGAAATTCAGTTTCAGCTCCATCTTGTCCTACCTACTAGTCGTCTCGAGGGACAATGGCCGAACGTGAGCATCCTCTATAAGTACATATGCAGAGGTGGAGGTTCATTGATCTCCCTTGAATACCCAAGTCCCGTCGACTTCAACTATACCCATTCGAATCAAATGAAGCCTATTAAAAACATTGTCGGATCTCTGCGCTCTCATCTGCTCTCCAGTTGGTAGCTGAATCTGAGCTCGCTCGACGATCTTTTGTATCAACGTGTTGTACGACAGATTCTTGTTACGCGTCCGACTTATCTCATGCATGTGCCCTAAAATCACGAAGACAGGGTCGAACATCTTCCCATTGTAGAGCTTCGCCGTCATTTTGAGATCCATGCTGCTCATGAGATCTCTATGTCCATCTCGAAGTAGAATGATGTGGGTTATTAGAGTGTTAATATCCCGAGCTCTGATGTTCAAAATCTTGAATTTTGGCTTCACGAACCCAACGATGTTGGAATTGCGATGAATTTCCCTAAGAAACTGTAATACCCAGCTTGTACGGATGTCAGATATATTATATTATATTGTTATTTTATTAAATAATGTCATTTTTGGTAAATATGTCGAATCAGGTCCGTTTCACGAAAAGAAAGCGTCATTACGATCCTAACGATTAATAGGAATTTTAAGAAAATTATGGGAATTTTCGGAGATTAAACACTATATTCCGAGTAAATACACCTCTCGTAATGTGGACGACGTTCTCGTAAAAATAGTAAACGAGATCCAAATTGCGAACGGACAGTTTTGTTAAATCCCAAATAACAAGTCGGACTTATTGGCGAAATATGGAAATTTGGAGAGCACGAATCGATGGACGATTAACGAAACGAAGGACGAAGTATGTGCTAAGGACATTTTGGTCTTTTGCTAAAGTAAATTTTATAATAAAAACAAAAACCCTTTTGTTTCTTCTCACCACTTAGCACAAATCGATTTTCTCTCTGTTTCTTTCTTTCTCTCTCGCAAACCCTCTCTGCCAGCCGCAGTTCCTCAACGATCCGAGCTCCGATTCGCGCTCCGATCGTTCCGTTTCCTTCACGTTTCTTCCTCCAATCGACGTTCTAGGTATGTCTCTATAGTTTTAGAACGTTAGATTTCGAGTTTTGTAACATTTAAACAATTAGGGTTTCGTTTAGGTTTCGATAAAAATGTCGATTTAGGGCCCGAAATTAATAGTTTGATTATGATTAAGTGTATATTAAACGTATTTGACGTTATTGGACGAAGTTAAAACAATTTGTGAAAATGTTAAAAATTAGGGATTTTCGAGATTTTAGGAAAAACTCGTAAATTGAGAATTTGGGTGCCGAGCGTAAATTGCTCGAATATATAGCCAATGAGTTGGATTAGAACTTTAAAAAGTTTCCTTAGTTAAGGTTTTTTGTAAAATTGGACGATCGACAGTGTAAACTCATTTTAACGTCGATATTATGTTTTGCTTCAGACAAACAGCGCTCGTGGACGGAGCTTGAGCTGCTTTGGACACGAGGTAAGTTCTCGTGATTCTTCTCTGGCCGATTGGCCTACACCGTACGTCGAATGTCGTCTCGAGGAGTTTTGGAGATGCCTTTAGTTAGTTTTGCTCGGTTTGGGTAGCTAGGTCTTAGGAGTTTATAGTTTATGCTTTTACAGTCTTGATGGTCCATGTTATTGCTTGTTTACTTTATGATAGAGAACTGTTCACGCATCACTTGTTTTAAAGAAAAGCATGAAAATGAATTTCCGCACAGAGATTTTAAAGAGAACGTAAAGCATAGCATTGGCCTTCGGGCATACAGGCCTTCGGGCATACAGTTTACAGGTCACGCGAGGTGGGGCTCAGGCACGGCTGTACGTGTTATAAGCGTGTACCCCCCTCTTCTAGCTGGAAAGAGTAGTCCGCCCGCTGGATGAGCTCTCTCCAGTTAGAAGGTATAGGATCTCGGTGACACCTATAGTGCATTGCATAGTAAGATAAAAAATAAAGCATGGTTTAATGAACTCATAGCACAGCATGCATCGCATTTACGTAGAGCTTACTGGGATTTTATCTCATAGTGTATATGTATGGTGTAGGTGACATAGACTTCGAGGTACCAGGTGAGGACGATGTCCCTCCACCTAAGGCATGATTCAGTTGACGGAGGATGGCTGTGGTGGTGTGCTGGCGCAGTCGAGGCTTAACCGACCCGTGGGAAGTATGTATAGAGCTTTGAGGGTTGTTGGGATATTTTGGGCTAATAACTTTATAGACATTATAGGATGTTGATAGAATATGTATAGGATGTTTAAGTAATGACATTTGTTTTGAAATTCTGGAATTGTTTGGTTGTTTAAATTAAATGTTATGAAATGTTTTGAAATGTTATAGGTTTGATACGGATAGGCTCGATTTTTAGAGCTATCCACGCCATTTGTTTTTAGGAAGTTTTGTCACGTATTGAGGTACGTCTGAATCGTATGTTTAGTGTTTTTTTTAGAATGTGAAGGAGAAAGAAGAATGTGCTCTCTGGAATCGGATTCTAGAGAGTGAAGTATTTGCTCTCTGGAAATCCCAGAGAGCAAGGGTTCTGGTCGCTGCTGTGCAGCGACTGGGCGCTGCAAGGTGCAGCGCCCGATCGCTGCATTGTGCAACGATCGAGCGCTGCACAATGCAGCGCATGCGGCGACTGGGCGATGCAATTAGCAGCGACCAGTCGCTGCTCCTTTTCGAGGGCAGAATTCCAATTCTGCCCTCCCTCATTTTAAATAGTTTTAATTGTTTATTAAATGTTTTATTAATAGTTTATATTTGTTTTAAATGGTTTTAAACTTAGATTTTTATTTCCGATTTCGATTCTGGTTTCGATTTCGATTTAGGTTCCGCCTAGAGTCTATTTAAAGATATTGGCATTAAAATAATAATAATAATAATAAAATAGTACGGAATTATGGGTACAGTATTGGGGAAACTCTAGTCCCTCGGTCGATCTAAAAAAATTGCAATATCGGGAAGCATGATAGTCCCTTCTCTAAGAAACTCGAACAATTCATTAATTGGCTCTATAGGTATAATAATCTTTGTATCAAGAATGTATGTATTCAAACATTCTTGTAACACCCCGTTTCACGGTTTTTTGAATTTTCCCGCATAATAGCATTTTTGTAAATAATTGAAATAAGTCTGTTTTGCAAATTGAGAGTTTTAATAGAACCCTCATGACTAATGTGAATTTTAGGAGAAATATGATAATTGTAGAAATTCAAATCGAAATGTAACGCCCTAGTTTTTGTTTTTAACCTTATAGCGGTTTAATCCGTAAAAATAGTAAATTGTATCTGTTCGATGAACGGAAAATTTTATTAAAGCCCTAATAATAAATTAGAATTATTCGTGAAATAAGAAAATTTTAGAGAAACCGAACCAATAGTCAAACAATGAGATAGACGGAAAATCAAATGGAGGGGCAAACTTGTCATTTGACAAGTCAAATTGATTAAAATCACAAAAACCCTCTTTCTCCTCCACACTTCATGTTATTTTCTCTCCATCTCTTCTCTCTAGCAATTCTTCATCTCCAGACTGCGTTTCTCCTTCAACGCCCAAGGTTCTCTCCTCCGATCGTTAGTTTTTTTCAAGATTTCTTCTCCAAGCGGCCTCCTAGGAAAGTTTCTAGCGTTTCTCGGCTTTAGTTCTCGATTTCTAGGTTGTTAAAAGGTTAGGGTTTTGTTAGGTTTTCATCAAATTAGTCGGATTATGTTAGAAAATGTTAGGTAATGTCGTATTGGTGATTATTGAGCGTTGTTGGGTGAAATAATGAGTGTATTTGGCGTTTAGTTAAAGAATCGGGTATTTGGAGATTTGGAAAACTCCATTAATTGAGGTTTATGGTTTGTGAGCGTAAATTGCTCGACGAAATACCCGAGAGAAGTTTATTAGAATTTTAGAAAATTTCTTTTAGTTAGGAGTTTCGTTAGTTTACGAAATTTCATTGTTTAAGCTCGATTTTAACAAAGGACGTTGTGAAATGTTATAGGTGACAAAGCTCAAAACGAGGAGCTCGGTGTGCTAAGGACCCAAGGTAAGTTCTCGTGACTTACTGTGGCCGATTGGCCTACACCATATGTTGAGTTTTGTTTGTTGAGGATTTTGGAGCATTGTATGTTTAAATGTTTTTGTTGGGTAGTTTAGGTTTAGTTGTTTTATAGGTTAAGTATTCGTGATTTTTTTATGGTATTTGTGATGTTTTGATGGTATTCTCGTTATATATGTTTATATTGTGCAATTAACTGTTCATGCATCATGGTTTTCAAAACGTCATGAAAACGAATTTACGCTTTGATTTTATGAAAAGGAAACGCATGTAAAGACAAGTAAAGTATCATAGTAAACAACGCATGGTGGTTATTCGGGGAGAGGTTCAGACCCGACGTTCCGTGGTGAGTAGGTCTCCCTCCTTTCAGATGGTGTGGGCTATTTACCCGCTTGATGTGCCTTATCCATCTGACTAAGAAAGGTCCCGATAACCAAAGACTGACACGGACCGATCAATGAATTGACATGGACGGCTTTCATAGCATTGAATATACATGATCATACATGGACATTTACGTAGAATTTACTGAGATTTATCTCATAAGTGTCTTTATCGTGTAGGTGACTTTGAGCAAGGTGAGGACGATGTCCCTCCACCTGACGAGCATGCATGTTGACAGAGGATGCCCGTGGGAATGCGCTGGCGCAGTCGGTGCGAACTTGACTCGTGGGGAGCTATAGGTTAAGTATTTTGTGATTTTTTTGGGTTAAATGGGCTGATGGGTGAAAAAAATGTATAGAAACTATTTTAGGGTGCTTGGTTGTCTGGATAGTGTAAAGAAACTGATTTTCTGACGTATTTTGATGATTTTGTTAGCTTCCGCTATGTACGAATGAATATTGATGAAATAGATTGATTTTTTAAACCTTTGAATGAATTTTGGATGATTTAGAGTTGATCGGTCGTTTTGAGGTGAATAAGTCGTTTTGTGTCGGGATTTGATGAATTTTGGTGGAGGATTTAGATTTATGGATGTATACATAGTGAAAATGTTGAAGGATGTTTTCAGATGTTGATGCATGACGAGAGAAAGGTGAATGAGAGGAAATTGTGTGTGTATTTGGCATGTGCAGGGTGGAGGAAAAGTGGGGCAACTCTCTGGAGTTCAATTCCAGAGAGTTAGCCGATCGATCGCCAGAAGAGGGGCGATCGATCGCCAAGCTCTCTGGTTTTCCAGAGAGTTACCCGATCGTTCACCTGCAAAGGGGCGAATGATCGGCTCTTGCAAGCTACACTCTGGAATTTCTTCTAGAGCGGCAACCAATCGATAGCCAGAAAGGGGGCGATCAATCGGCTGGTCAAGGGCCGATCGATCGGCTATCAAGTGGCCGATCGATCGCTCCTTTGTTTCCTTGCCTTGGACATGTTTGCCCTCGGCTGTGTTTGCCCTCGGCTGTGTTTTCGCTCGGCTTTATGTATTTATGTAAGTGGTTTTCAAAGGAATTTCAATGACTTAGACGATGATTTAGAATTAAGAAATCAAGAATTTACTTAGTGTTACAAAAAGAAAAATTTTACGGAAAATTAAGGGTATAGAATAAGGGACGTTACAATCCTACCCTCCCAGTAAAGGTCAAGTTTGTATAAAACAAACAAACAATTCGGTCGCACCTATCGCCCCTCAATCCGTACAACCCGTGTAGGGCGATTCTGTCAAACATCTCTTTGATCTCCAACGACTCTCAACCTCTAAAATTGACTGTCTTCGAATGAATAACCGAGTGGTTTGACATATTCCGCTCAAACTGCTCTTAACACATCTGATTTCAAAATTTAATCAAAACATACCCAGTTGGCGGTCGTCACACTTGAGCCGGAGCACCTATTGAAGACGGTGCCCGATTTGTCGGACCCTCTTGAGATGATACTCCTTGTAAAAACGATGAAAAATTTGGCGGAGCACGTTCGGTCAAGCTACCTTGTGACGAACCTCCTTATGATGGGGTAGTCTTTCATTTAATCGCCAATTTTGAAGCCATTTGAGAAATTTTGGGAATTTATGTTGAATTTGGGATTTGCGAATTTTGACGATTTAAGGCTCGGATTTGTAGGATTTTTTGGATGATATTTGAAGAAAACAATTAGGGGGTGTGAAATGATCGAATTTTGGGTTGGAATCATAGGGGGCAGAGAGAAAATTGATTTTTTCGGCAACGAGGGTGAGAAAAGGGGTCGGTTCCTTATATAGTGTCGGGGATTGGCCTCAATCTGGGGCAGTGACCCCGTTCTCATCCCTAATTTTGACAACGGGGGGTCACCGTCCCTGATCGACCATCAAAATGAGGTATGAGCACGGGGTTCACCGCCTCGAATCGATCCCCCGTATTCAAACTTGATGTTTGAGAACGGGGGGTTGCGCCGGGATGGCGACCCCCCGTTCTCATATCTCATTTTTAGAACAGGGGGACGATCCGGGGCAGTGACTCTCGTTCCCGAGAACCTTGAAAAGGGAAAGACGAGGAACGGGGGGCCGATCCGGAGTAGTGTTCCCCTGGTCTCGAAATCACGTGCGGTGCATGTTGAACAATTGGTCTCCACCTCCCACATCGACCCTCCGATCCAATATGTTCAGTGTTACGTAAGCACTAGACAGATCGGGGGAGGTGGGGGGCGTCAATTTAGATCGGTCGCCCGATCTCGTCATAAATTGAGAACAGGGGTGATCGGCCCCCTAACAGCGTTTGATTTATTACATTTTTTATAGTTTAAGATTTTAATTGTTAAAATTTTTAGTTTAAAAATTATTTCAAATTAAACTCATATTTTTGGTGGTCAAATTTGTTTGAACCTTATAGGTTATTATGGTTTGTTTTGACCTGTTACGTGTGGTGATCATCGTTAACACATGTTCTCAAATAGAAATTCCCGACAAGTATGTGATTGTTTTCACTATATTAAGTACAAGATGAGAACCGGGGCCGCAGGGGGCGGGGGCGGGGGCGGAGGGTGGGGGGGCAAGCGTTTGATTTGTTACATTTTTTATAGTTTAAAGTTTTAGTTGTTAAAATTTTTAGTTTAAGAGTTATTTCAAATTAAACTCATACTTTGGTGTTCAAATTTATTTTAACCCTAGAGGTTATTATGGTTTGTTTTGACCTGTTACATGTGGTGAACATCGTTAACACATGTTCTCAAATAGAAATTTCCGACAAGTATGTGACTGTTTTCACTATATTAAGAACAAGATGAGACAACAAAAAACTAATTTCTTTAAATAATCTAGTGTTTTTCTTTGAAAATCGTCTAGAGCAAGTAATAAAAATATGATTTCTTTGATCTTTATTTTAATGATAAAGACTGCACTCAAATAATTATTTGTCTAAAAAAATGTACAGACCAATTTACTTTTTATTCGTTAGTTTAAAAATAATATTACATTTATTTTATTAAAATACTCGTTGACGCGTCAAATAAAAATTAATAAATGTGATAAATTAATTATCTATCGTTGATTACTTGCAAACATAGAATTACTCTTAGTTTGAACATGAGTGTACATTTTACACTTAAATTTAATATAATATTAATAAAAACAATAGGCTAATAGAGGGTTGAAAATATTAATAATGATTAATTAGTGTAAATGTGTAATAGGCGAGGTGTGTGCGATCCGGTTTGCTACGGTTCCACCATAGAACTGCGAACCGGACCGTGAATTTTAGGTCTTGAGAATTTAGAACCAGAACTGGTTTATTTAGTGGGCAAAACCGGACCAAAATCGTGGTTTTAACTGGAACTGGGGTTTCGGTCCCGGTTGGGTCCGGTTTTGCCCTCCGGGAAGATCTTTGACTTAAAATTGGCCAATGTCGTAGCTTGCGGGTGTAGTATTTTCTCTCGCGTCTCAGTCTCCGTGCTCAAATGAAGTGAAAAAGCTGAATTGCAGAGCATTGGGAGGAAGCTGAGCACGAATGCACATTTCAATGGAAACTACCTCCAGAAATTTTGTTATTGGTCTACTTAATCATCGTTTTGTCCTCCTTCCCCCTCCCAAAAAAGCCCGCAATCTCCATAGTTCAGCCGCCGGACGTCGCTGCGGAGGTCTTGCCGTCAACTCCTCCGCCAGCAAATGGGCTGACCGCCTGCTCGGTGATTTCCAATTTCTCGGAGAGTCCTCTTCAGATCACCACCATTCTCTATCCTCCACTACTGCCACTCTTGCTCCCACTTTCTCTCCGCCACTTCCTTTTCCCGAGCGCAACTTGTCGATCCCGCTTGATTTCTATCGTGTGCTAGGAGCTGAGTTGCATTTTCTGGGGGATGGTATACGGAGAGCTTACGAAGCTAGGGTTTCCAAACCACCTCAGTATGGTTTCAGTCAAGAAGCTCTGATTAGTCGCAGACAGATACTTCAAGCGGCTTGTGAAACCCTTGCTGACCCTGTGTCGCGGAGAGATTATAATCGAGGTCTTGTTGAAGATGAAGATGGCACTATCCTTTCTCAAGTTCCATTCGACAAGGTAATTCATGTTGCCTGTTCCGTTCAGTTACTGTGGAAATGTTGGCAAAGCCTTTATGATATATTATACTTTTTTTTTATATATGTAATGTAGCACGATAAGCGATTCTCTTGGCTTGGTTTGGTTAAAATGGATGGAGCATCTACCTGTATTTGTCTTGATCATGCTAATCTCTTCTTTCGTCTACTATCATATTGAATTGCTTATCAAAGATGAATGTGGTGATTTTGTAGGTTCCTGGCGCCTTATGTGTGTTGCAAGAAGCTGGGGAGACAGAACTGGTTCTTAAAATTGGAGAGGCTTTGCTGAGAGAGCGGCTGCCCAAGACATTCAAGCAAGATGTTGTTTTGTCCATGGCGCTTGCCTTTGTTGACATATCAAGGGATGCAATGGCCTTGTCTCCACCTGATTTTATTCAGGGTTGCGAAGTGCTAGAGAGGGCCTTGAAGCTGTTGCAGGTTTTTGGTGGATTTTCTTAATATTCCATTACTAGCTGAGGGTCATTTATAAAGCAAGTACTTATTCTAAAAGAGAGCTCTTAACTTCCAAAAAAAAGTTGAGTCCTCGTAAATGTTGGAAATGAGACATAACATAACTTATTAATCTCTAAAATTTTCAAAATCGAAATGCATTGAGTTGCTGAGCAGATTATGATCCCAGTTGCTCATCATCTAATTTTTCCCAGCTTACCTTCTTGATTATATTTTTCTCATTCTTTGTATGAGTATGTGTTGTCACTTACTGATACATAATTTTTTTTATTATTGAGAAAAAATTAATAGAGATAAATATTAGTCGAAGATCATGTAAAGAAAGCTCGTATATCAAATTATATTACAGCTAATAGAATATGTAAGACAAAGAAATAAATTTGGAAATCATGTAATAGACGGGTATTGAGTGTGGGCAATAACTGATTAACAGTCCTAGCTCAAATACTGGTTGACTAACAACCTGGATCATGTAGGAGGAAGGGGCCAGTATCCTTGCACCAGATTTACAAGCACAGATTGATGAAACATTGGAAGAAATTGCCCCACGTTTTGTACTTGAACTTCTAGCCTTACCTTTAGATGACGAATTCAAATCAAGAAGGGAAGAAGGTATCCATGGAGTTCGTAACATTTTGTGGACTGTCGGTGGTGGTGGAGCTGCTGCTGTTGGTGGTGGATTTACTCGTGAAGATTTCATGAATGAGGCTTATGTGCGTATGACAGCAGCTGAGCAGGTTTGAACACATCATAATGTTATCCAAATTCTTTCTCATTTCCCTTTGTGTATAGCTTAATTTTATTGGTATGCATTTTCCATTGTCTAGGTTGATCTGTTTGTGGCCACACCTGCTGATATCCCAGCAGAAAGTTTTGAAGTTTATGGAGTGGCTCTTGCATTAGTTGCGCAGGCATTTCTTGGTAAGAAACCTCATCTTATCCGAGATGCTGATAACCTCTTCCAACAGCTACAGCAAACAAAGACAACAGCTGTAGGAGATGATGTTGCTGCATATGAATCCAAAGAGAACCGCGAGGTAGATTTTGCATTAGAGAGAGGGCTTTGTTCACTGCTTGTTGGAGAGCTTGATGAATGCCGTTCATGGTTGGGCTTAGATAATGATAGTTCACCCTACAGAAATTCATTAGTTGTAGATTTTATCCAGGAGAACTCAAAAGATGATGCTGACAGTTATCTTTTGGGCCTCTGCAAACTATTAGAGACTTGGCTGATGGATATTGTGTTTCCTAGATTTAGAGACACCAAAGATGTCTACTTTAAGCTAGGAGATTATTACGACGATCCAAATGTCTTGAGATATTTAGAGAAATTACAGGGAGTTAATGGTTCACCTATAGCTGCTGCAGCAGCAATAGTGCGGATTGGGGCTGAGGCTACTGCAGTTCTAGATCATGTGAAGGTTAGTGCAATTGAGGCGCTGCAAAAGGTGTTTCCCCTTGGTCAAAGGGATAACGTTAAAAGCACTGAAGATGCTGGCACGAGTTATTTTGTTCCTCATGTGGACAATGAACAGCCTTTTCAGAATTTTTACCCAGATGGACTTGCAGAATCTGTTGAAATAACTCAAAACACTGATGCCGGTGATTTGAGCAAACAAGAATTGATTACTGACAATATAAAAGATGCAAGTGTCAAGATTATGTGTGCTGGTGTAGCAATTGGTCTATTGACTTTGGCCGGTTTGAGGTTATTTCCTGCCAGGATTAATTCATCCCGTCTTCATAAGGAGGTTGGTTCTGCAACGGCATCCAACAGCCTTGATGAGGGTATGATCTAATTTTCGTATATTATATTATTATATGGATGAAGTTCTTAACTTTCACCTTTCTGAAGCATTGCTTCCGAACTTCTGCAACAACTACCCTCCGTTTGCTTGATAGAAGTACTTAATGTGTTCGGATCAAACTCCTTTCTCGTTGTAAAATACCAGTATAAGGATTGTCGTAATCATGATCTGTTTTGCCCTGTTGTAGATTTCTTTATGAAATTTTCATAGCTATCTCTAATATACCAATTGTTTAATGTGGTTTCACGATTTGATCGAAGCATAATGTTTGAATTGTTGTGGTTGCTCACAGAGACGTTGGAAATCTTGAAATGCTTAAAAATTTTCTTTTCTCAATGCTACTACATGTGACGCCAATTTTTATCTTGATGTGTCTTTTTTTCCTTTTGGTTCGTATAATAGTGAGTGGCTAGAATTATTCTCCTTTAATGATAGTGAATGAAGTTGGCGTCGTTTTACTGAGGCTGCAATAACAATTAGTTGAATGTTTATACACACTTTCTGATGACAACCTTGTTCTTTGGCTTGTGCGATGCCACTTCCTTTGTGCTTAATACCTTAACTCTACCTGCCTATTCTGCATTATTATCAAATCTCGAGTCTAATAATCCGCATAAACAGAGCTTTATAACAATTTCTAAAATGTGCAGTCTCAGTTGATGAAACATCTCCAGAGGCGTTGCTTCGAATGGATGCAAGAATTGCTGAAGGCATAGTACGGATGTGGCAAAGCGTAAAGTCTAAAGCTTTTGGACCTGAACATTCTCTTGAAAATTTGTCAGAGGTAAAGATATTCTTAAATTGACAAGAACTTAGAAGGTTGATTATCTTTTGCAGCCATTGCCGAAACAATGACAAATACCTTCATAAGTTGTCAAATAATGGTTTGATAAGAAATCATTGTCTGAAAGCTAGAAATTTCAAGAAGAAATTTAGTTTATTAGCTCATTTCGTTTTGGACGTAACTAGATTCAGTAGCACTTAATTAAACTGATTACCATTTTGATTGACAAAGATTAGTCTAAGTAGAAAGTACTATATGCTTTTTAGCGTGTACTTGCATGAAATTCTATTTGCATTGTTAATACATCTAAATCTCTTTCAGCTGCCGCTTCTGGGCCTTGGATATTATTTTCACTAACATAGTAATTTAAACAGTTGTATTGATGAAGAACTCTGATAGTGTGGGTAAACTGTAGGTCTTGGATGGTGAAATGCTGAAAATATGGACCGATCGCGCTGTTGAAATTGCACAACTCGGTTGGTTTTATGACTACACTCTGACAAATCTGAGCATCGACAGTGTGACGGTCTCGTTAGACGGACAACGAGCAGTGGTGGAAGCAACTCTTGAAGAGTTGGCAAATCTCACGGATTCAAATCATCCAGAGAATAATGCCTCAAACACCCGAACATATACTACAAGATATGAGATGTCTTTTTCAAAGGCAGGATGGAGAATTTGCAAAGGAGCTGTTCTTGAATCTTCTTGATCAGAGCCAGAGTAGAAAGAGGTTAGCCTGTAAATGAGATTTATCTTTAGTGTTGATATAAGATTTTCCATTATCATTCTGCAAAAGTTTTCAATTAATTTTTCTGCAAGTTGAGGGTAAGACATTGATTGGTGTTGGGAGTGTTTAATAACTGTGGAAAATCTAATAACATGTGTGGTCATCAACAAGTCAAATCTTAAATTAGTCTTATCCAAACAAAACTGTCATCCTTTCACTCTCGACAATTTGGAGGGCAATAAATTATTTGTTAAATTTAACACGAGTATATTTTATTTTTCATTTAATTAGTTATTTTGACTCGATTTATAATTTCTCTGGCGATTTTTATCTGATCTTGAATTCTATCAATTTTTTTTTCAGCGATTTATAACTTAGTCGAGTTATTAATGACCATAATGGTTGGAATTTAGATAAACCAATTGATTTACTGAAAAACATGATGCATGATACGTACGTGGTGGATGTAACAAATAAATTAATGGCAATATATAAATTGACGTAAGCTTAGTGAACTAGTAAATTAGTTATTTTAAATTCATCAAATTTAAAATTAAAAAAAAAAAAGATCGAAGGAGATGAAAGATAAAAAAAGAGGGGAGTGTTTGAATTATTAGAGACAAAACCGTACATGCATCCTGGTTGGACCGAGCAGAGAAGATCTAATCAGATCTTCTCAACTGAATTCAATTATCTTATCTTCTGTTCAAAGCAAATGCAAATCAGATTATGACTAACTAATTCATCTTCTTCAAGTTTGATTAAGTTAATCGGGAGAAAGGGAGTGACGGTGGCGATCTGACCCAACCTGGTCCGTCCACCAACCTCAAACCAGTTGGCGGAAGCGACACCTTGACCTCCAAAACCAGCTATGCGTATGCTATCATCATTCTAACTGCCAACCGACACCTCTCTCTCTCTCTCTCTTCCTTTGTTCCAGAACCAGAGAATAATGCTTTTGATTCCATGAAGAAGTACTGGAGAGAGAATTCCGTTTCATCCACTTTTTCTGTGAAAAGCTCGGCGGATCCGATGGAACCGAGAAAAAGAAAGCAGCAGAAGGGAACAAGGGTGAAGAAGAATCTTGGGTTTTACTCTTTCATCACAGGAGGATTAACCCTTTGATGGTTTTGTTAAAACTCCCTTCCTTCTTCCGCCCCTCGTTCCACTGTCACATTTTTTTGCCCTCTTTTCGCACATTGTTAAGCGTTATCTTCCTTTGTCTATCCTCCTAACAAGCAATTCCCGAAGAGGAGAGAGAGAAAGCATCCCTGTGACGATGTCGACGAGAGGTAGCAGATCGGAGAAGGTGAAGAGGATTTTCCAGCAATTCGATGGTAACCATGACGGAGGGCTCAATAGGGAGGACATGGCCGAGCTCGTTGTTGCTGTGAACCCTAGGGTTAAGTTTAGTGACGAGCAAATCAATGCGATTCTCGACCAAGTGTTTCAAACGTACGGAGATTTCATTAATCCTGAAAAGGGACTGACCTACGAGGGGTTATTGCGGACATACGATGATGGAGCTGGGGATGTCGATCGAGACTTCGATGCGCTTGGGCTAGAGCTTAACCAGGACGACAACAAGGGGATTTCTGCAGCGTCGGAGGCTTCCTCTTCTTCCATTGCCGACGACCGTGCAGTTGAGACGCAGAAGAATCAGAGGACGGCAGGATGGGCGAGGTCGCCAAATCACGGCATTGTGTTCGACGATACATGGAAGATCGTAGATGATTTGGAGATTTTGGTGAAGCGATTGAAGGCAAAGCAGGGTAAGGAAGGAAAATCGAAGGGGGATAACTTGGACGCCTATTCAGATGCCGGTTGGTCAAGGGAATTAGGGCCGTCGTCTGAGCTCTCAGAGAAGAGGGTTCTTTGGGAAGAATCCGGGCATGATTATACATTATTTCTGAAGGATTTGGGAGTGTTAAGGAGCAGAGCAGATCGAGCTAGGTCGAGAGAGGAGGCATTTGACGGGCATATGGCGATTGGAAGAGTCCTCTACGAGCATCAGCTGTTCAAGGAAGCTCTTGCGAGCTTCAAAAGGGCATCTGAGTTGCAACCTGTTGATGTGAAACCACATTTTAGAGCTGGAAACTGTTTCTATGTTATCGGAAAGTACAAGGAAGCAAAGGAAGAGTACGTTTTAGCATTGGAAGCTGCAGAGGCTGGGGGAAATCAGTGGGCACATTTGCTTCCTCAGATTTACGTCAACCTTGGCATTGCTCTTGAAGGTGAAGGTATGGTTTTAAGTGCTTGTGAATACTACAGAGAGGCTGCAATTCTTTGCCCTACTCATTTTAGAGCTTTGAAGCTTCTGGGTAGTGCTCTTTTTGGGGTAGGGGAATATAGGGCGGCCATTAAAGCGTTGGAAGAAGCAATTTTTATGAAACCTGATTATGCTGACGCCCATTGTGATTTGGCTTCTGCCTTGCATGCAATGGGAGAGGACGAGAGAGCCATTGAAGTATTTCAGAAAGCTATTGACTTGAAACCAGGACATGTAGATGCTTTGTATAATCTGGGTGGCCTTTATATGGACCTGGGTAGGTTTCAGAGAGCATCAGAGATGTACACGAGGGTTTTGGCCGTACGGCCAAATCATTGGAGGGCACAGCTTAACAAGGCTGTATCATTGCTCGGAGCTGAGGAATCTGAGGAAGCTAGAAAAGCTTTGAAAGACGCATTGAAAATGACGAATAGGGTTGAATTGCACGATGCAATATCACATTTGAAGCAGTTGCAGAAGAAGAAGGTAAAACCTAATGGCGGTTCGAAGGGTGATGGAGCTTGTTTAATTGTGGAACCTTCCAAGTTCAGGACAGTGGGAGACAAGACAATTCTTAGACCTGACTTGTTTAAAGCTCTGGAAGTTAGATCTTTTCAGAGGAGTACGAGGCTAAGCCGCTGCAACGTAGATCTTATCAAGAAAGAGATGACGGAAAATGAGGTACCGGTGTCCTATTCCGGTAGTGGTCTTCCTGAGAAGTCCATCCGAAAGCCTAATTTGGAAGAAATTCTTCGGAAGTTATTGAATTTTCTGAAGCCAGAGACTTACCAAGGAGCCGTTAAAGCCATTAACGAGAGAATACTCTCCGTCTTGGACGAGACAGGGTCCGGCAGGGTGGATTTGGGTATGTTTTTCGCTATTCTCGCCCCTATTTGTGGTGGCTCTCCAGAAAAGAGAAAACGAGTGGCATTCGATGCACTCCTATGGCGTCCTGTCAACGAAGGAGGCGGCACCCAAATTAGAAAACTTGACGCGGAAAGATACATCAAATTGCTGAGAGCTATATTTGTCCCAGCAGGAGAGAGTGAGATTCTTGAACTCCACGGACAACTAGACAATTCGGTCGTGTCTTTCCCAGATTTTCTGGTCATGTTTGACGACCCGGATTGGGGCTTTGGCATAATGTCCTCTCTTTTAAAACTCGAGAGCGGAGACAGAAACCGCCATGGAAATCAAGCCTGCTCGGTTTGTCGATACCCCATAGTAGGGTCCCGGTTTAAGGAGATGAAATCTCATTTTAGCTTGTGCAATCAATGCTACAGCAAAGGAAAAGTGCCGCCCGGTTTCAAGCAGGAGGAGTACAGATTTAAAGAGTATGGAAGCGAAGGCGACGCAGTGAAAGATAAGTGTTTATGTTTCAATATGCAATCGAACGATCTTTAGCTTGCTGACTCGTAAAAGTTTGAGCCTTTGATCATCTTCTTGGATTTGATTTTGGCATGCTTTTCTTGTAGCCTAGTGTGAATTAATCATGTAATGCCCCTTTGTACATTATGTTTTATCACTCATTCATTTGTTTACTCTTCACCCTTTTTCTTCTGATTTTGATTTGGTTCTTGTCTTCATTTCTCGTTCATTATTATTAGACACGACACAAAATTATCATTAGCAACCACGACATCACCTTAACAATACCATGGGTGTCTGTCATCACCGCAAGACGCTCTTCAACTGCAAGGAGGCGATAGAAAATACCCAACACGGTCGAAGTCGGAGAGATTATGCAGATCCAGTTCCTCATGGACAAGTAGATTTCTGCTCCTCTTCCAATTTTCCAACTTCACTTAGATCAGGATAACACACTGCAAAGAACTAATGTATAAAACGAAGAAGGTTCTTCAAGGTCACAAAAGAGTAGACTAAACAAATTGCCTGCACACCACTACAAAACTATAAAAGCACATTCATTATTCAGTAGATAGAGTTATAGAACAAATTAAACAATAGTATACTTTCCATGAAAGTAATGGATCAACAGAGGTTAAGCTTTAAAAGCAAGACAAACTAACAGAGTCAAGTTCTTCTTCTCTTCTCTCTATTCCTTCCTCATCTTGCTGACTCTTTTTCCTCTGCTTTCTTTCTTCCTTAAAGTCCAAAGTTTTCCTTGCTGTAGATGATTTTGGAATACTAGTAGTCGAAGTTATCCATCAATTTATGTTTATAATTCTGGTTATTGAAGAAAAACACAACACAAATATGGAAACTTACTCGCTATCGAAAACAAAGTGTTCTTTCCTCTCTGTCTTCACATCGCGAGGCAGCCCATCACGCCTGGCCTTCGAATTATGATAAAAGACAGCATAACCACCAGTGTTCTTCATTTTTCGCAAATGCATCAAGTAATTGTAACCATCATGTGGATACCGCAGCTCCAAAATCTGTTTTCTTGTATCATTCGGCAAAGGCGGGTTCCAAAAACTTTATCGCGTTCCTCGCCGGCGTCATCGTCGTCTGATGCGTCGGCGCACACAGACTTGGAATTTCCAACAAATCAGCCATCGTCGCCAACATCATCAAAATTTTCGACAGCGAATGGATCATCGTCAACACGAACAAATACCCGGTCGCTTCCGGGTGCATGATCACGGTTAGAATCTGATGAATCGCGAGCGAACAATTTGAAGGTTGCTGGTCGATGAATTTCTTCTTCCTACCCCATTGTCATCGACAAGATTTCAGATTGAAAAAACAAATTCAGACCAAAACCTCTAATCCTGACTGTAGAACGTAAATTAGTACAAAACGGGAATGGGATAACCAAGCAAAACCTAAAACCCTAAACCCCAGAAAACTACGAGAGCTTGAAAAAAAATTTCCGTTGCCGGGACTTGAACCCGGGTCTCTCGGGTGAGAGCCGAGTATCCTGACCAACTAGACTACAACGGAGTTGTTGATAATGCATTTATTCAAAAGTTTAACAACTTTTTAACATCATAATTCAAGTCTAATGGTGCCAAAAAATTAGTGATTATCATTGTTCTGGCTTGCATAAACTTGGTTGTCGGGACGTGCGCAAGAGTTTTACATCGGGAAAATTGAATGAGATGATCAATTCCGGAAGTAAGGTGGTCAAGTTGCATCACTTTGCTACATGACACCCTATCATTCTAAAGCATTTTCTATTGGAAATGAAAGGTCCTCCTTTTTGTTGGAGCCATAAGCAACCACACCCACCAAGGAGGAAGCTTGGTGATGGTGGTCTAGAATGATTGATTCCTCTTTTCTTCGTGCTCTTTGGGTGGATATACAGCCCTAAAGTTTCTGGTAATGGAGAAGATAGATACTTCAAAATACTATTTTTAAAAGCAATCCGTCTTCAACAAGTTTCCCATCAAGTTTATTTATCTTTATTTTCTTGTTGTGCAAGTGGGGAGAGGCTAATTATGAAGAACATCATCATCTGTTGGAACTGAAAAGTTGATCAAACGACAAAGGAGGAGAAGATAGATGGAGGTTGGTCCATCGCCTATGAAAGCCAGCACCGCTAGGATCGGAGGAGTTCAAATCGGAGAGATGGATAGAGCTCATCGGCTCGCATGCGTTGTTGTAGATATGGGCAGAGCTAGTACCATTTGGCGGTTTTCTTTCTACTGTCAGTTTGGTCGCTCTGCAAAGGCAGGTGGGGTCAAAAGTAAATCTCAAGATTCAACCCATCCATCTAAAAAGCTACGTTGGTTGAGGTTTTTCGTAGAGAAGATGAGATGATCTTGATTATTGACCCAAGTTGGGTAGGCTATGATCAAATCCCACCAATACACTATATATAGAAGTAGAATGACAGGAAGTTATAATTGTATCACTCTTGTAGCATACGGAAAAACATGGGTATACGTTTATGGGGTCTCTGTTTTCTTTTTTCCGCCATAGTTGTTGGGTTACGAGAAGCTCCAGCTATGGCGAGTGGCACTGTGAGTACTACTCAAGGCAATGGAGTGGGAGAGAAAAACAATAACTCGTACAATGAAGCAGCTGTTAATCAGAGTGTGAGATACAGTCCATATTATAGAGGAGGCAGCGGAGGATGGGGATGGGGAGGAGGTGGAGGCGGAGGAGGGGGAGGCGGCGGAGGAGGAGGAAGAGGAGGGGGCGGCGGAGGAGGTGGTGGAGGAGGGTGGGGGGGGGGGAGGAGGAGGGGGAGGATGGTGGAAATGGGGATGTGGAAAACAGCCAAAATCAGGGAATTATAAGAAGAGGGTTTTCAGGAGAGAAGACTACTGGGTGGGAGAATATGCGCAGTGCAGGGTTAGAGGAAGATGCAGAGGAATGAGACTGGATTGTCCTCTTCACTGTGGAGGACCTTGCTCCTACGACTGTCGGCAAATGTGTAAAGCTCATTGTCGTCGCTAAATCTATCACTTATGTCCCACAAATCCTCTAACTTTACGTTTCTATGATTGGTATTTTACTTCATAGGATAGATCTTCATCAGATCAGTCTTCTGGGTTTGTCTTTTTGTTGCTTGTCTTTGCATTTTAATGGGCCTTTCGTTTGGTTTGTCACGAAAAAGATCTCCGGTTGTTATTACAAAAACTTTCAGACCAGTTTTCTTTCAAAACATTACATCGATGGCTTTTTCTGCATATTATGATAATATTTACAGCGACGGAGACAGAAAACTATTGCAAGCAGCTCACAAAGTGAGGGATTTTTCAGGCTTTCGTCCTATTAAAACGGCGTCGGAGAAGAAGAACGGAGCTTCCACCCTCCTTTTCTACCTCTACTGCTTTCTTCTGTCGCTACCTTTGTCTCCTTCAACCCAGTTTCTCCAGTCGTCTGTGCAAGATTCAGAGGAGATGGATTCTGAGGAACCCATAATCCCATATTTCCACTCTCATTATCCAGATAAGGTAATACATTATCGCCATTACCGCTCTGCAAATCAAAGGTAATTAAAATTGTAGATCTTAAATCTAACTTCAAGGAAACGAACAAAAAAATAAATAAATAAATAAATTGGAATGCCCCTTAATGGTGGAACCAGTAAAATGACCTTACACAGACCATAAGGAGGAGAAGAAACAGGATGGAGAAGGTCTTCGAATTGCCAAGCAGGAACGGTCTCTGTCAAGTATTCCCAATTATCATACGCCATGGCCATGTTTTGCAAGGTTGCCGGAGGAGGAGGAGGAGAGAGAGTCCTTTGCATTGAATCGGTATCATTAATGGTTGCAGAGGAGTAAGACGAAGAAGACGACGAGTAGAAGGAGGAAGTTGCAGAAAGCTTAACACCAGATAGAAGAATCTAGAGTGTTTCTGCGTATGCTCGTTGGCCATGTGAAGAGGAAAATCACACTCTCTGCATAAAATCGCTCTGGCCTGTCGTACGTGTACGTGTACGTGTACGTGTACGTGTACGTGTACGTGTACGTGTACGTGTACGTGTACGTGTACGTGTACGTGTACGTGTACGTGTACGTGTACGTGTACGTGTACGTGTACGTGTACGTGTACGTGTACGTGTACGTGTACGTGTACGTGTACGTGTACGTGTACGTGTACGTGTACGTGTACGTGTACGTGTACGTGTACGTGTACGTGTACGTGTACGTGTACGTGTACGTGTACGTGTACGTGTACGTGTACGTGTACGTGTACGTGTACGTGTACGTGTACGTGTACGTGTACGTGTACGTGTACGTGTACGTGTACGTGTACGTGTACGTGTACGTGTACGTGTACGTGTACGTGTACGTGTACGTGTACGTGTACGTGTACGTGTACGTGTACGTGTACGTGTACGTGTACGTGTACGTGTACGTGTACGTGTACGTGTACGTGTACGTGTACGTGTACGTGTACGTGTACGTGTACGTGTACGTGTACGTGTACGTGTACGTGTACGTGTACGTGTACGTGTACGTGTACGTGTACGTGTACGTGTACGTGTACGTGTACGTGTACGTGTACGTGTACGTGTACGTGTACGTGTACGTGTACGTGTACGTGTACGTGTACGTGTACGTGTACGTGTACGTGTACGTGTACGTGTACGTGTACGTGTACGTGTACGTGTACGTGTACGTGTACGTGTACGTGTACGTGTACGTGTACGTGTACGTGTACGTGTACGTGTACGTGTACGTGTACGTGTACGTGTACGTGTACGTGTACGTGTACGTGTACGTGTACGTGTACGTGTACGTGTACGTGTACGTGTACGTGTACGTGTACGTGTACGTGTACGTGTACGTGTACGTGTACGTGTACGTGTACGTGTACGTGTACGTGTACGTGTACGTGTACGTGTACGTGTACGTGTACGTGTACGTGTACGTGTACGTGTACGTGTACGTGTACGTGTACGTGTACGTGTACGTGTACGTGTACGTGTACGTGTACGTGTACGTGTACGTGTACGTGTACGTGTACGTGTACGTGTACGTGTACGTGTACGTGTACGTGTACGTGTACGTGTACGTGTACGTGTACGTGTACGTGTACGTGTACGTGTACGTGTACGTGTACGTGTACGTGTACGTGTACGTGTACGTGTACGTGTACGTGTACGTGTACGTGTACGTGTACGTGTACGTGTACGTGTACGTGTACGTGTACGTGTACGTGTACGTGTACGTGTACGTGTACGTGTACGTGTACGTGTACGTGTACGTGTACGTGTACGTGTACGTGTACGTGTACGTGTACGTGTACGTGTACGTGTACGTGTACGTGTACGTGTACGTGTACGTGTACGTGTACGTGTACGTGTACGTGTACGTGTACGTGTACGTGTACGTGTACGTGTACGTGTACGTGTACGTGTACGTGTACGTGTACGTGTACGTGTACGTGTACGTGTACGTGTACGTGTACGTGTACGTGTACGTGTACGTGTACGTGTACGTGTACGTGTACGTGTACGTGTACGTGTACGTGTACGTGTACGTGTACGTGTACGTGTACGTGTACGTGTACGTGTACGTGTACGTGTACGTGTACGTGTACGTGTACGTGTACGTGTACGTGTACGTGTACGTGTACGTGTACGTGTACGTGTACGTGTACGTGTACGTGTACGTGTACGTGTACGTGTACGTGTACGTGTACGTGTACGTGTACGTGTACGTGTACGTGTACGTGTACGTGTACGTGTACGTGTACGTGTACGTGTACGTGTACGTGTACGTGTACGTGTACGTGTACGTGTACGTGTACGTGTACGTGTACGTGTACGTGTACGTGTACGTGTACGTGTACGTGTACGTGTACGTGTACGTGTACGTGTACGTGTACGTGTACGTGTACGTGTACGTGTACAGACAAAACAAGAAAGCTCTTCTTCTGCAACAACAAATTGAAAGAGAAGACAAAGAAGAGAAGAAAATCAAACATACAGAATCCCATTTTTCACGATATGAAACTGAAGGAAGGAAGAAAAATTAATGAATTTAGTACAACCTGACAGACATCGCAGATGGGTAAAAGGTTAGAAGAAAGGTGGAGAAGTGAGAAGCGTTGGTGTTTAGAAACGAGTTTATTGGCGTGGTGGACGACGTGGTCGCAGGCGTCGCAGAGGGCGGCCTCGTCAGCGGTGCAGAAAAGTAAGGCCTCCTCTTTTTGGCAGACATCGCACTGGATCTTCATCTGCTCCGTCTCTCAGTTAGAGAGAGAAACCGACAAAGGAAATGGAGAGAGGAAGAGACTAGAAACATGAATCCGACATTAAAAGAACAGGCCTCTGGTTTGATTTGTTCCTCGGGAAGAAGAAATTCTAGTGGAAGATGTTTCAGAAAAAGAAAATCATAATTCCAAGCAACGTAAAATCGACCAATCTAACGATGGGCAATTGGCGAGCCGAGAGAGAGCAGGAGAGAGGGAGAGGGACCACCCCTCCTGGATCTAGCCAATATGGCCTTTTGATTGGTCATGGGCTCCACCATTAATGCTCATACCTCCCACCCATGCATAATATAATTTTTTCTTAAAAATTAATAATTATTATTTTTATTAAAATAATGCATTAAAATATTAATTACCAACATAATCACTATTCAACCTAATCATGCTTAGTGTAAAATAATTTTTATAGATGGACACGTATCTATATTAGTATTTAATATTCTTAATCAGCCATCACGTGTTAACTTAATTATACTATAATAAACTCTCCAAATTAAAGCTTTTTAGAACTAGAATCATCTTAACCAAGGAAACACGATCTTTCAAATCTCAAATTTGAAATTTGTGCCATGTAATTTATACTAATGCTACGAGTATGTTACGGATTAAGACTCTACGTGTACGTGTACGTGTACGTGTTATATGGTTTTTTTTTTTAAATAAAACTTCGTATTAAACAAATAAAATGAAAAAAAAAATAAGGATACCTCGAGCTTTACGTGATGCTTAATAATGGAGATTTGTCAAGTAAGGACCCCACCATTTTTATGTCCCATCTTCGACCTTTTTAACGAACAACAATGCCCTGTTTCTATCACCAACCAATCCATTACATTTGCCTAATTTAATATATCAACTAATTTACAATATAATCCAAACTTTGAATATTAAAAATAAAGTGTTGGATTTTGTTAATCCTTATCATAAACAGAAGCTTCTATCAATCACTTGTAGATGTTTAAGAAAACGAATAACACACATTCAAACGGTAAGCGTGTCACTGAGTCTGACGGTAACCCATCAACAGTTTTAATCAAAGTAGTCAAACAAAACATAAATTCGGACAAAAAGAAAATCATTGAATCAGATTCCTAGTTCTTCCACATCAACACACGTCTGGATATATTCGTCAACTACTTTTCATAGGAAGGATGATAGCATTAAAAACTAAGAAACCTGCCCGTCCACACTCCAACACCAAATTCCCGACAAATTTCTTAAAATAAAAGAACAGAAGATGACACAGTTCAATTAAAACACTGCAGAAAAAATAATAAGAGGTCAAGGGGATGGGGATGGGGATGGGGATGGGGATGGGGATCCATAACAGAAAGGCATGCCCATACCATTCCATATCTTTTTTTTTTTATTATACGATGAACCTAGAAAATATCAGTGTTAATTATGAATGAATTTGAGCTTATCTGCCATTTTAATTACCCAATAACCACTTATTTCTGCATAAAAAACTTAATACGCTCCTCCGTACACATAAGGAAAGAAGATGATAAAAATGGGTTATTTTATTTTCTAGGAACTTACAATCCTTACTTAGACAGGTCATGTATTAATAAACTTCATAGGAAGAAGATGATAAAAATGACTGTTCTGCCTATTGCATCCACATGTCGAAAATATGTTGATTTCAATGAAAACTAGGATGACATTTACAAACAATAATTTTTTAGTTCAAATGGATTCATTTTCAACAATAAGTACACATGACAGGTTGAACATCAATTATGCAAAGAACCAAGAAAATGCAGATAAAAAAATGAGCACCTTCTAATAGTCTTTAATCTGGGCACTTTATGTTATATTGGCTATGCTATTCAAATATTGCTTTACGGGAGAGAGGTTTGTCTCAAAAATGAAAGGCATTCCTCTTATCTGCAACGTGATCAAATGACGTCTTATTGAAAATTCAAGGGGCCACATAAACAATAAATCAGGAACTAACATACCTCAATCAAGCAACTTGAATTCAGGATTAAACTTTGCCCTGGATAGACTTCTTTGTTATTTACAGAGATTGGACATTTACCAAGATTTTGTAGATAGAAGGATCCATCTTCGTCCATTTTAATAATTGCCTGGTGTGATGATGATATGAAAATAGCAACCATTAATATGAAATGAAATACATGCTCCTTTAAGTACCCAAAAAAAGCATGCAAATACATGCAAAGTTACAGTTACATCTTTATGAAAGTAAAACCTCTACAATAAACATTACAGAACAACATCAAACTTTATAAGAAAAAAATATTAGACGGAGTTACATCTTTATGAAAGTAAAACCTCTACAATAAACATTACAGAACAACATCAAACTT
This sequence comes from Begonia masoniana, assembly GCA_022432975.1. Lineage (NCBI taxonomy): Eukaryota > Viridiplantae > Streptophyta > Magnoliopsida > Cucurbitales > Begoniaceae > Begonia > Begonia masoniana. The sequence goes on along the minus strand of CM039502.1, from coordinate 81,057,795 downwards.
TATAAGCAAAAATATTAGACGAAGGCTCTGAAAAAAATTGTACCCCAAACTGAAAACAACTAAACGAAAATTTTATGCTTTTTTTTTTAAATTATGGCAAACAAACTCAGTTAACCATCAAATTATAACCCACATGTAAATTACAAGTAAAATGAGCTTTGCCTGGGTTGCTAAAAAGTGTCAATAATCATGACATAACTTAACTATTACATTTCGTGCAAGTAGCACGTCACTTGCATGCAGCAAGAGGAATAGAACCTATGTGAAAATATCCAATTTCAAAACGCTAATTCTTGAGACTCATTATTTGTTAAGGTACTCTAGATACCATGGTTTGGAATGCTATGTAACATGTCTGTTGTCAACATAGACATTAAATGTTTATGAGGCTTTGTAACTAGAATGATTATGTGTCACTAAAATGAGAAGACAGGAAAAGTTCTCCACAACACACAAAATAATTCAACTAGAACTACAAACTTGTCTTTTCATGCCTTAACTAAGCAAATCAAGCAAGTTTTCTTAAACAAACCTGCCGTCGAGATATTTTGTTAGCACGCCCCTCCTTCCCAAGGTCAATATCCACAACAACATCGTCGGTTGCTCTACCAAGTAAAACCTGCAAATGCATATTATTTAGTCTATATAAGAAACTCATGATCTGTGAACTTTTAAGAAATTTAGAAAACCATAACACTAAAGTACCTCTGGTTTCTTGATATAATGCTTTGATCGTCTACCATACAAAATGGCAAATGCACCATGAGATGCAATGGCTCTTTGCATATAAGAATCAGCACCCTGCTCAAGCCTCATAATTGTCTTCTTAGTGTCTTCATGCAGATATCTTGATACTGCATGATAGAACTCAACGTTAGGAAGTAACATGATGAAGACATCATAAATTACTTTCTGAAACATTGCACTAACTTTATAAATGGATAGACCAACTAACAAATGTTAAACAATACTTTTCCAATGTAATAAAAACTCACATACACCAAGATAAAAAGGTCATCACTAGGTCATCTCAATATATTATGCAAACACCTCTAAACTAATGTATTAATGCATGGTAACTAGATAATTTAATTCAAATATGACATTTCAGTAATGAAAAATAATCAGTAAAAATTATCACTAGTCAAGACATTACCTTCTTCACAAGAATACAAATCCTGGTCATCTGGATCTAAGTCCATGTTAAGTATCTGAAAGGGGAAACACATTAGGAAAAAATAATAAAAGTATGAAGGATTGTCAGATGAAAGGGTAACTTCTTAAAATATGATTTACCATTGCCTCAATATCTGAAAAATTAGGTACGTCATTTTCACTGTCAATGTGCAACCCGTCCTGATTAGTAGGAGAATTGACTCCTTGTCCTATATCAGCAATACCAACAGCTGCTACTTCTGAATATATTAGCCTATGATCTTCAGTTGCGCCCATTACATCCGTTTCGTGTTTAATGACACAAGTATTAGTTGGATCATAGTTTCTGTAGCTTTCAGAATCAGGTGCTGACTTTTCTCGGTTAGAATTGGTAATGGTTCCTCCTTGGGTTACTACAGACGGGACAGCACAGGCACTTGCAATTGTTGACCCATACCTTGGATAACTAACAATATTTGCATTTCTAGATGTCACAGAAGTTGAATCACCATGAGGCAATTCAAATTTGCCAGTAGAATCACAAATTAAATGGGTTTGACCTGTTTCAGGTAGAATATTTAGTCCCACTGGCTGAGAAGTTAAACAAGACTTTCCAGAATGTTTCTCGTTCCTATGCATCACATTCGGAAGTAAATCAGCAGCTTCTTCGTTTCCAGATAAATTCTTGACAGATGAAAAAAATGGATCAGAGGATTCCTGTAATGGATTCACAGCAGAGGCACCTGCTGATGGATTAAACTGATTTGGCAAAGAAATATCATCATTATCTGGAATTTCTGGATCCATTGTGTTTAATGTGCAGAATATAGGTCCTTCAGAAAAATGATGTTCAGCATTTACTGCAAATAATGGCAGTATCACTTCAGAACTGCATACCAGTTCATTGCCACAGTTAGGACCCTTTGCATATGGTTCTCCAGTACATGCACCCGAATCATCCACAAGATGTGCATCTGAAGCACATGATGCTTCTGCATTACTTGGATTAGGGTTCTGCTCTTGATTAACATTAATTGGTGAATTCACCAAAAGTGAGCTCAATCCATCATAATAGGATTTCTCAATCTCGCCTTGTCCATCGACATCCATGATGAGAAGTTCATCCTCTTCATTTGTTAAATTCAAAAGCGAATTGGACAATTCTGCCAAATAATTCTCAGCAGTTGGGATTTTAAAATGATCATGCGGCACTTCATTATTTTTTGAATCTGAGTGAGAATCATAGTTGGACGTCCTTATGTTCTGGATATCATCATCATAAGGTAAGTCAAAATTATCTAATGTTTGGATATCTGTTTCTCCAAGTCCGACATCAATTGGCAAATCTGGTGCTGAGAATGTTCTCCATATGGACATCCCACTAAGAGGAGACGAATACTCTGGGTTGTGAAATGATGCACCAGAATCTGAAATGGGTGAATTAAACATCTCGTGCTCTTCAAATTCCAAACCCATGTTACCCTCGACACTGTTGATTTGGCCAAATGAAAATGATGATTTTCCTTCCAAATCGTCAGGTTTGAACAGGGCATGCATGGAAAAGTTTTCTGTCTCACTCAACTCATCCACTCTAGAAACATCTCCAGAGAGAGGCTGATTCTCCATAAAAGAATCAGGAATTCCATTGCGCATGTTATTCTGCTCCATCGGAAAACCCCCATCTATTGATTGCTGAAATCTGGCTTCAAAGATATGGTCATCGTTGTCTCCATCAACGACAACTTGAAGAATATCATTATGCAAAATGCCTACATCTGTTCCCTGATTACTCAATATAGGTTCTGAGAGAATGCCATTTCCAGAAAATGACTCATTGTTGTTTTCAGCACAATTCTCATAGCCTGGCCCAACAAGAAAACCAAGATCCATAGAATCGAATGGCTCATGGCAAATCCTTTTACGCAAAGCATAGTAACAACTGCGAACACTTTTTGATTTCCTCTTACCAGAGACAGATTTGTTATCTTTTAAAATTCCACCTTTGTCAAACCTTAAAGGAATATTCACTGCTGAACGTTCAAAATCAATCATACGACTACAGGCATCAGAAGAAATAATAGGATCATAAAGAAGAGAATGCCACCGATCTTGTATTTCTTTAGCAGAAAATCGTCGAGAAAACTGCACAGCACCTTTAGCAAGTGATTCCAAGGAAGCCCCAGCCTAAAACAACATGATTTAAACAAATTAGAAGCTTATCTCAGAGATATAAAAGCAAATGCAACAAACAAAATTTTAAATTCTTTAGGGCCTCAAAGCTGTTAAAGAGCAATTTTTCTTATGTATGCTTAAAACTATCCATGAACTTTTGTAACAGACATTCCCCACTTTCTTGACTGAACATATGAGCAGTGGAAGGTACTAGCATCCTAAAAAACAACCGTTTCCCCAAATATGACATATGTCTGAATTTCTAACCTTAATGAAATTTCTTTACCAGTATGCATAAAAGATTTTAGCAAGAAATACCAAAGATAAAACTATCAAAAGACAAATAGAATCTAGAGAAGACGTTGAAGAAGATTATTAACGTCACCTCAACAGCGTTCTTCAACAAAATATCGTCTTCGGGAATCCAAGGCCAAACTGGGGCAAGAGCGCCCATATCATAGCCCTTGAGAACTAAAACCCCGCACAGTCAACAGCTCTCCAAGTACGCTTCTCCTAATGAGGGTTTATCTAACTGTGCAGTCTGTGCAGTCTGTGCTTATGCTTAAGCTCCAAGAAAGAGGAGGAAGAAGGAGAAGCGGTGAAGGGGTTTAAGAGAAACCTAGGCCAAAAGAATAAAATTAGGAAGAACCCAAAAGAAAAGGGCAGTCCAGAAACGCTGCGTTTCGGAACAGTAGCATTGCAAATAGGGGTTGGCGCGGTCCCGTTCAGTCCGGTTCAGCCCGGTTCCACCCCGTAACTGGAATCAGATCCTACCGTGTTTCCAGGTTGTTTCCGGTTCAAATTTTTTTTTTTTTTTTTAAAGAAAATTTAAAACAATTATTATTTTTTTATCAGGTTTTTAGAGTTTGGGTTGACTTTCGAGCGTGGGTCTGGATCTGAGTTAGGAATTAACTGATTTTTTAGTCAAAATTTTTACCCATAGTTCAGTTCGATTTTTATGGTTTTTGATCCACAAAACTAAGGGTGGGCAGAACCGGCCCAGGACTGCAGGTTCGAACCAGACCAAACGATTCAATCCGGTTTGGGTCGATTCTACACGTTGCACGGTCTGAGATTGATTCTGGTACAAAAATCTCCCTAGCCACGGTCCTTATACAAAAAAATCGAAAAAATGTAGAAAACAGACTTGAAATCTACCTGAGGCCCTCAGCATTCAGCAATTTGCCCTACGCAGTTCGCACTTCGGTCTTCACTAGGTAGAGACTCTGTCTCTGCCCTTCGCACGACGCACAGACAGTGAGACAGAGACTCTATTGCTATTGCTTGGCTTCGCTCGTCGGCGCTCCACCTTCACACTACGCAGTTTCGCGCAACGATCATATTTTCTGGAATTGTTGTCGCTGCCATCACGAGCAGCTTTACTAGGTACTCTAGTTCCCATGTTTTTTTCTCATCTAGATAATCAAATCGACCTTGTTTATGAGATTATGTCAACTCACCTAAGTTTCTACTTTCTATGAATTTCTCGATTTGCTGGTCTCATGCGTACACGCATGAGATTTTAACAGTTAGCTTCAAATATCTTATCGCCCTATAATTTGCATTTATGTAAGCATCTTCTAAATGAGATGCATAACAAAAAAAAAATCTTAAAAAACACTAAAGACTTGAAAACTGAATATCAAAGCATCATATAAAACTAATTCTCATACGTAAAAGACCAGAAAAGCAAGGCAACGCTTACCTTCCTTCTCCAAGTCTTGAAGTTTTTTATTTAGCTCATTCTTCTATTGCTGCTCAATTAGTAGGCAGTCCTTCAAATCTTGAATTTCAAGATTATCTATCACCAAAACAATCAATGCATCTATGAAAATATCCAAGTACATAATAAAATCTAAAAATGAAATCCAACTTGATTATTTAATTCATTTAGATTTCACATTTTGGTTCCACATCATACCGAACACGATCCAACCTGTAGCTAAATTTTGAATATGACTTTTATGTGAAACTGGGTCTTGATGGAGATTATCAAGGATTGCTTCACTTTGTGTCTTTTCACATTAAAGACCTATGTAGAATATCATTTCTCATTTTCTACAAATTAAACTAGTTGAACTACGTGCTAATACAAAAAGCAATTCACCTAATAATGTTATTTTTAATAAGTGTTATTTAAGAAATTTATTTATTGGAGTTCATGAGTTTCCTATCAAAATAGATTATGTTTCTTCATCTCATTTGAAATGAAGAAAGTTTGAGTTTTTCCTGTTCATATTGTAGAGAAATCAGTACCTATTTGGACAATAAGGCTTCATGAAATGACATTTAAATCACTTTTTTTATAAAACAAATTTTTGTTTCAGGTGCGACGGTATGAGGGATTCTTTTCATGTTGAAAATTCGCATGCGAACTTGAAAAAAACTAAGTCTCTATCTTGGAATCACTAAGAAAAGATATCAAATACCGATTCAGCTAAATGTATTTATTGTGGGTAAATTTATGCAGCACACCCGACGAAAAATTAGACTTCAAGTTTAATAAAACATAATAAAGTATGCAAAAAAGTTTTAACGAAATTTAGACAGTACGCAAAAAATTTTGATCTTTAGACCTAATGAGAGCAATATTGTTGGTGTACTCATATTTATTATAATGATTGTTCGAGAATTTCTTGCAAATATAATTATCTTGAATGAATTGCCACTGAAAATGATTGAAAAAATTGGCTTTAGGACATTTTGTCTGTGTCTCAATCTCAAGTTTATTATGTCATCTAGAAGAACCATTGCAAGAGATATTCGCAAGATATTTCATAAAGAAAGAAACAAGTTAAGTATTTTTTATACAACATTACAAAGGGTATGTTTGACCACTAACACACATCTATTAAAAATTTGAATTATATAGTACTGACATATCATTACATTTATCAAGAGTGAAATGTGCGAAAGAAGATATTGAATTTTTGTTTGATTCCGAACCATAAGGGTGAATCTATTGGTAAAAAGTTGAAAATTTTTGCTTAATTGGGAGATTGAAAATATTACAACTGTAACCGTTGACAATGTGTCTTCCAACAACATTGCTTTATACACGTGGATTTTATTTAAATCATAAATAGTTTGATTAATATATGTGGATTTTATTTTTCATTCTTTCGATTTATTTGTAAATGTTTTTAAAATGAAAAAAAAATCAAAATTGTTGGGTTTCGGGACCAAAAAAATTATCCTAAAAGGGGCCAGTCCGATTCTGGTTCCGTCCTGAAACCGGACCAGCCCGGACCTCGCCCACCCCTACACAAAATCGTGGACCAAACCGTGAACTTAGGGTCTTGAAAATTTGGAACCGAAATCGGTTTCTTTGGTGAGCAAAATCAGACCAAACCAGGACCGAAACCACGGTTCCAAATAAAATCGCAATTTCAGACTGGTTTTGCCCACCCCGGATTGCAAGACTAACTAGACTCATATAATTTAATTTAAATTTAAATTATTTATTTTGATTGTCCAATTTAATTTATTAGGTAAAGAACATATTAACCCTTAAATTTAAGTGTGAATAGTAAGTCATCGTACTTTCTTTTAGATAAATAACCACATAAACTTGGAGCTGATGACAATGAGTCCTCAAATCGATAAAAGTACAGTCAAAAAAATTACGTTTTTATCATGTAATTTTTTCGTTAGATGATTTCTATATAGAAACAAGTTGCTATGGAACCATTTTGACGATTTTAGAAGGAAAAAAACTTATAAAACTCAAAGCAGAAGGTAATCTTTGCAATAACAAAATTGAGAAGCCGAGTTTCAAAGAGGTTTCTTCATATCAAAAAGATCACACAAAAAAATTGTGATTTCCCTTACGCCACCCTAACTATTGCAACTAATTTGTTGACGCTTCCAAATTAGAGAGATTATTTTTATTAAAAAAATAAAAATTAAACAGAATTATTTGCTCTCTATTTATCAAAAAATTTCAATTTGACTCGTTAAAATATTCCGAGTCCACTGGTTAAAGAAAATCAAGTGGAACCTTGTTATCGAACCAGCTAAGAACTCAAACTTGAAAATTGGGAATGTAAGAGCAGAATTAAGACAATTCGTTACTAATATTCAGATGTTCATAAGATACTACCAATGGGTAGTAGCTTTCCAGTCTGGAAACACGTTAAAAACAAGACGTCTCTAAAAGTGCAAGCTACTCAAGCAAGGGATAAGTTCTCCGATCCGATCCGGCTCCGGCGAGATGAAGCTGGTTGTGTTGCGGCCGGAGTGCAAATAAATGTGGACCTCCGTTTGAGAATCCAACAATGGATCCGTAACCTCCTCCGCCATCGACCTCAACCCCTCCATACTGTGGATCTTCCTCCATTGCCACCTCCTATCAAACAAAAATTGGAATCGCAAAAGTCAAAACTGGGTGAACGGAAATCAAACAGAACTAATGAATCTGCCAATTCGCGCTTACAAATTCCTGGAGAATGCTTGTGTGTACATCTCCCTCGTTCTTGAACTGGAAGAAAAAAAGCCAAGAATGGGCAGAAAATAAACCGTGTGAATAAAAATAGAACAAAGCATTGAAAGAGAAGGAAAGCTGCCATTTTTAATCTACAATCAGAACAGCAGATGACCTTTTTCCTGTGTTTATTATACTCAGTGTCCAGCACCTTGTACTGTCAAGAAATCAATACAAACCTTTAGATTGTGTAATTTCGAGGATTTTAGATAAAAATCCAAAGCTGAAGAATGATGAACGACCGGTAGATCTAAGCCTAACCTTGCGCTCCCGAATAGACTTGACACCATCTTCCATATCTTGTTCAAGACGAAGCAGTTCTTCGAAGTTCAGATCGTCGAGACATTGGCCAACCCTTTGCCTACTTTTACTTTGAGAATCAAATTAAATAAAAGCTGAATTCAAGGACGAAATTGACCGGCACATGATATTACCTTATCTGCGTTCGGAGATTCCAGTTGACTTCTTTCAGCTTCTTCAGACTCTCTTGCATTCTCTGCACCCATGATAATAAAGACAACCCTAATTGGCTTAAAATCTGAGAGAGAGAGAGAGAGAGAGAGAGAGAGAGAGAGAGAGAGAGAGAGAGAGAGAGAGAGAGAGAGAGAGAGAGACGAAGAAGAAACCTCATAATGCGAGTTCCAAAGATCAACATTTAATGCCCTCTGGTAACGATCGAGCAACTCCTTCGTCCTAACAGAATCTCAAAATGTTTTAGGCAAATGAGATCACTGTAAAAGCGGGGAGGGGAAGAATCTAGGTCAAGGAAAACCTAGGGTAGAGAGAGAGAGAGAGGAAACAAACGTGGTGGTGGAGCTGAATTCATGGAGTTTTCCGGTGCCAGAATATATAATAATGGAAACCTGAGCATCGCAGAGAACACAGAGCTCCTCCGCCTTCTTCAACAATCCTTTTTGTCTTTTAGAATAGGTGACCTGCCTGTTGGTCGGATTCTCTATCCTCTTGATCTGAATCTTCCCCCTCGCCATCCCTCCTGGTTAATCCCCCAAAATATGTCTGGAAAAAGGAAGAAGGGGAAGAATGATGAAGAGAAGCCATTGCTCGAAATGGAAAGGGTTTGCCAAATCGGAGAAAGGAGACACAGAACTGGACGTAAATACCTTGATAACGTTCTTCATAACGTTGGACCAGGTCCTCGCCCTTCCACGACGGGACCGTCACTTACCGTCAACAAACAGCCGTCTTGCTCCACCTCCTTTCTTTATCTGTACATTAAACTTTAATGACGAAATTAAATGTTATAATCTATTAAAATAATTCAAATAATAATAGTTGTAATTAATATAATAAATTAATTATTTATAATTTTTTAAATTAATTGTATCAATTACTGTTTAACACGTCAGATAATATTTTAAGATAATAGAATAAGAGAATAAATGTAAAATATTTTAAGTGGTATTATAACTGACAAAGCTATCAGTTTTAGGGGTGAGCCTACTATCCGATTCCACCTGGAACCATAACCTGAACCGCGATCCATAGTTCTGTAGATCAAGAATAGGATCATAAAATACGATTCGGTCCCAGTTTGTTTCCAATATTTTTGAAAAAAAATATGTAACAAAAAAATTAAATGTGTATCCATCATATTGCCAAAAAACAATTGCATGAAATTGTAAAAATTAAAAACACTTAACATACATAAGATTGATAATTTGTCATTCAAGATTAATACATTTTTACCTTACGACTCTGAAAACAAAACTGAAATAAGAAAATAAAATAAAAATGCACTCTAAAATCGTATTGTAGTCAACGACAAATCCCAAGCCAATCGAGAACCAAAAATTGGAATAACTAAAATTAGAACAAGGGGTTGATGAGTTAGAGCTGAGAAGTGCAAACAGAAGAACGGAACAACGATGAAACAACGAGCAACTCTGCGAAGTGCAAACAGAACGGAAAGCAACGACGATGCGAGTTAGGGCTGCAAAAAGGAGAAGACATCTCCGAGTTGAGGTGGGTTGCGGTATTGACACACTTCAACCTAATGACAACTTGTGTGACAACACAAACACTAGTTCTCCTCGAATTCTCAACTGACAATCACCGAGGTTTCCCAGATTCCAATAGGCACAAATAATGCAAAACAAATCCAAATGCTATGAACTTTTAACAGGAGCTTACCTTTCACGTGTCTGAGACACCCTTAAAATTTCAATGGAAAATATATAGTGGTCGAAAAGTTATGCACAGAAGAGTCGGGATGGCTCAAATCGCTCGAAAATACTGCTATATTGGCCGAGAGAATACTAACTTCTGAGCAGCACAACTTTTGCTATATAACTCCAAATAACTTGAAAATTTAACACGTTCTTACTTGGGGTGTGATTGTAAAACTCTGAAAATTTCAAGAGTTGATTCGTTGTGGATGAAAAGTTATGTAGTGGAAAATAGCTGATGATTCGGAAAGTGATAAAAGTTGCACCTCTCAGATTTATGGCTCTTCTAAGGGAAGAACACTTTATCTTGCAAAGAAGAGAATTTATACTCTTTTGCTATGAATATTATCCTCCAATAAGGCAATGACAAGAGTAATAATAAGAGCTTCCAAGAATACTCACAAATTTGAAAACAATGGACACCAAATTGCTCAGATATGACTCATCGACAGCAATGAGTTTTGAAACTCAAAGTGGCTCAGTTTTTTTTTTTTTTTAAGATAACTTCAGCTTTTCATTTATTCAAAAGTGGCTGCTACAGCAGCTAAGAGAATGTTAAATATCACTTCTCAATTATAATTTAGGGTTCAGCTCACAAAAAGAAAAAGAATGCTCTAGAAGTGGCATGTCATTCGGCCACCTCATCGACCGAGTACATTCTTTCTCTCTCTCACGATCAAGTGTACTTTTCTCCCTTCAAATGCAACTCATTTCCTTCCACAAATGCAGCTCATTCTCCCTCCAAACGTGTTCAGCCATTCATGCAATGCAATATAAAAAAACTGTGTTTTTGGTTAAAAGAAAATAAGATATGCTCGGTTACATCATTTGTCAAAAGAAAATAAAATTCTTCCTTCAACAATTGATGTTGCCGAGCGTTGCACCCAAGTTAACACATGAAGAGATTTCTCTAAGTTTAGGATGCTTGGTTCCCACTTCAAACCCTCAAAATAGTTTTTTCTTGCAAAAAAAAAAAAAAAAAAAAAAAAACACTTGTTAGAAAAAGAATCGGCCAAGGCCAAGGCCAAGGTCTTGACTCGGGATCGTGTCATAGGTCACTAATGCTTATCATATAAAGGGACGAGAGGACAAGAAAGAGAGAAAGATGGAGTGGCTGCTGTGTAGGTTCAACAAATAAATGTTGGAGAAAAGAATTAGGGTTGGATAATGGGCTAGACTTAGTTGATTTTCTTGAAACTAGGTCAGGTAGTATTAGTATTCGGGCAGGGTTTTACTGGGTTGACTCACGAGTCGGTTTTCTCATGGTCTTGCCAGTTTTTGACTCTAGAACCACGGACCAGACCGTGGGTCGTGGAACCGAAAGTGATTCCTAGAATTCACATAAATGGCCTGGAACTAGACTGAACCGAACGGTCTGGTCAAGTTCTCCGGTTTTGGGCCGGTTCTCCCAACCCCTGATCAGTTGATCGTACAAGCTTTGAAGATGTTAACGTTGTTGCACTCCAAATTAACGTTGTTTCCTTACTCGCCTTACTCTACCCTCTCCCTTTCATCAATCTCCACCCCGCTTTCTTTTCTGTACGTTTAGGGATTTGATTGAATGATTATAATTTTATACTATGATCTTATACATTATTGTAGTATTTACATTACATTCATTTATACATATGCCTTATAATCATTTTATCAGCAAAATTAACGACATTTAAAAGTATAAATTTAAGAGTGTATACCTATAATCACTGTTACGCCCCATTTCTCATGATGCATAAAAACATGGGCCAAGGGCCCAAGGAAGGAGGGGCGCGACATCCTCCTTAGGCGTGCTAAAATATTCTAAGTGTTGGTGGGCACTTGAAGCACGCGGGCTGGATCACTTGGAGTGGGGTAGTCCAATTTATGTTAGTGCTTATTTATGTTAGTGCTTATTTATGTTAGTGCTTATTTATGTTAGTGCTTATTTATGTTAGTGCTTATTTATGTTAGTGCTTATTTATGTTAGTGCTTATTTATGTTAGTGCTTATTTATGTTAGTGCTTATTTATGTTAGTGCTTATTTATGTTAGTGCTTATTTATGTTAGTGCTTATTTATGTTAGTGCTTATTTATGTTAGTGCTTATTTATGTTAGTGCTTATTTATGTTAGTGCTTATTTATGTTAGTGCTTATTTATGTTAGTGCTTATTTATGTTAGTGCTTATTTATGTTAGTGCTTATTTATGTTAGTGCTTATTTATGTTAGTGCTTATTTATGTTAGTGCTTATTTATGTTAGTGCTTATTTATGTTAGTGCTTATTTATGTTAGTGCTTATTTATGTTAGTGCTTATTTATGTTAGTGCTTATTTATGTTAGTGCTTATTTATGTTAGTGCTTATTTATGTTAGTGCTTATTTATGTTAGTGCTTATTTATGTTAGTGCTTATTTATGTTAGTGCTTATTTATGTTAGTGCTTATTTATGTTAGTGCTTATTTATGTTAGTGCTTATTTATGTTAGTGCTTATTTATGTTAGTGCTTATTTATGTTAGTGCTTATTTATGTTAGTGCTTATTTATGTTAGTGCTTATTTATGTTAGTGCTTATTTATGTTAGTGCTTATTTATGTTAGTGCTTATTTATGTTAGTGCTTATTTATGTTAGTGCTTATTTATGTTAGTGCTTATTTATGTTAGTGCTTATTTATGTTAGTGCTTATTTATGTTAGTGCTTATTTATGTTAGTGCTTATTTATGTTAGTGCTTATTTATGTTAGTGCTTATTTATGTTAGTGCTTATTTATGTTAGTGCTTATTTATGTTAGTGCTTATTTATGTTAGTGCTTATTTATGTTAGTGCTTATTTATGTTAGTGCTTATTTATGTTAGTGCTTATTTATGTTAGTGCTTATTTATGTGCTTATTTATGTTAGTGCTTGCACTTATGAAGATTCATGTACATGGCCTTGGCCATTTGTGTATAAATAGGCCATGAGCAACCAAGCCAAGACATCAACTTCGAGTGGAAGAGTGTCTTGAGCATTGTGGTTTGCCTTGGAGAGAAATTGTTCCTAGTTCTTGTTTTCGGAAATCAAGGAGGGTTGGGAGGGTTTTCCCGTAAACACTTTGTCTCTTTTATATTCCGCATTATTGAGAGGAGGGGCTGGCCTAGTCGAGGACTTGGCGCCATCACTCGGTGAATTCATTTCAACTACTAGACACCGTTGTGGATCAACAAAAGGGGGCGGGTGGCCCCCTATTATTAGTCTAAATATTTATAGAAATCGTTACTTTAATTTTTCGATCATCTATGATTTATTTTCATATTTATCTCATTATTTGTTTACTTACATAAATATTTATCACCTGTGATATAGTTTTGTGGTATTCTAATACTAAGTTAAAAGAAAGCTTAATTAAGGAAAAATATAGACCAATTAAAAAAAGAAAAATAATTAATGAAATTGTTATGTAATTAGCGCGATAAAAACAATCAAACCTCAAATCTAGTTCATCCTAGCCGTCCATATATTGTTAGCCCAAATGAGGCGGCCCACGATATTAGGCCCAATTCTCTTCATTGGGTAAGAGATTTTAAGGCCCACTCCATCACATTTCTTTTCTACTCTGCTACAAAATTCTCCGGCGAGCGATCTCCTCCTGGCGTTTCGCAGAGGTATGATTTCCTTCGGTTTTTGTAATTTTTTCACTGGTTCGAGCTTTTCGTCCAATTTCTTGTTTCAATTACATGGCCGAATTGAAGTTCGCCGATTAGGTTTTATTGCTTCAATAGTTTGGAAAAATTAGTTATAGGTTACTGCGTGGAGAGCTGAGGCTATTTCTGTCGATTTTCATGAATGTCTCTCCAGTTCATATAAACTATATTTGCTTTATACGGAACTAATTTAAGAGGAAATAGGGGCAGTAAAGCGGCCGAAAGATAGAGCTCAAGGCTCGAGAATGAAAGAAATAGAGGGAATTATGGGGATAGCCATGCGTCTTTGTTTTTTTACCATCATCGTCGAGAAACTAGATTCTAATATTGGTAATCATTAGTAATTCTTTGGCTTTAAGGTTTAGTAGATTCAAGGTTGATTGAGAATTGAGATCGTAAAAGAGGAACGAGAAGGAGGAAGTAGAGTAGCAGTGGCAAACCTAGTAATTAACGTTAGTTATTAAATGATGTCTTCTAATAATTGTTATATGGGTAAATATAAAAAAAAAATGTATAAATGATTGGTGACAAATTCAACAATTAAACTAATTTCGTGAACAAACTAAGAATTAAATGATTATATGTTAATAAACTTGTCATTCTCGTTAAATTTGATGAGAGCGGGTGTTTGAATTTCGAAAGTGAAAAAAGTATTTCGAGAGCGGAGTTGTAGTTTCAAAGTTAATGTCTAAAAATGGAAGAGTAGGAAAAACATTTTGAGAGCGGAACTTCGGGGTTCAAGGCAGACGCTTGGAAATAGAAAAATGGGAATGTGTTTCGGTAGCGGGCTATCGGGATTCAAGGCAGACGCTTGAAAATTGACATTGTTTCAAAAAATACCCCGCAAGAGACCACTTCTAGTTGCGAGTGGGCCACCTATGTGGACGTCTGCTTTCATTTTTTAGAGGAAATTAAACGGGAAATGCGAGTTTGTTAACGGACAAATAATTTAAACGTTAGTTTATTAACAAAATTAGTTTAAGCGTCAGCTTGTCACTGTATTCACAGTTGAATATTTTTTTTATTCACTTTACGTTGGTTATTTTAATTACTCTTAACCTTTGCCCAATCCAAATTTAAAGCAAAAATGAAAAAATAAAAATGATTAGAACTAATAATGTTAAATAATTTTGACAAACACAAGTGCATCTTCTATGCTAAACCTAGTTGCGTACGGAGCAGCCAGTAGCCACTACTAATAGAGTTGAGGTCCATCTTATCAAGGGAGTTGGCTTAGCTACTGATTGATCATTAACCTAATTAATTAGGCTTTTCTGCTTGGTCCCTCGCTTAATCTCATTATTAGTAGTGGACCCACCATTACTTACAATTAACACCAACAGGAGAAGAAATTTTGTCTTTCAAAATTTTGAAAATTAGGATATTTTGTCTCATTTACTAAATTAATTTTGGTTATTTGTAAATCATTTAGTGTTGGAAAATGAAGTAAAAAAAGTCGGTGATAGAGAGGGACGGGGACGGAAGAAAGCAACAGATGCACCGACAAATAAATGCTTAATTTGATTGCTATAAACGTTTGACATTTTCGATTGCTTACAATTTCTTCAACCCTGATTGGTCAGAGAAATGTGTGACATTTGTTTCCAAAATTTCCTTAGTTCAATAAATCATATCCCCATATTTCAATATGTTTTAGAATTATAAATATTTAAAATAATAAATTATATTAATCTACGAGTAAATAACACATAAAAGTGTCCTATCGAAATAGACAAATCCCTAATGGACTAGAATTCACGATAAAACTAATTAAATATTATGATTGGTAACATGGATTAATACCTAAAAATGGGGGAGATTAGTAAAAAATTTCAATAATTGAAGACGTAATGACGCACGTGGATCAACTAAACACCCAAAAAAAAAAAAGTCAGAAAGACAAACGCAGCAGACGGAAATACATGGTAGCAAAGTACAGTGTTGTTACAAGACTTCTTACTCCTTTTCATAAACCCTAATTATATGGCACATGCGAACACCAAACAGACGATGACCTACCTGATCGGAAATGGGAAGAAAAATTGGATAAATTTCCACGTGGCATAAAAGGATTGGGCTGTTATGGAGAGTTTGAGGCATTCCCGTGAGGTTGCAAGTGGGAATTAAAAAAACGGGAAAAACAATCTATAGGGGGAGGGGGGGGTCAAAAAAGGGTACTTGCGGGTTTTCCGGTGAAAGGACTAATAAGCAAAAGGTGATGGTGACACGTGGATAAGCTATATAGCCTTAGATTGTCAATCAGACGACTGTGATTCATTCATAGTTGACGAGATAACTGAAAGACAACTGTAGAGTGATTCACAGTGACAAGATATTCTTGTTCCCCTTCTCTATCTCTCTCTCTCTCTAAAACTCTCTCTGTCTCTCTCTCTCTCCAACGCAATACAAATTACAACTGGACGGCATTGCTGTTAGAGAGAGAAAGTTTGATTGTCTTAAATGAGGTTTGTGTAGCAGAGAGAGGGATGCAGTTACTATGGCGGCGTTGCAGGGCTCTAATTCCGTGCCATTATTGCATCGAACAACGAAAGAGAAATGAAGCTTTAATTTCAACCTAAACAAATACCAATTTCCTCAGCCAAAAAAGTTGCGAAAGTTAGCCCTCAAAAGCTGCAAAACCCTAAATGAACACAAAACCCACTGGGAGGGAAGAGAGCTCGGGTCAAAACCAACACTCCCGAGTCTATGAATTTGAAACCCCCGTCTAAAAAAACCCATAAATTTTCAACCATTGATCTTATAAAATTCCGTACCTCATCGATAGGTAGCTTCTGATATGATATGGATTTTTACTCCAAATTGGGGCTGTTATCTGTATTAGGTCGAAGAAATGGCAGGCTTCTTCTATCTAGGTGGAAGAGAAGGCCCACCAAGCAAACAAGAAGACGATCAAGCTGAGAGGGAGCAGAACCTGTTTTTATACAAAAACGAGGAGATCTACAACAAGGGTTTCGAGATATGGCCTCAGTACAGTCATCAACAACAACAAAACCAAAGCTTGAGCAGCAACCTGTCGTTCGGAGTGGGTCCTGGCCACCGAAGAAGCTTCATCAACGTTTCCGATGATCCGCCCAGGTTGGGATTCACCGTGAGTAGACAAGGAGGGGCGGTTGGAGGAATGAATTGTCAAGACTGTGGAAATCAGGCTAAGAAAGATTGCTCCCATCTTAGGTGTAGAACTTGCTGTAAGAGTCGAGGGTTTCAGTGTCAAACCCACGTCAAGAGCACGTGGGTTCCGGCGTCCAAACGCCGCGAAAGACAGCAACAACTCTTAGCTTCGAATTCTCAGCAAGAACTGCAATTTCCGAGAAGGCAGAGGGAAAATGAAAGACTCTCCTCTACTCTTGCCTGTGCTAGACCATCCCCGGCAGCCACAGGTAAACAAAACGCATTTTATAGTCTTACAAAACATAGTTTTTTTTTTTCAAGAGAATTCATTTCCCGAAAGATAATGAGATTCTAAATTTTAAGACTACCCAATTGTGTTTTCTGTTCACCCTAATCAGTCCTGTTTTTCTCGCCTGTTTTTTAATTAATTTTTACGAAATCTGGGTGTTTTTTGGTTCTAATCTGTTGCCGGTTTCGATATTTAGGGTTAGAGCTGGCACAATTTCCAGCGGAAGTGAATTCTGCAGCAGTTTTTCGGTGTGTGAAAGTGAGCGCTATGGATGATGTGGATGACCAGTTCGCTTATCAGACGGCTGTGAACATCGGAGGACATGTTTTTAAGGGAATTCTGTACGATCAAGGACCGGAAGGAAGCTATTCTGCTGGAGGGGACAGCTCTTCCGGCCAAGGCGGAGAGGGAATCCAGCAGCTCAATCTTATAACCGGAATGATCGGAAACACGTCCGCAGTTTCCGCCACTAAAGCATCCACTTCTAACCCATTTGCTTGTTTGGTCGATTCTTCAATATATACTCCGCTCAATGCTTTCATGGCTGGTACGCAATTCTCCCCTTCTTCAAGGTCATAATAATGGCGTCGTCTTCTTCTCTTCAGCCACGTACCCTAAATCCGTCATTATTTCTGTTTTCTCTAACTATCTTTTGACCTCTAGTGAAGTAACTGAAATCATTTAAATTTATAAACTTGGATGAGAAAGACACGGAGGAATGAGGATGTTTTGTTAAAATTTCTAGCTGAAAACTTCCATTGTTATCTGACGGATGGATTGTTTTTCCTCCATTTCAAAAGCTTTGATTTTGTAATGAATGTTTTAATTATCTAGGTTTTTGGGTTTGTAGTTGAATGCACTTTCTTGCTGGTGTTGAACTCGAAGCCGCTTTTTCCTTTTTATTCGTCTCCTTGCCGGATCAAAACGGGACTAACTAGGTTTCGTGTTCGGTTGGACAAAGAATTCAAAACCCTTAATTTTCTAATAATCAAAATATATTTTTTTAAGATTTCCCTTAATTAAAAATAAAAGGATTAGGCAGTTGATGACTTTGCAACTCCGTCGATGCAATGGCATTCAGCAGCTGGTAAACTGTTTATTTTAGAAAACAAACTTCTAGATATGTTCTGGAAAGTACTGTTCAGAGAAAGAAAAGTAAAAAAACAGTTTTTGAAATGCTTTCCTTATTTTTATAATGATGTTCGGAAATAGTTTGAAGAATTCATCTTGCGAATTCGTACCCAGATTAGGCAGAAAACCGTATATAATAAATCTTGTAAAATTGAGAATTTAGAAACAGAATGATAGGACGAACTGTTCTATGAATGACCTCTTTTTATTATTGGAATACAGCTGGTACTGGTCTTTATATTCTACGATTATCAATCTACACCGTTTTGACTTCTAAAATGAGGTCTTCTAAAAGTCCTTTCCATATCTTAATACAGGATTGGTGTATGATAGCTTGAATTTGAAGGTTTAAAATAAGTAGATATAATACATGCATTTCTAGGGTTAGCTGAATATTGATATTTTATTCGTTGTTTCGAATTAATGCTGTTTACACAATTATTTCTTCGTCAATGCCGACTTACTGAGCTTTGTTAGAAAATTATCCCATACAAATTAATTCTCTGTTGACTTGTATTTATTTAATAATTGTATCTTTAGGTAAAAAGAAAGATAGGGTGAGGGTAATTAGGATGAACAAGACTGGTTCCAACTTGTGGTTTGAATTATAGAAACAGAGTAACAATTACATGATCACTGAGATTACAAAATCCAGAAGCAACGAGACATTATTTCAGGAATTTAAAAGTAAAGGTAGAAATACAAGCTTTCTGTCTTCTGGAACAGATAGTTTTTGTGTTAAAGTTGGAAACCATGGGACATTAGACTCACTTATTTTCTGTCTTGTCTTTTCAACACGAGATGGACACATAAATCTTCAAAACTTGAACCAGTAGATTGAAGATAGAAAGGGAAGGAGATGAATGATGACGAAAAGAGGAGAGAGAAAAACATGTGGGTATGCGAGAATTCTGGAGAGTCAGTGGGAGGGAGTACCATATTCTTTCGTGCTTACTCTCTCTCTCTCTCTCTCTCTCTCTCTCTCCTCGTCCAAAACACGAAGATATGTTTGAAGAGATAATTTTAAAAAATGGGTTTCAATATATTTCGATTCATCTAACTTCTATTTTGGCCTCAAAACAAGAACCCATCAAATGATTCAAGAAAGAAAAACCCTTGTAGGGTAAGATCGTTGAATGTTTAGAGGTTATGGGCAATTCCATCTCTTAGGTTTCTTTATGCATACAACAAGACTCAACATCGTCTTTGTGGTCCTTCTCTCCATTTATATAATCCAGTCTCTCTCTCTCTCTCTCTCTTTCTCTCTCTGTTGCTTCCTGCTCTTCTTCCTGTTCCAAGCTGCATGCATGGCGGTTTGATGATAAAGTGTACAGTTTTCTTCACTCATAATGGGCTACTTCAGGCCTCTCTACTCTCGTTGGGCCACTGAATTGGTTTCAAATCAATTTTCGTTTTATTTTAGAAATCATAAATGTGCTTGAAATAAAAAACAAGTTTAATATTGTTTTTGACGTTCACTTTCGTTGATTGCTCTATACTAGACAGACAAACTTTTAAAACAATTATTGATAGATGAGACGTTTGCCTAAGAAGACAGCAGATGTGTGGTGATATTAGTATTAGCGGTCTTCATCTTCTTCGGGAGTTAAGATGAGCCGTGGGCGGAGCCAGACCTTTGAACAGAAAAGTCCAAAACATGTCGTTGAGTTTGCTGACTTTTTTAACACCTTGTTTTTAGATTAAGCCTCATTTTAACTTTTTTTTATTATTTATAATTACTTTTATTTGTTTAAAATGAGTTGTGTTGTTAAAATATTTGGTAAATTATGATAATTATTTTTACAGTATCAAATAACATAAAATACAAAATAATAATTATTAAATGAATTATGAGTTAATAAATATGATATTTTGTATCAATTTTTTAGTATCTTAGTTCATAAATAAAATTAATATTTACTATAAAGTTTAAGAATTATAAATAAAAGAAACTACCTTCATAAAAATAGTTTAGCAGCTAGGACAAAGAGATAAAATCAAGCGAGAGCGATAAACAACAGAGAAGAAGAAATGAATATGAGAAAAAATGATTAATTATTCTTAAAGAGAGAAACCATCAATAAAGTATCCATTAGGGGTGGGCACGAGTCGATTCGGTCCGGTTTCGAGCTCGGATCAAAATTTGACCATGCCTTCGGGATATTTTTCCCAATGACTGGAACCGGTCCTATTCAGTCCGGTCCCGATTTCTCCCGCCCAATTTTATTTTATTTATTTATTAACATATAAATTTTCATATAAATATAAAAACATAAAAAATGGCAAAACAACAATCAAAACACTATAATGCAGCAACAAAACAGAACCAAATTCAGAATTCCTAAGCTAAAATGATTATTTTCAACTAAACATCAATAAAAACAATGAACAAAAATCCAGTTGTAACAGTGAACAGTGAACAAAAATCTAATCAACTAAACATAGGAGAGGCAATTGAACATAGATCAAGCAAAAATTCAATTTCTGGAAACAATTAAACATCCTAATCAATTAAACATGAAAATAAAACAAGTTCACTGAATCACGGGCTAAACAGAGGAGAGACGATTAACACTTAAAGTTACAAAGGAGAGGAGGGGCGAGGCGATTTTGAAGAAAGAGCCGAGCGCAAATCCGAAGATAGAGCCGAGCTCGAACGAGAATTGAACATGGATCACGAACACAAAGCACGGGCTTCGTGGTCAGGATTGGGCGGCGAGCAAGAACGTCGGGAATTAGGGTCAAAGTCGGGCATTCATCTTTAGGGTCGGGGTCGTAGGTCGGGTGTTCGCACTTGGCAAGTCGGCCGTCGGGACTCGGGGTCGAGGTTCGCATTAGGGTCGAGATTCTGGATATTGGAAAGGAGAAGATTGAAGTGAACACCTAAAAAGAGGGATAGGGGTTTTTTTTAAAAAAATAGTGTGTTTTTTCAACCCTCAGTCTGGTCTCGTTTTTTTAGGAATTTGGACCATGGACCGAGAACTGGTAGTCCTGGGAGGTGTGGATCGAGAACCAGACCGTGGTCTTGGGAGGTGGCCTTTGAAAACCAAAACGGAACCGAATCAAACGGTTCGATTCGGTTCAGTTCAGTACGTGGGTTGAGTATCAGATTAAAATGCCCCTACTGCAAATCAGACTATTGAATAAAGGGAAATTATCGGTTTCGACCTCGAAGTAACCGGTTTTTTCGATTCAAACCTTGAAGTATAATATTTCACGATCCAAACCTTGAAGTATGAAAAAAGTAACAAAACAAACATCGGAGGACGGTCATAGGACGTCCTATGACCGTCCTCTCTTGAATTTTGCCGTAGAACGGACGGTCTCTTGCAAAACAGAGACTGTCCGTTCCATAATTTAGCCTAGAACGGACAGTCTCTTGAATCAAGAGTCCGTCCTTTCATAAAACAGACGCATCTTGGGACGGTGGTGACCGTCCTCTCTTAAAATTAGATTTATTAAAAAAATATTTAAAAATAGTAAACAATATTAAATTTATTTAAAACTTTTACCACATATTAACCACATCATAAGAAGATAATCTGAAATTTTTCGTGATTTTCTAACACTTGTACGAGTTATTGTAATTTTAGTGAATTATTTCGTAAAATATATGTAAAACAATTATAATAAATTATACAAATATTATAAAATTATGAAAATTTCCCGATTATTTTGCCATATTATAATTTCCTGATTAATTTTACAAAAATATCAAACAACATTGGATTTAATTAAAAATTTTATCACATGTTCATTATAATGAATCATACAAATGTTATAAAATCATGACAATTTCCCGATTATTTTGCCATATTATAATTTTCTGATTAATTTTACAAAAATATCAAACAACATTGGATTTAATCAAAAATTTTATCACATGTTTATTATAATATGGAAAAATAATCGGGAAATTTTCATGATTTTATAACATTTGTATGATTTATTATAATTTTTTTACATATATTTTACGAAATAATTAACTAAAATTACAATAACTCGTACAAGTGTTAGAAAATCATGAAAAATTTCAGATTATCTTCTCATGATGTAGTGAATATGTGGTAAAAATTTTAAATAAATCCAATATTGTTTACTATTTTTAAATTTTTTTTTAATAAATCTAATTTTAAGAGAGGACGGTCACTACCGTCCCAAAGTGCGTCCGTTCTATGAAAGGACGGACTCTTGATTCAAGAGACTATCCGTTCTAGGCTAAATTTTAGAACGAACAGTCTCTGTTTTACAAGTGACCGTCCGTTCTACGGCAAAATTCAACAGAGGACGGTCATAGGACGTCCTATGACCGTCCTCTGACCGTCCTCCGAGGTTTGTTTTGTTACTTTTTTCATACTTCAAGGTTTGAATCGTGAAATATTATACTTCAAGGTTTGAATCGAAAAAACCGATTACTTCGAGGCCGAAACCGGTAATTTCCCTTGAATAAATAAATCTTGATAGTTACAAATTACAACTTTTATAGCTTTTAAAGAAATTAAAAAATTTCTTTTTACCGAACACTAAAATAGAGTCCACATCATCAAAGAAACATTTTTATCATCAATCCCTAACGAATCCTAAGTAAGGTTGTCTTTAATTTCTATTTTTTAAACTTCAATTCCAATGGCAAAATTTCACCATCACTTGGCATTAAACAAAGCTACATATATTTTGATGTTAGAGTAAAAAGAGAGATCTCCAATTCATTTAACTGGATCTTGTCTTTTATTATACGTTAAAACTTAATCATTAATTACGATTAACCACTTTACATGGACGTCACGTAATAATATATAATTACGATCAACATTTAAGTTATAATCACCGAACTTAAGAATGTAGGGATAACAGAGACACCAGATAGGCGAGAATTTGATCGCTCTCGATGACCAGGTGGTGACTCCATTGACGGCGGTGGCCAAGATGGAATTTTTATGAATAGGGCTTCATCCTTACCCACCGGTGGATGTGTAAGGAAGACAAAGCAGCTATTTAGGCTAACCCACGAGCTTCGACAGAGGCCCAATAAAGCACTTCGAAAAGGATGGGAGATACTAAAAGAATAGAAATAATTTCTCTACAGATGACCCACTCCACGCTTCATGAATGAAGGAAGGTACAATTCCGAGGAGCAAACAAAAAAGAAGATGAAATAATGAAAAGAAGTGTATTCAAAATATCACTCTCCTCTTTGAACGCGAGCCTGATTCATGTGCCAAGCAAAAAGCAATAAATTAATCGAGAAGGCAAGCTAGTGGCCACTGGGTTTCTTGATAATCATTCAGATGAAACCAAGGGGATCTCGCCCAAAACCAGAATACAGCCAAATCACTCGAGGCTGGATGAATCTATCCAAACAAAGTCTCTGCTTCCAATCAAACTCAAGAATTAGGTTTCATTATTTGTCACTGTTTTCGTTCTCTTCTGTAAGCATTAGACTAATCCCAACAATAGTGTGCAATAGTTAGATCACTTTATTTCATTGACGTTAATCTACCCTAGATGATCTGCTTAAATTGATGAGACCTGAGAGGAAAAAAATCCGAGTCGGTCACGTAACCCCGATAAGTGAAGGGGGTCGAGTTCTGCGGATTTATTTAGTTTTGATGCTCTTTTAAACGTTCACGAGTTTTATTTATACATAGATATAGAAATCTTTAAGATTCGGGCTGTACACAATTCAGAATTCCTAAGCTATAATGATATTTTCACTAATTGAACAAAACATAACAAAAAATCCAATTGAAACCATGAACAGTGAACAAAAATCCAATCAACTAAACAAAAAAGAGGCAATTGAACAACGATCAAGCAAAAGTCCAATTTTCTGGAAACAATTGAACATCTTAATCAACTAAACATGAAAATAAAACAAGGTCACTGAATCACAAGCTAAACAGAGAAGAGACGATTAACACTTACAGTTACAGAGGAGAGGAGAGACGAGGAAACCAGACGAGAGGATTTTGAAGAAAGAGCCGAGTGCGAATCCGAAGACAGAGCCGAGCCCGAACGAGAATTGAACAGGGATCAAGGACACGGAGCACGGGCTTCTTGGTCGGGTTCGGGGTCGGGGTCAGCGAGCAGGAACGTCGGGAATTGGGGTTGGAGTCAGGCGTTCGCTTTTGGGGTCGGGGTTATAGGTCGGGTGTTCGTACTTGGCAAGTCGGCCGTTGGGACTCGGGGTCTGGGTTCGCCTTAGGGTCGGGATTCTGGAAATTGGAAAGGAGAAGATTGAAGTGAAGACCAAAGAAGAGGGATAGGGTTTTTTTTAAAAAATAGCGTTTTTTAACCTTGACTTCGGTCTCGATTTTTCGAGGATTTGGATCATGGACCGAGGACCAGACAGAGAACCGGTGGTCCTGAGAAGTGTGGACAGAGAACCAGACCGTGGTCTTGGGAGGTGGCCTTTGAAAATCAAAACGGAACTGAATCAAACGGTTCGATTCGGTTCCGTTCGGTTCGGTTCTGTAACGACCCATTTTCCCAGCAAGATATTGTCCGCTCTGAGGATTGGGCCGCAGCCCAATATCCTCCCCTCACGGCTTTGTTTGGCAAGAACTTCCCGAAAGGTCACCTAACCAAAAATTGCTCTCGCCGAAGCACTTTTAACTTCAGAGTTCTTATGGGATCCGTTCTCAATTGTGCTCCAAAACGCATCTTGCTATCTTGGGAGAGTCTCTTTACATATGTTTCATTTCCACATACTTCCCCAAACGATGTGGGATTGTGACGACCCCCTTTTTACGACCCGTCACCTTCCGGTTCGCCCGCGCGGACGTACTGCCGTCCGGGTTCCGGTTCGTGCAACCATCGTACACATACTTACACATCCGGGTCATCACAATCACCCCTCCTTGGGGGCCCAACGTCCTCGTTAGCCACATTTTCGGTTGGGTATAGGCTCTGATACCATTTATAACGATCATTTTCCCAGCAAGATATTATCCGCTCTGGGGATTGGGCCGCAGCCCAATATCCTCCCCTCACGGCTTTGTTTGACGAGAACTTCCCGGAAGGTCATCCAACCTGGAATTGCTCTCGCCGAAGCACTTTTAACTTCAGAGTTCTTGTGGGATCCGTTGTCAATTGTGCTCTAAAACCCGTCTTGCTATCTTAGGAGGGTCTCTTTACATAAGTTTCATTTCCACATACTTCCCCAAGCGATGTGGGATTGTGACGACCCCTTTTTTACGACTCGTCACCTTCTGGTTCGCTTGCGCGGACGTACCGCCATCCGGTTTCCGATTCGTGCAGCCATCGTACACATACTTACACATCCAGGTCATCACAGGTTCAGTATGTGGGTTGAGGGTCAGATTAGATCGCCCCTACTGCAAATCAGATTATTAAATAAATAAATCTTGATAGTTACAAATTACTGCTTCTATAGCTTTTGAAGAAATTAAAAATTTTCTTTTTACCGATCTCTAAAATAGAGTCCACATCATCAAAGAAGCATTTCTATCATCAATCCCTAACGAATCCTAAGTAAGGTTGTCTTTAATTTCTATTTTTTAAACTTCAATTCCAATGGCCAAATTTCACCATCACTTGGCTTTAAACAAAGCTACATATATTTTGATGTTAGAGTAAAAAGAGAGATTTCAAATTCATTTAACTGGATCTTGTCTTTTATTATGCGTTAAAACTTAATCATTAATTACGATTAACCACTTTACATGGACGTCACGTAATAATATATAATTACGATCAACATTTAAGTTATGATCACCGAACTTAAGAATGTAGGGATAACAGAGACACCAAATAGGCGAGAATTTGATCGTTCTCGATGACCAGGTGGTGACTCCATCGACGGCGGTGGCCAAGATGGAATTTTTATGAAAAGGGCTTCATCCTAACCCACCGGTGGATGTGTAAGGAAGACAAAGCTGCTATTTAGGCTAACCACGAGCTTCGACAGAGGCCCAATAAAGCACTTAGAAAAGGATGGGAGATACTAAAAGAATAGAAGTAATTTCTCTACAGATGACCCACTCCACGCTTCATCAATGAAGGTATAATTCCGAGGAGCAAACAAAAAAGAAGATGAAATAATGAGATGAAGTGTATTCAAAATATCTCTCTCCTCTTTGAACGCGAGCCTGATTCATGTGCCAAGCAAAAAGCAATAAAATAATCGAGAAGGCAAGCTAGTGGCCACTGGGTTTCTTGATAATCATTCAGATGAAACCAAGGGGATCTCGCACAAAACCAGAATACAGCCAAATCACTCGAGGCTGGATGAATCTATCCAAACAAAGTCTCTGCTTCCAATCAAACTCAAGAATTAGGTTTCATTATTTGTCACTGTTTTCGTTCTCTTCTGTAAGCATTACTAAATCCCAACAATATTGTGCAATAGTTTGATCAGCTTTATTTCTTTTTTGACTGTTAAATCTAGCCCTTAATGATCTGCCTATTCATAGAGTAGGAGCTCTCTCGACAGTCGGCATTGGAAACAAAAGGAAAAAAATAAAGAAACCCAGTGCAGATATCACTTCTACTTTCACTAACTGTGACTGAACGATTGAAACAATGTAAAGCAGAAATCACTAATAACTGCCCTTGATGCCATGAAAAGCCCTTTCCTTTCCATAATGCTGTTCCAGTCCCACAAGTTTTGACACGACATATGCCCATTAACTATCTCTTTCTCTACTGTATCTATAATTAAGCCCGATCATAGTGATTGAAACTAAGTAATTCACAAGTGAGATGTTCGAAAATTGTATGAGTTTCAACAAAAAACAGACAACATCTTAACAGTGGAGATACGTCTTTACTTTGATGGAAACATTATTATTCAGTGCATGTGACCCTAGGTAAAGATCAAAACTTAGCTCCGATCGAGTAGACATAGAAAGTGCACACTTGCTGGTCAAGTTTGGTCATTGTTCATTGGCTGGATGTTGATGCATTAATCTGTTTGGCAAATTCACACACAGTATTTAGTTTAAATGATAATGACATACGAAATACTGCAATCAAGCAATGACCCAAAAGCCATTCAATAAAGACCATCAGCACATGCCGCCATAACAGGTGTTTAAAGTCAAAACATGCAATGTGATTGAAGTTCTAAAGACGTAAACCTTGACTGCATAAACCCTAAAAGATGAAACTTCAGACAATTCAAATATGACTTTTTTATTTCCCCTTTTTCCATTGAAAATCATGAATCGACACTGAGAGTGACTACACAATGCCCATCCAACGTGATCGGAACAGCGATGTTTACGGTCATTGCAAGCCTCACTTTTGCACACCGTGTTCGACAGTGTGTCGAGCTAAGAGGTCGACAATTCTAGGGCATTTAATTTCCTTGGCTGATTCCTCAGAAAATAAATAATTTTATTAATTATGATTAATTATCAGCTTTAATTACCCATTTCATAATAAATTCTGAAACGTTTTAAAATTAAATAATTAAAAATATATATAATATTATTATCTTGTCGGGATGTGTCCTTTAAAATATCATTATTATTCTTAATGTACTAAGTTCCAAACAGTACCATCCAACACAGAGTTATGTCTACGTTTGAAGCCTAAAAGCCAACCATAAAACACATTTACACACTAATTCAGCCAAATCCTGTAGCCGAAAGAACCCAAAATGTGGTCCTTATCACTATTATATTTACTTTATTTTATAATTTATTGGAGTAAATCCTTTATTTTTTTCACTCCAAGGACGTGATCTATGATTAAATTTATAATCTAGACAGCAGTAAAGTTAAAATTTCACAATTTCCCTTACATATTTACGCTAGATAAAGTCATAACTGCAGAGTCTCAAGTACTTACAATACTATATTATTCAATTTACATCGAGTCTCGCACATTTTTGTTCTTGAGATTAGCTCATAACGCATTGTATTAAGTAGTAACAAAAAATTTACTTTTCACTTTCACAAACGATATGAGATTATACATCCTAATATGTGTTGGTCTTTCACAATCAACAGAATTTTGGGTCGTTTTTGTTTTTAGAATGTAAAATGTCACGATCATCTTATACAATAATTATTTAATTCTATGGGCCTAAAGTTTGGGATATTATATTATTTTTATAGAGTATTAAAAGATTAGAAAGTTTAACTTTTATGTATATTTTTAAGGTTATGAAAAAAATGAGAACTTTATCTTAAAGTATGAGTATTCGTATACGTAGAATAAGTTGTGAAGTATTAATGCGTGGGCTGTTAGTCTGCCACGTGTTTTGCTGCACATGTAATGTTGGTGTCACAACGTACGCATACAAACTTTAAAATTTTAATATATTATATGCTTTTAAACTGAAATATTCTGAGAAAATACCATCTTTTCAGCTTCTACATTTAAGAAGAATCACTTCACAAGTATGACTGTCACTGTCTTCTCTCCATTCGTTTTTTTCGACGTGGGGTCTGTTACTTTATGCCCCACTAAGATCCAAATAACTTTGAAAAGCCAATAAATAAGTAAGATAAATAAACAAAAAAAATATCACACTGAGTTTTTACTGCCTGTCCCGATCAATTACACGTAATTGTGAAGTTCTAACTCATTATTAAGAATAGTACGTCAAGTTGGGTAGTTTCCGGTTTCGTCTAATATCTCTACTTTACGATTAAGAGTAAAATTGCTGGAGTTTTCACTCGAGCCAAGCCGACCCACCGTGAAATCATGACACACTTTTTTTCTCTTAGCTATGACATGATGTATATGAAGTGTTTACTGTTTACATGATGACTGGTTCAGAGGAGTGGTGTTTTTGAATTGACCGAGTTGTTTCAGGGAGAGGGAGAGAGAGAGAGAGAGAGAGAGAGAGAGAGAGAGAGAGAGAGAGAGAGAGATTGAGGAGATCTAATCGAGCTGTCAGATATGTACTTGTGTGACCCAAAAGAGATGAAGATGTGGGAATGCAATTAACACCACAACTGGCTTGGTCAGTCTGGTTTCCGACCGGTTCATGCAGGCCGGGTCAGATCCAATCTCTCCTTCCCACTCCACAGCTTTTGCCCTATTATATAATCATAAAAGCATGGCTGACAGATGGAACAAGAACAGCCCTTTTTAAAAAAAATAAATAAAATGAATTAATATTTATTTTTCTGAAATTTAGAATGATGGTGGTCGCTACTGAGGGGGGTAATCTGTCGCTTAAAGCGAAGTGATTCGCATCAGAAAACAGCCCAACTCCATCCACGTCAACTTTTGTAAGTGGGAAACCTTGGTGGAGCTTAATTTATTCATTACTCTCTAATTAATCTTTTATTAATTTTCATTAATTATAAAAATTATGCTAGGCAATAGGCATAGGAGCCACTGCTTGTTCATTATGATCTGGTTTTTGCCCTATTATTAAGCCATAATCAGAGATTGATAAAAGTTTGATAAAATCGTATGAATAATCTTTCCTTAGGTGTATCGGTCTAGTTTATGAATTATGCTGTATAATTAAACAAATATATGGCATGTAAAGTGCCACTTAAAGTAAGAGAATCTCTGAAAAAAGTGTCCTGCAGAAACATTTTTTGGATACCAAGTTTTAATCTCAGAATTTTTAGCCGATGACTAACTGAGCCAGAGGTAAACTTAGAGAGAGAGAGAGGTGGTGGGGTTTGAAGCTTAGAGACACGCATGGAGCTCCCACCACTCTCCCTCGTGCGCTCTATCTCTTAATCACGGCTTGGCCTTTCTCCATTATCCATCATTAGTCGCATGCTTCCAAACCCCATTAACACCCCATCTCTCTCTCTCTCTCTCTCTTTAATAGACAAAGAGGATACAGTCTCGTGTTTTTTTAGAACTGTTTTTAAAAAAATAGTTCTTTAGCGTAACAGTGTTTTCTCAAAAATAGGTAAAAACATTTTCAAAATCCATTTTTTCTATTAAAAATATAAATAAATAGTGAAAAAGCTTCTGGTCTAGAATTTCTTTTTTAATCTGGTTTCACTAACAATGGTTAAGAACATCAGGAAGAACTGACTGTCATTCGATGAGTAAGTGGAATGGGGAGAGAATGCGGGAGACACAGAAAAACAATTCAAGGGTAACGATAGTTGAAATTACGTCTTTTGATGGCCACTGTGGGACATATTCTCTATATTCTCTTTCCATTCATCTCACCCTCTACCCTTATATTTATACCTCTCCCCCCTTTCTTCCTCCTCACCGCTTCTCTCGCTCTCTCTCTCTCTCTTCCACCCACTTAGCTTGCCTTTGTGGAGTCATCAATGGCGGATTCTGGCTCTGGCCCTGGTAAGACGATGTGGTGTTCAGTCCCTGAAAGGCTCCAGCTCCATGGGGCTATGCTTGCTTTGCAGTTTGGATATGCAGGGTTTCATGTGGTTTCTAGGGCTGCCCTTAATATGGGCATTAGTAAGCTGGTCTTTCCGGTCTACAGAAACATCATCGCCCTCGTTTTGCTCCTTCCATTTGCGTACTTTCTGGAAAAGTAAACAAAAAATTAATCACGCTCTTTTTTTGTAAAGAAATTCATCAAAATTATGACTAATTAAGATCAAAATATGTCTTTCCTTTCTTTGAGCAGGAAGGAGAGGCCTGCTATTAATCTTAACTTTCTTATCCAGTTCTTCCTTCTTGCACTCGTTGGGTATGGCTTACTAAACAACACTACAGAAAGATTTATTAAAAAATGGAGGTTAAAAAAAATAGCGAGTTTGATCATTTTCTTTGTGATTTTTTGCAGAATTACAGCAAACCAAGGATTCTACTTGCTGGGTCTGGATAACACCTCACCCACTTTCGCGTCGGCGATTCAAAACTCAGTTCCGGCCATTACCTTTCTTATGGCCGTCGTACTCCGGCAAGCTTCTATCACTTACACTTGGCCCTTTTACCATCATCTTTCTTAGATTATTTATGATAAGGAAAAAGTGAAAATATATAAGCTTCGGTGAATGTAAAGAAAAAACAGCTTTTTGCGACCAGATTTATGTTCGAATCTTGAAGTGATTTAATGTCTATTTTAACTTACCGTAAAACTAAGTCTTTTTGCCTGCAACTATTTGCAGAATAGAACAAGTGAGATTGAACAGAAAAGATGGCATAGCAAAGGTTCTCGGTACAGTCAGCTGCGTCGCCGGAGCGACGGTGATAACTCTCTACAAGGGTCCGACCATATACAGCCCATCCCCGTCTCTACAAATGAGCCCGAGCGAGCCAATTTTCCCTTCCCTAGGCGACGCAAACGGCAAGAGCTGGACCCTAGGGTGCATCTACCTCATCGGCCACTGCCTATCCTGGTCCGGATGGCTCGTTCTACAGGCGCCGGTGCTGAAAAAATACCCAGCTCGGCTTTCCGTCACGTCCTACACTTGCTTTTTCGGACTAATTCAGTTCATTGCCATCGCTGCTTTCGTGGAAAGAGACTCCCAAGCTTGGCTCTTCCACTCCGGCGGAGAAATCTTCAGCGTTCTGTACGCGGTAAGCAAAAAAAGAAATAATCTTTTAAACTTGTTAGATTCTTATATTAAAAGCACATCTTCAAGACTACTCAAATGCTCTGAAAATGCAGGGAATAGTGGCGTCTGGTATTGCGTTCGCTGTACAGATATGGTGCATTGACAGAGGTGGCCCCGTCTTCGTCGCTGTTTATCAACCTGTTCAGACCCTCGTTGTCGCTATCATGGCTTCACTTGCTTTAGGCGAGCAGTTCTATTTGGGAGGGTGGGTCATTCTCTCTCTCTCTCTCTCTCTCCCTCTCTCCCTCTTTCCAATCTCCACCCTCCATAACTCAATACACACTATCTCTGTCAAAATTGACTATTGATCGCATCCCAGCCGTTGGATGAGTCTTACTCTTTTCTCTATCAGATCCAGCAGTTATGACTAAACGACAACACCACGAGGATGTTGTCTTTGTTTTAGATATTTAGGCTTCAATTATAGGAATAGGTCAAAAATTGATTTTTTATTTTTATTTTAAAACCTAACTGTGGTCTGCGATGTACAGAATCATTGGAGCGGTGCTGATAGTCATAGGATTATACCTTGTTCTCTGGGGAAAAAGTGAAGAAAGAAAGCTAGCCCTAGAAAAGGCAGATATCCTGATCCAGTCCGCTGCGGACCACAGCAACAACAGAACAACCGCACGTATCAATCCGTCCCTTACACAACCCCTCCTTCCTACGTCAACGGAAAACGTTTGATCTTTGACCCTCTGCAGCTTTTGACTGCCCGGTTTAAGAGCTTGAGTGTGTATGGAGATTTACCTCTCTTGTTTTGTGTTTTTAGTTGGTTTTTCTAGGACGATGGTTTAGAAAAATGACGTTTGAGAAGATAAATATGAAGATCATTGTCATTTTTATGGGTCGGGGTACCCCTAAACCCTAATGCTTTTATATGATAATTAAATGCTTTATTGACTACAAAAATTGAGTTTACTTCAATGTTCTTCGCATATGAAAGTGTTCGGTTTGAGTTAAATTCAAGTTCGTAACTATTCATGATGAGTTTTTAAAAATAAAAGTATATCTCGATATATAATAATCGATAAGATAACTCGAAATAATTGTGTTATACGTGACATTTAGAGTATTTTTGGTGGACCTTTTGGAGATCGTGCTGATTTTTTATGTTTAATTCGATGACAACAAAACAAGATGAGATAATGTTGTTGTTGGGGCTTTAATTTCACACATCATGTACTCAAGCACAGCAATAAAAAATCATATTATTGATAAGTAGTTGGATTGGATGGCATATGATAATTAAATTAATTAAATAAAATATCTAAAAGAAATGAACGATCCAGATCACTAAAAAATTGAGGTTACACAATTCATAATAGGCCATGATTATCGATAAGAACAATGGAGTCTCTGGTGCTTGCAATACAAAAACCTTTCATTTTAGGATAAATCCTGTACAAATTTATTCATAGAATTAGTTTAAAATGCGTTATATTAGGTACGGAAGAAAACTTTACTAATAAACTATTTAATTTATACTCTCCCAAGCAATGTGAGATTATACACCGACACTGTTATGAGTTGAATTTTCACAATCAACAGAATCTTGGGTCGTATTTATCTTCACAAAGCGGGCTGTCACACGAAGGATCTAGCAATAGTTTGACTAAAATGTAATCGAGGTTACCCATCTAAGGTATTTTATACATAAATCAAGTATGGGAGCCTAATGAGATTATAATAAATAATAATAATAAATTGGTGTTACAGATTTAACATCCACTTTAGGCTTTACTTTTATAAAAGCGATGGCTATTTTTTATTATAATGTCAAAATAGAATATACTTGAATTGCAGACATGAGCGTGCACTTAGGTTAGACTTATTAATAGAATCACGCAAGTTTCTTATCTCTAATCGCTCATTACAATATATAAATTATTCAATTAACTTCATTAAATTATATTTATTTAAATTCTTTTGCTTTTCATTGATGGCTCTCCTTTTGTTTAGAAAAGTTCTTTTAATTCTTCAAGTTGAAGACGAAGAACACCTCTAGGCTCTACTCCAGTCGCACTTTTGTCGTTTTAACTGCAAATTTCACTCAGTTATATAATCCCGTTTACACAACAGTCAGCGAGCTTAGCTGCAGAATATTATAATCGTGATTTTGACTGCTTAAATGATGATTAAAGAACGAATATAAAAAAGCATAATTTACTAAAACAGATTAATAATAATATAAAATTATTAGTAAACTAATCGTGGAAGATTTAGAGAATCATTATGATCAATTGCAGACAAACTTTCGATGGTGTAGCAGCATGGGCAAACATGTCCTGCTCTGCCATAGTTATCCAAACACTATTCCTAAACCTGCCTACAAAAACTAAGTGCTAAAAACGAAAACCACAACCCACACTGTCCTAGTTATTGTATATAGTACTAGGTTTCTGTAGTTGGATAAACCCCTAGCCAAAGCCATTTGTTCTATAAGCAATACTGAAACGTCTCCCATCCATTTGCTTCGTCTATCCAGGTGGTAGAGAAAAGTCTATGCTCTTCAATGGCTGGAAAATCTAAAGACATGGCTGCCTCTGTCCACATGGATTCATCAAAGGTCCCCCACGGCCTCTCGTCTATGTTCTCTCCCAAAAACTCTCCCTCTTTCTTTTGCACTTGCTGGGATTCATCTGTGATAGGTTGGTTCGCCGTTTGAATAATTATTTGGTTAGAGCTACGAAAATCTGCAGGAAGGTTCAGCTTAGCGTCGGATCCGTAAAGCTTTCTGGCAGCAGCGTCGTAGGCCATAGCTGCTTCGTGAGAAGTATCGAAGGTGCCGAGCCAGAGGCGAGCTCCACGGTTAGGCTCGCGAATTTCGGCCACCCATTTGCCCCAAGTTCGCTGTCTAACGCCTTTATAAGTACACGTAGCATTTTCAGGCCCGCCTTTT
Organism: Begonia masoniana; assembly: GCA_022432975.1. Taxonomy (NCBI): domain Eukaryota; kingdom Viridiplantae; phylum Streptophyta; class Magnoliopsida; order Cucurbitales; family Begoniaceae; genus Begonia; species Begonia masoniana. Next base: position 81,023,214 of record CM039502.1, on the reverse strand, counting down.
CCTCTCATGCAACCCTTTCTGGAGCTGGCCTGGGCCATCTTCTTCGCCTGTCTAGCTTTCTCCCCGACTTCCATGACGGATAACGGAAACCCAGAAAAAATAATTGTCTTGTTATTGTGCTGAAAACGATGGTGGGCGGTCATAAGTCTATCCCCAGAGATGAAACGTGGCCGTTTGGCGGCACGAGTGTGCTACTTGGCAAGACGAGCAGTTCATCTCGTGGCGATGGGTGCGGTCTGTCGGCAGCCCTGTGGACTACACATGGCGTCAGGTTTGTTGGGTGGCGAGCTAAGATGGCTAGCTTGGTTCGACTTTTCCTTCCTTGGAGGGCAAGTTATCGGGAATAATATACAAATGGTCAAAGAGTCAAAGGGAGCAAAAGTGATGACGTGGGATATGTAAGTGGGCCCGTAAATCAAATGCCGTTTTAGTTTTTTAAAAATAGTAAATGTCAAAGTTAAATACTTCGATAAGTCGCCGTCAACGGTCAAATAGTTTGTTCTTCAGGGAATCAGAGGCATACATGCACATATAATATAAACTTCCGACTGTTACAGAATAGAATCAAACATTTTCGCATTTTATTTAATTATACTTGGATTTTATCAATTAATTTCGTCATAAATTAAGCTTCCATGAGCCACGTGTAAGGTTTGACTAAGTTAACCGGTCAAAGATGGGTTTCCGTGGTCTTCAACGGTCGCGATATATCGAGAATGACACTATTTGATTTCACATTCTTCCTGTTCTCGATACATATTTGTAATACTTAGAAAACTCTTTATGATTACAAGATTTTACTGCATCACTGGTGCGGACCATGCCGGCCAATATCTCCGGTTCCATCCGAGTTGGCCAAGAGAATAACGAATGTCTTGTTCTTAGAAGTGGACGTGGATGAATTGAAGGAAAGTGAGTCACCTTTTTTTCAAACTCTAAATCGGAATCTAGTTCTAAAAGAATAGTCACGTGTTAGGACGTTGCTGAGGAGTGGGGTGTAGAGGCGATGCCAACCTTTATATTCCTGAAAGATGGAAAAAGGGTTGACAAGATTGTGGGTGCAACAAAGGATATTCTCCAGCAGACCATTTCCAAGCACACAACTTGGTAGATTTCTTAATTTGGTATTGAATTCCAACGCTTTTTTTTTTTGTCTGATTATGATCTTTAATGGTCAGATATCTTGAAAGTTGGTTTATTATTGGGAAATTACAAAAAACGACCACAAACTAAGGGTTTTTTTCCGATTCCAACCACAAATAAATTTTTTTAACAATTCAAACCACAACGTATCGAAAATGTGACAAAAACGACTACGCCGGACGGACTCTTAAAACCACCGTCCGTCCAGGTACTGTTCACGTAAACAGTACCCGGTTTATGTTTATTTTTTCTCCGTTTTATAAATTAATTAACTAAACGATATTGGATTGACTTAAAATTTTTATCACATATTTACCACGTTATGAGAAGATAATCTGAAATTTTTCGTGATTTTCCAACACTTGTACGATTTATTGTAATTTTAGTGAATTATTTTATAAAATATACGTAAAACAATTATAATAAATCATATAAGTATTGTAAAATCACGAAAATTTTCAGATTATCTTCTCATAACGTGGTGAATATGTGATAAAAATTTTAAGTAAATCCAATATCGTTTAGTATTTTTTAAAAATTAATTTATAAAATAGAGAAAAAAACAAACATAAACCGGGTACTGTTCACGTGAACAGTACCCGGACGGACGGTGGTTTTACGCGTCCGTCCGGCGTGGTAGTTTTTGTCACATTTTCGATACATTGTGGTTTTAATTGTTAAAAAAATTTGTTTGTTGTTGGAATCGAAAAAAATCCTTAGTTTGTGGTCGTTTTTGGTAATTTCCCTTTATTATTTGACGAAGGAATCTGATTTGGCTCATCTCTATCTTATCTAGAGTGGGTTTTTTCTCGAGCAGTAGTCGTAATTGTGATACACGAGAATTCTGGATCTATGTAACTGGATGGGATTGGGTTGAATTCTTCTTGGAATGATTCCATGTTCTTTTATTTATTATGTTTATTCGGGTTTCGCCATGTTTCCACTTTTTCCTTTCGGTGGTTCTGGTTGGTCAAAAAGGCTAGTTTTTGAACAAATTGGACAAGAGACCTTTTATTTGATGACTTAGTTTCGCAACAATCCCAAACGGAGAGTAAGTCTATCGACTTTAATTATCTTACTACATAACGAAGTATACACTCTTCGAAAGATACATTTATGTTCATGGGCTTGTTTAGTTCTTCTGTTTCCTACAGATTTGGAGGAACAAGTCACAAGAAACCAAAGCTTGCCCAGTGGCTATGGAATTTCATATCCCACGTTATCAGATTCTACTTCCACCATTTTTGTACTGTTGCTTCGAATTCGATTCAGCTCTATCCACTCCTGTTCTTGCCTCTAAGCCTATTTAATCATGTTTTCTTTCCTGATCATTCACACCCACAAACCTCGCCCCAGAGTTTGACGTTTTTACTCTTCGGCGGAACTGTTGTCCTCCTCGATGAAGATGGTAACTTCGACTATTTCCCTTCTTTCTTTCGTATGTTACAACCGTTACAGTAGGAGGAATTAGCTGTAATGATCTAATTCTAGTTGGGTTTATCAGAGTTACGATGGATTCGATAAAAGCCATGTCTCTGTTGTTGGACCGTACGGAGGGCGGTGTGGTGTGCCCTGGAACGATGGCATTTACTTCGGCGTGAAGAAAATAACTATCACTCACGGTGCTGCGATTGATTCTATCCAGATCGAGTACGACGCCGGAGGGAAATCAGTCTTATCGGAGATGCATGGCAGTTATGGTTACAAGACAGATAAGGTCTTTTTCTAAACGCTAAACTTTTGCCCACCAATTGTTTGATATTTGTTCTTGTTGAAAAATAAGAAAACAATCGACACCAAGATTTAGGTGAAAAATCTAAACAAAAATAAAACATAGAGGCAAAAAATCACTAATCAAAATTAATACTATGAGTTTTCCGACTCAAACATATATTTATATATAAACTGGAATTCTAATCATACTGAAATTTCTAACGATTAGAATTCGAGTCACACCAAATCTATTAGTTCTCTTATAATTTAATGCTACTCAAACAGGCTTATCGGTCTCTGCGAACATTTTTATTTAGCATTAAAAGGGCGTTGGATAGATTATTAGCGAAGAAAATGCATTATGGATAATTGATAAGGGTTTATAGGATCATGTGGAGGATCAATAACTTGCAAACTTACTATTTTCATGCTCTTGAGAATGTTATGGTCTTGACGCCTTGCCATGATCTCTTTGTCTCATTGTATGAAACAATTTATTTACAGATCCATTTTGATTTTCCAAACGAATACATTACATCTGTGACGGGTCACTACGGAAATCTCGACGAAGATGGTCCCATATATGTCCGATCTCTTGCGTTTGTAAGCAACAAAAGGAGATATGGACCTTTTGGAATCGCTCTTGAAATCCCTTTCTCAATTCCAATAACTGGGAGTTCAGTTGTGGGGTTCCACGGCAGAAGTAGTTTTCATCTTGACTCCATTGGAGTCCACTTAAGACCTTTGTTGCAACGAAATCTGCAACTAATTGATGATTTTGCAAGGAATGAGAAGGTGAGTGATCATCCTCCTTCCCCCCAGATTATGCACCATTTTAATAGAACAAAGTTGAAAATGAGACTGAATTTTTTCCAGGTTATCAAAGCTACACCAGGTAGAAAAAGATTTCCGAACATGGCGAGGGATTATGGCAAAGCTGAAATCAAAGAAAAGGCAACGATGAAGCCTGTTGCATCATTAGGACCTTGGGGTGGCGTTGGCGGGACGCCTTTCGATGATGGACCCCACTCTTTCGTCCTCGAAATTCACCTGGCTCGTTCCTCTGCAGGTGTAGTTTCTATCCGGGCTTGTTACGAAATAAATGGCCGGCTTGTTTGGGGAAACACTAACGGAGGAATTGGAGGAAATAGATTGGACAAGGTATTATTTCAGTTTTTTCATATGATTTGTTTAGCTTCATTACATACTTTTTTTGTTGCACTCGATGAAGATAACATTCGATTATCCGAGCGAATACCTGACTCGTGTAAGTGGGTGCTACGGATCCGGCACCTTCGGAGGATCGACAATAGTGAAATCCATCACATTCTACACCAACAAGACCAAGTATGGGCCCTTTGGAGAAGAGCAGGGCACGCGCTTCTCGTCTGACTCGACGGAAGGCACCACTATAACTGGTTTTCACGGAACAAAAGGGGATCTCTTAGAATCTATTGGCGTCTATGTTATGTAACGACTTGTCAAAATTACGTAAATAAACAGAAGGTAACACTAAGTTTACCTTTTTAGTTTTAAACTTTAATTTTACGTTTTAACGTGATACAAATTAATTAATATAACAATTAAAATAAATTATAAATAATTATTTAATTAATGAAATAAATTTGAAAGGGTGGACTCTGTATGACATTCATTATTAACTTGTTCCACACATCTTTATATGAAGTAAATTTTGATGGGCCGGCTAGGCTATCAGAAACATTGCCATCGTTGACCAGATCGTCTAAGTGGAAAAGAGTCCTGTCGGGAGATCTTTAGGGCGGCCCATTACCTACTCCTGGGGTCCCACCACATTGTCTAACTACATTTATAGCCTTCCAATGATAATAATCAGACTGATCAGAAGTAATTAGGAAGATAAAGGCATCATCAGGGATAATATTGATCTTCTTCGTCAAGTCACTTTACATTATAAATATAGAAATGGTACTAGGACTCAGTTTTTATACACAATTAAGCATAGAGATTAACCAAATGGTCAGACCTTATCGTCATGGAACCACCATCTCGTCTCCTTGGGAGATCGGCCGTTCCTGCAGTTCTTCACGTACCGATCGTTATCGGCCGGTCGTTGCTGACAATCAATACAATCGCATCAGAGATAATCTTCCTAACTTGATATCATCGCCTATGGAAAAAACGAAACTTACCTTTACAGTTGAGCTGGATAACATGGATAGAATGCTGATGCAGATGGAACTCGCAGTCATGGCTGGAGACCATGAGTCATATAAAATATCTGCAAATACGACGCGACAATGAAGGAAACATTAACAAATTTATCGACAACTTAACAAATTCCCGATTTTGGGTAGTAAAATGGAATCATAATTCAACGTTTATTGAATTTAAAAGTAGTAACTATTGAAGTCATCGATACATATGATTGCAGTTGAGATGCACAATTAAGTCAAAACCAAATACTGCCAGCAAGATTGACGCTACTGAAATTAACAAGATCGTAATTCTTAGAATTCAGAAGTAGTAATTATTACCACAAACATATATTTCTTCAAACCTGTTGCCCACATATGAACATTTTTCAAATTTTGTTACATGTTGGGTCCTCCTAAGAGTTACTTCCTGCTTCATTTGAACAAGCAATAACTATACAAAGAAAAAACTAAGTACAGCTAACAAACCACATTGATATAAGAGATTCCAAATATAGAAACTGCCAAACTAGTATTTTTGCAGAAAGACTTTGAAAAATAGAAGTTTATAAGATATTATGAAGCCCCTGTATAGTAAGTACTCGCATACACACCTATGGAGGATATACATAGATGAGAGAGAGAGAGAGAGATGCAACGTAACTTGTGATCAGCTTTGCTGTAAAATAAGCAACCTTTCTCCTATATTTACTTCGTTTACAGGCATCAACTATATTCTAGGAAAATCTAAATCTTAATAAAGTAGTACGTGAGGAAGAATAGCTCGCAAAAGATATTATAATACAACATGAGATATGGATTTGCAGATGATAGACCAGTGTGGACATGACTTAAAATGAATGTATACTTTTGGGAAACCACAAGTAACGAAAATAATATTTATACCTAAACAAATGTGTCCATTGCTGTAAATATGTGGATGCAGAGGGGCCGGTGGAAGAAAAATCACCTGAAAAATGCAAAATAGCCATTAAATAAAGCAAGAAAATAAGTTCAATTGCCCACATATAGAAAAATCGTCAGTGAAGAACCACACTGTCTCACACTCGAAATACATTCATGCAGAGATTCGCAACCAGAACTGTACAGAAAAAGAAAGAACATAGAGTTTCTATACCTGAGGGGATTCCATTGGATAATGCTCGGGAAAATCGACTTGGAGCTGATAGATTTCGTTGGCATACAAAGTCCCCGGCGCTCCGTTGACTTCAACAACCCACCTGCACCATTGGAAATTCCAAAGTAAAATCAGCATAAGCAGAAAAAAAAAAAACCAAATTAAAAAAATCAAAATAAGTGTACAGAAAATAGGAAAAACCTTTGGAGATTATCAGTAACTTTGTGCTTAAATCCAGCAGGAGGATTAATCTGCCACTCTACAAGCTCTTTCTGGAGCCTATTGCACGCAATCTTACTCAAGGCCTTAAGAATTCACCCAAAAATCAACATTAACCAAAGATAGCATCGGCGAAATTAACTTACAATCGCCGAATAGAAAGGATTCCATCAAGAAAAGAAAGTGAAAGCAAACCTGGCGCGAAGGTGAAGAAGAGCTGGTCATGGCGTCCTACAAGAGAGAGAGCCGCGATCGCCGGAGATTCCAAAGTGTTTTTCTGTGGGATGAGACAAATCTTTCTTTGCAGCGACGGTAGCGAAGCGACGATTGATGATTGGCAGGAGAATGAATAACTCTTTATTGTGTAATAATCAATAGGATCTGTCCACGTAGCAAGGTCTAACATCCGACGGTTTCGAAATTTCCTAATTTCCTAAGGTCCATATATTAGCGATTCTCATTTAATCCGACTTTAAAAGGTATTACTTTAATTAATTAGGGAATAAAAATAAGGGTTTTTTTTTTTTTTTTTTTTAATTTAAACTCATAGGTCCAAACCTCAAAATTTTGAAAATAAGCAATTTAAACCTTAATCCTTATAGACCGAACTAGGAAGTGGCCTCCCTGAGGAGGCTGGCTGGTCCAACTGGACCTGCCAGCCTCTCTCCCCCTATTTAAACCTTCTTTCTTTCTATAAAAATCAACTCTAAAAATAATTAACTAAAATTACAATAAATCATATAAGTATTAAAAAATCATGTAAATTTTCAGATTCTATTCCCATTATTTGGTCTGGACCGATGAATAGTAAATTTTGAGGTTTTTTTTTTTTTAAAAACCTATAGTTTGAGGTTTTTTAAAAAAAAAAAAAATCCTAATAATAATTAATGAAAGTCAAACTAGCTTAGGCAATGCTAATTAAAAATAGTTTAACGACTTTGTTAATTAAGATTATTAATTTTTAACTTTAAAATTTAATTTGCTTTAAGACCTTCAATTTTTAATATCGTTTGAAAAATTAAATTTAATAATTGTTGTTTTAAAAATAATTATTAATTCTACTATTAAAATAGTCGGTTACCAAATTTGTAATTTTCTCTACCGAATTAAATTAATTTAGGTAATTATCAAATTGAACCCTCAAATAATTATCAAATTACTTATGTCTTAAACCATGAGATGTCAATTAAATAAATTAAAAATTTAAGGTATCAATTGAAAATATTTTCTTATTTTTAGGGTCTGGTAACAACCATCCCATACTTTGATTTTTGGTTAATTTAACCTCAAAGTTTGAGGAATTAACAATAGATGCTTCGTAATTTGTTTTTTAGTCCATTTAACCTTGAAGTTTGAGGGGTTAGTAACCAACACCATCTTCGTTAGATGTGAGATCGGTTCGAGTAGATTGCATAAACCGAACCTAACCAAACAAACTATTAGATTATGAATCAATTCGATTCCAACTAGTTTTTTAAAAAATAAAATGAGAACTAAACATAAAACTCAAGTTTTCTTTAAAATCGATTTTTCGAATAGAAACCCAAACTAAATCAGACTTAAATAGTCTGCTCGATTTGGTTTATCCAACTCGACCTAAACCGTTCCTACCCCTAACAAGGACAATACTAGTTGCTAATTACGCAGACTTTAAGGTTATTTTGATCAAAAAATTAACTATGAGGCATCTTAAAGTTCAAGGTTAAACGAACAAAAAACCATATTATGAAGTGTTGGCTGTCGGGACCCCATAGTTCATAATCTATACTTATAAATATTAAATACGATTCCCTAATAAATTTTTATTTTTCAAACTTGGATTGTAGCATAAATTCAAAGCAAACATCAAACCTAATCAAAAGCATAAATTTGTAACCCTTGTGGGTGGCGTAAAATCCACGATGTGATGCACACTATCTATACTTTATCTAATCCAACCCTTAATTCATATTTGAATTGAATTATTCTTATTACCATTTATTTATTTTATTTTCTAAATAAGCATTGGAGTAGAGAACAATTTACCATTAAAATTCAAAGTAATTTGTAAATTATACCTCGCACTATATTTTTGGACAAATCAAAATTCAACAATTCAACTATTATCTATTTTGATCACGCCGTTAATTTATCCATTAAATCCAGCATATGTACACTACAGTTTCTACTCAATAAGGTGTTTTTACTTGATTTTTAACACTTTCGTCGATTTTTATAATGATTTCAAACTTTATCGATTTTTTATCTGATGATTTCGAACTCTGTAAATCGCACGATAAAATTAAAAATTGCTGGAATAATTAAAAACTAAGTTTAAATATATTATTAAATAAAAAAACATAATATACTGATCAAGAAATAAAATCATAAATTATTCTCCGCGATTATTTATATTTTATAGGAATGAAAATCTTCTTAATAATTTGTAAATATAAAGAAACTATGTATTCTCATTCTCTCATTTTTTTATTTACACGTATGATATTACACGAATAAATTGACAATAATAATTAAGAATAATATTTTATTTATTTTTTATTATATTTTTTAAAAAATATTAACTGATGTGTCAAATGATAATTGAAGTCGTTAATGTAATAAATTAATTATTTATAATTTATTATATTAATTATATCCGATCTTATATTAACTATTTTTTGAAAAAAATTGCAATTAAAGGTGATCTTCTTCCCTGTCTCAAAGATGGTAAAACTGAAAGTAACATACGGAAGTAGAAGAAGAAGGTTGGAGGAGGGAGAAGGAGACCCACAATGAACTCTCTCAAAATTCCAACCTTTTTTTGATTTATTAATTAAAGTACAACCGACACCCGTAACAACGCGTTCCTTCCCTTAATCAAAGTATTTAATTCAAGAAAAAACTTCAATCAACCACATTTGATTCTCACAGTTTCGGCTTTCCTTCTAACCAGAAGAGAGAGAAAGCGAGGAGAGAGAGAGAGAGAGAGAGGTTGGTGTTAAATGGCTTCAAAGAAGGTTTAAGGGGAAACGAATGGGAGTTATAGGTCTACCAACTGGTGGGTAGAGTTCGAACCATTTTAAGCAAACAAACCACCGTTTCCACCATTGTGTTCATATTAAGATCTTTCTTCCAGGGTTTTCAAGTACAACCTCTCGTTGCACGTGACCTGTACTCCAAATGATTGTGATTGTTAATCCTCCTTCCGGTCTTCTTTATCTTGTGTTTAAACAAAAACCAGACGTCTTTTAAGTTTACCCAATAAAATTATTGAAGTTGGTGTTATCGGTTCGTTGTTTTTTCTACTTTTTTAATTAATTAATATATAATATTTTTGGTCGAGTTGTTGCCGTTGTTCCAATCATAAGGAAGTTGCCCTCCTCCTAAGTTTTTTAATTATTTGACATAAAATCTCTCGGGATCAGCTTTTGTCTCTGTTTAGGGAGGATGATTTCAGCACACTCGGGTCGTTTTTCTCCTCCATCATTACGATAGGTATTTCGCTGTTCTTTCTTCTACTCCTTTTTTTCTCTTTTGTTCTTTCGATTTCGACTGTAATTATGATTTTCACCGTTTTTGTGATTGGAGTGATCGAATTTGATACTTGATTGTCTTTTAGATGTGGGGTTTTTTCTAGTGCGCCAACTGAGTGACGAGTTTGATGGCAATCAGTGAAGGGACTTAGAAAGTACAAGGGTAATGGAAATATTTCACAGTGGGTCGTTGTTATTCCCTTTTTTTTTGTGGGTTTTTAGCATCTGGGTATTTTTATATCGAGTTTCTTCTGGATTCTTTCTTGCTTTCAGATAATGGGTTTTGTTCTTTGAAATGGCTTCTAATTTGGCTATTGGTTGATTCTTTTTGTCTCTGTTTTCTTTTTTTGCGAGTTCGATCAGCTACGATGAACATGATGCTGCTGTTAAAACTCATAAATAAGGAGATTAGAGGAGGGAGTTTTAAAAGAAAAAGACCTGTGTTTTCCAAACCCTGGATTTTTCTCTCGCTTTTCCTTTTTAGCTTATGCAAACTCGGGAAATTTCTGGTTTTTGGCCATGGATATAGAGGTTTTAGCTTTTCTTCAGATTAGTTTTGGGGAAGAAGGTCTTTAAATCTCTTAAAAAGGCTCTGATATATATAGGCTGAAGCTAATTATTTCCCCGATAGATAGCAAACTGTTCTTGAATTCTCAGGTAATTGATTAACCAGCCATAGTCCTATTACTTGTTCGTCCTCTATAAATACGCAGCAACTGGAATCTGTCTTGAAACTAACCAATAATATCGAGATTTGGAATGAATATGCGCTTTATGATAACCATTTTCACCTTTTTTTTGTTCAGTATTGCTTAGCTGATCAATCCTGAGCAAACCGATGATGGATACGTATTTTCCGAGCATAAACAATCAAAGAAATGCTGTAATAACTCCATATATGGAAGACCCGAAAATCAACTCTTATTCAGAAATGCCTTTCTGCTCTAATAGTATGGTGATGGGCCTGAATCAAGGTCCTGCTCATGGATTTTACTCGAGCACTTCCAACTGTGTAGATAGTATGGAGGCCAGATATGAGATGGCCTTTCTTCCACAATTTGGACATTCGTTAGGCATCCAAGACTTTGCTTCAGAGCTAGAAACTGAAAAAATTGATCAGCTGGGAATTCCAAATGGCGGAAAGAATAGTCAGTGTGGGGGATTATCGCTCAGTCTCGGCTCGAAGATATCGTTTTCTGCTGGAAATCGAAGTGCCGCAGAAATGGAGACTTTTCCAAATTCTTCTGGCTTGGCCGCCCTCGGCAGAATGAACTCCAATGTTTATGATCCATATGAAGCTTCAGTTCTTGCTAACACTGGCTTAAACTTGAAATATGTCAAGGCAACTCAACAATTGCTTGATGAAGTGGTGAATATAAGAGCGGCTTTGAATGGGATCAGATCTAATAAACATAAAAGCTTCGTTAATGGCTCGAACAATAACAATGGCGGATCTAGTGGTCGATCTTTGGATATGTCTTCTAGTTATGGCACTTCGACGACCAACCCCTCTCGCGAACTCTCGTCTGTAGAGCGGCAGGACTTGAAGAACAGAAGTGCCAAGCTTTTGTCCATGGTTGAAGAGGTACGTGAAGAGGAACACCAGTATGTCCAACTGTTTTGATCTTATTGTTTAAGATAGAGCATGATTTAAATTCTAACGTTCAAACTCTGTCAATCGTGTCACGGAGTTTGAATTAAATTAGAAATCGCCGGAAGGGTTAACAAATCATTAAATGTAAAACATAATAACAAGTGATGAATTTAACAAAGTAATTGAAGACAAATGTCGAAATTGCTGACGGTTGAATTGTGGAAGTTTCATTTGTCAAAATAGAAAAGCTTGACAAAACCATTCAAATGTTGATAATTGTCTCTGCTTTTACAGGTCGATGAAAGATACAGGCAATACCATCAACAGATGCAAATAATGGTGTCATCTTTTGATATGATAGCTGGTTGTGGGGCTGCAGAATTATATACAGCACTAGCTCATCAAACCATTTCATGCCATTTTCGACGTTTACGAGACGGAATTAGTGATCAGATTCAGGTAATGAGGAGAAATTTGGGAGAGGAAGATTGTTCATCGGCTGGTCAGAGGGGAATTCCTCGCCTACGCTATGTCGATCAGCAGCTCAGACAACACAGGGCTCTTCAACAACTTGGTCTCGCCCAACATTCTTGGAGGCCTCAAAGGGGGCTTCCAGAGAGCTCTGTCACGATCCTTCGTGCTTGGCTGTTTGAACATTTCCTTCATCCGTCAGTTCCTCAAATTATATATTTTTTCTCTGTTACTCAGAAATTTTATGACTTTGCTGATTAGTTTCATGGATTCATCTTCCAACAGCTATCCGAAAGATACTGAGAAACTCATGCTCGCAAGGCAGACGGGATTGACACGAAATCAGGTAATATTATAACACTCTTTGTCTGTTTTTAACTTGCCTCGAAAAAGGTTAGTTCGATTCGGGTAGATGATATTTGTCGTCTTCTGTACAATAGTTCTTCACATTTTACTGCTGTTGGGATTGTACTGTAAGATCATTGATGGTGAGGAATGGTTGAATTCTCAATTACTGGCCTCCATTGTTGTCTTTTAAGGTCGCAAACTGGTTCATAAATGCACGTGTGCGCCTGTGGAAGCCCATGGTGGAGGAGATGTACAAAGAGGAGTTTGGTGATCCGACGATGGACTTCAACTTTTCACCAGAAAACACTTCCGGAGCTCCCAAAAATTGTTCGTTACCGTTCGAAGACCGGGACGAAGATTTGCAGGGCAGTGTAATATCATCGAATACCGATGGCGTGCAAAATCAGGAGTCGAATTCAAATGAATTTTCTGGTATGGAAATGAAGGAAAACACAAGCAAAATAGGAGTTGAAAGCCTCGGAAATGCAGAGAATATTCCCAATCACCCTCTTTATCCGCACAATATGATCTTATCGAACCGAGTCTCGCTTGCGTTGGAACTTGGAGCTGAGGCATTGCGGAAAAAATGACTGCTTTTTGAAATCGGACGATGTTCGTAATGCAGAAAATGCTCCAATGGGTAAATGCAGGTTAGGAATCCCCCCATCTTCTTCATGATTTTGTTGTATGCAAGAGTGATTGCCTTTAGACGTACCATCGGTGATGACGGATTGATCGAATCCGATAACGGGCATAACTCTCTGATCGTCCGATTGTACTATAAATACTGATTGGTGGAAGTGTAGATGAGTCTGTAAAAATAAGATGATATTCTTTGGGACTTTGTTGAATAAAGAATCTTGTACAGACTTTTCTCGATTTCTGAATCCACGAGTTTAAGTCTAACACATGTTTCGAATGTTCGCGATGAGACGAACGGCGTTTGTTGATTCTTGATTGGTTTGCATTCTCTTTGTTTTTCTCTTACCCATTAAACTTCGTTCGAGCTTAAATTTCCTCTATTATTATATTTTATTAATATACTTGTTCATGTGTCAAATAATGATTGGTGCAATTAATGTAATAAATTATAAATAGTTAATTTATAACTATAATTTAATTTTTATTGCACAAATTATTGTTTGACACGTCAGCAAGTATTTTTAGGAGTAAAATTAAAATTAAATATAATATTATTCATAATTTATACCATGTCTTTGTTAATGACTTAAATATTAATATTTTTCTGATTTATTTTAAATTGATTTAATTAGAGAGATTTTATACTCTTCTTACTTCTTAGCTTGGAGTTGGTTACTTGCCTGAAGCACGTGATCTCCACGTTATGTGAACGGGAGCGTCGTATAAGAAGGCGGGATTGCCGTCGTCTTAATGAGAAGCTGTGATCTATCTGAGACTCAGTTCCGTTCAGCGGTAGAGGATCGGGAGCCATTTTGTTTGCAATAGCTCTTTTGACGATCGCCATGATTTCTCAGTTCTTCGTGCTCTCCCTAAGAGGCGACAACATTGTCTTCCGAGATTGTGCGTTTTTCTTTTTTTTTTTTTTTGAGCAACTCTTGTGCCTTTTCATTTTGTAGTTTTGCTTTTGAATCTAATTTCGAGTATTAAAATTAACGTGGATTCTTTGACTGCATTTTTTTTTTAATTGGAGTGATCGATCGAACAGGATTTGGGGTTTTAATACATCTTAACTGCTGGTATTGGCATTTTTGTCTACCGATTAACATTACATCTTAGGCGAGATCTCAAATAATTATTGTCGTTGAATGAGTGCAGATCGCGGTGAAGTTCAGAAGGGCAGCGCTGAGATCTTTTTCCGTAAAGTGAAATTTTGGAAGGAGGACGGAGAGGGTGACGCACCACCTCTATTTGTCGGTATTTTATTATTTGATTTATTTTCTACTTGATGCACGGCGGATTGGTTATTTATTTTTGTGCATGTAAACACTGCACCTTCTTATACCAGATTCTTTTTCGTCTTTGGGCGTAGAATGTGGATGGTGTGAACTATTTTCATGTGAAGGTCGCTGGATTATTGTTTGTTGCTACCTCAAGAGTGAATTTGTCACCCTCTCTCGTTCTTGAACTTCTTCAAAGAATTGCACGAGTAATAAAGGATTACCTTGGAGTTCTAAATGAGGATTCACTCCGGAAAAATTTTGTTCTTGTGTATGAGTTACTGGATGAAATTATAGTGAGCACCTCCTTCTATTTTCCTTTTGTAAATTATAGAACTTTTTTTTTTTCTAGTTTGTATCGTATGCTGTTTCGGTTCAAAGGCTATGTTCTAGTCCCAATGGTTGTTGTTACTGTTTTTTCGAATTTTTGAAGCTTTGAGTATTCAGAGATGTGAATGCAATTATACCTTAACACTACAAAATTCTGCATTTGGCTTTCCCTAACCATTGTTTTCTTTTAGGATTTTGGTTATGTTCAAACAACATCAACTGAACTTTTAAAGTCATATGTTTTCAATGAGCCGATTGTGGTTGAATCTGGACGCTTGCCTACCCTTGGCCCTGCTTCCATTTTTGTGGTATGATTGCTCAACATGTAAGGACACATATTTATTTTTAGTTATCTATTCCGGTTAATTTGCTGAATATTCATGCTTGTAGCAAGGGACCAAAAGGATGCCAGGCACAGCTGTTACCAAATCTGTTATAGCAAATGAGCCAGGGGCAAAAAGGAGAGAGGAAATTTTTGTGGACATTATTGAGAAAATAAGTGTGACGTTCAGCTCAAGTGTGAGTATTTTATAATTTGATTTTGTGCTCCATAGAAATTTTCTTGCATTACCATGCTTATTTGTTTGCTTAAATTTTACTTTGAGATTTGAGAATGTTCCACCGGGAATTTGGAATGCATTAACTTTTCGGAGTTTTGAACATTGAAATGAAATTGCGGTTATGTTGTATTATGCAGAAATTACATACACTTGTGTTTCATCATGGTTTCTAAACTTAGTTACTGGTTATAATCTTGAGCAAAATGAGAATTGGCATGACTTGACGTAAGGAACATATTTGATGATGTGTTAGTGCTTGTATTATGTGGAAACAATTTTCCTCTGAAATGTTGAGAAAACCTTTAAGATGAAATATTGTAATTTTTCTAGAGAAATAGGCATGAACGAGAATGGTTATACAGTGATTCATCACAAGAGATGTTTCTAAGTAGTTACTGTCGTTTGCAGGGATATATCCTTACTTCTGAGATTGACGGCACCATTCAGATGAAAAGTTATCTTACGGGCAACCCAGAAATACGGATTGCGCTGAATGAGGACCTCAGCATAGGAAGAAGTGGAAGATCTATCTATGGTATCGCTCTTCATTTTGGAGAAGTGTTAGTGAAGATATCTTTATTCTTATTTCTTGTTTGTGTACAAGTTTTATGACATAGATAATTAATTTTCAAGTCCTGATACCTCAATATGTTGGGGTTATTTGGTGATATCTGTAACAACAATTAGTAGCAAATCTTCTCCAGTATTTTTAAGACTTACGATTATAATCTATTGGACGATGTATATATATACAGCTATTAATTATTTGGTAAGTAAAAGGGGAGGGATTACCATAGTTTTTTTTTTTGGTATTCGTAAAAAAGTTTGGGAATGAAGTAATTGCATAAAAGAAAAGGATTGAGCTGACACCTGGTTTAAAATTTAGCTTCAACTCAACAAATAGACTTTTGGTTTGGTTTAATTCACTGCACATCCAGCTGAATGACAAAAGTTTTGAAGGTCAAATTTTTTTAGTTGGTATGTTGGCTGTTCCAGTTTCTTTTTGACAAATTAGTGAGAGATCTTACCTGCTAACTTCTTTTTGCATGATCTTGCTGACAGATTATAACAGTTCATCTGGATCAGGCCCTGTTATTCTTGACGACTGTAATTTCCATGAATCTGTGCATCTTGATAATTTTGATATCGACCGAACATTGTCCTTGGTAAGTGGAAATTGATCAATGAAATACAATAAAAATGTTATTTTAAATCTCTCTTTTCTTCTTCTTCTTCTTTTTTTTTTTTATGTATTTTGGATGTTGATTGACTGTGCTACAATTTGATAGATACCCCCAGATGGAGAATTTCCTGTTATGAATTATAGAATGACTCAGGAATTCAAGCCTCCCTTTCGTATTAATGCATTGATTGAAGAAGCTGGACCCCTTAAGGTGAAATTTTCCTCACTCACTAATTACTATGTTTTTACATTCAATTATCATTTAATATCCCTAAAGGAGTTTTCTGATATCTGTTAGGCCGAAGTAATTCTAAAAGTACGTGCTGAATACCCCTCTACTGTGACAGCAAGTTCCATAATGGTACTATTGCCACTGCCAACATTCACTACCAGGTATTCTTTATTTACTTTATTTATTTATTTGTTGCATTTTATAAATGGTCAAAGACATTAATTTGGACGGAGTTTCAAAGCTCATTATTTCAGATTTCCTTTTAGTTAAGTAAACTTCCTATTTGCCTATGCTTGAGTGACCTTAGCGATTGTCTTTACCTCATGATGATATGAAATTGTTTTGCCGATATATATCTCTAGTAATATACAGAGAAATTAGTGATAGGTTCAAGTTCATAAATGTTGAAATGAATGTCTAATCATATTAGGTTAACCGTTGATTAATGATATCTTTGTGAAATATTTTTTATTTCTGACTATTACATTTTATAGATATATTCTTTTATTAAACTGCACCGTAAATAAACTTTCCAGAGTCAGTTTCGAGTTGGAACCTGGAGCAGTTGGAAATACAACTGATTTTAGAGAAGTAAACAAGAGACTTGAATGGGGTTTAAAGAAGGCAAGAAGATCTCACTTTTTCATCAAGTATTAGCGAGAATTATACATTGAATGCTATTACACGAGATTTTAACTTTTTTTGTTTTTACTTTAGTTCATTTGAGCCTCTAAAATGTTTACTTCGTAATTGTTGCACTACTTGTAGATTGTTGGTGGAGCAGAACATACACTTCGTGCAAGGCTCACTTTCTCTCAAGAGTCACATGGTAAGATTGACGTACCTTTTGATTTGAAAGTTCCTTGAAATAGCTGTCACTCAATTCCTTAATAATACAGGAAATATTGTGAAGGAAGCGGGACCTGTTAGCATGACATTCACAATCCCGATGTATAATGCTTCTAGACTTGTGGTAAGATACTTTAGTTGCCCCTTATTTGAGTATTCTGGGACGATGTTGTGTACAACTCTTGTTGCCGATAATGTTTATGTAATATGGGAAAAATGTTAACTTAAAAGATTAACGTTCAGTATGAGAGAAGTTAAAGGTTATATTTGTAAAAACCTGCCTCTTGCCCTTCACTGTTTATGCAATCTTGGAAGAAATCTTAAAAGTTTGAGTTCATTACGTTTTAGTGTAAATTATGAGTAAATGGTAGGTGTCGATCTAATTTTATATTTTAATTTTATGCTCTGGTACGACATTTACATATCACTCATTGATTGGTAGAATAATTCTAATAAATGTTAAATAACTAAAATAGAGTATTAATTCCATCAATATGTAAAACCACGTCAAGTTATAAAATTATCACGGAAAATTAGAGCGATAATATAGTACCCATGAATTATTGTCTTCTTTTGTTGATGGTGAACTAAGAAAGCCAATTTGTCTTATTTGCTTTGTGCAGGTAAAGTACTTGCAGATAGCAAAGAAGTCTCGTAGCTACAATCCGTATAGATGGGTGAGATATGTAACCCAAGCGAATTCTTATGTTGCTCGGCTATAAATATATGTTTTTCTCCTATTTACCCCTTCTTGGTTTTATAAATCTTAACTTGGAAATATTTTAGTGGCTTGATCTTCCAAATACGTAGATTTTGTAAGATGAGGGTACTTCACCATCTTGAGCAATTCCTTGCTGTTATCCCTGTTGCTGAGGTAAGAGATTTGGTTGTCAAGTAACTCCATCGTCTAATCTTTCTTGCCGTTAGCGCGTTCTTTTCTCTACCAGTGTGTGTACTTGTGTAAATTTAATTCACTTTCTTTTAGTTTATCGACTGCTACAAGGTATTGTATTTGGAAAATTAAAGTTAAGATATTAAGAGATAATCTTGTTTAACTTGCCGAAGGACAAATACCCAATGAGAGACGGAAGGTAATCTTTTTTGAGCTAATTAATTTATTATGATAATTGCATCTATTATTATACAAGTCAGTAAAAAAGTGAAATAAGACCGGGAACGAAATATTATTTTTTCCAACTCTTTTAAGGTTTTAAGGAAAATCTCAATCCACCAAAAGAGAGTAGACTACACAAGTAGCAAGTCTGGAGAAAACGACGTGTCAGCGGTCCAAAAATTTTAGATATTATTTAGGATAGAGGGTGAGTGATATTTTTGAGGGGGGGTTTCCTTATCCAGATCACTGCAGCGAATCTATCCACGTGTCCTTCTTAGGAAATTCTTTGCTGAACGGTTCTCTATTTATTTCATTCATTCCCCTTCCCCCATACGAAGTCAGTCTAATTGCGCTCGTTTCGTCTGCGTAGTTACATAAATACCCTTTTAAATACAATAGTGACCAAATCCATCTAAACTATTTTTTCGACGACACTAGTCAACTGGGTCAGTCTATAAATAATGATTAGTCGTGTTGAAAGACATCCAACCCAAAATATTAGATCAAAGTCCAAATTTTTAAAACCATTAGTTTAGCTTAATTTTAGATGTCTTCTGTGGGTCAATTTAATTAATTTAGTTTATTTGAAATTGAGGGGGGCACAACAGTCATTGTACAAGAAACTGATTCCGGGATTAAAAAGGGTTCATCGGTCATAGATCACTCGCTTGTCGCTTCTCCCCCCTTATCTGCTTACTCTCGTAACTACAGTCTAATCCTTTCCTTTTATTCTTCCCGCTCCCTTCCTTTTTCTTCTCATTCATCCGATCCTTCGATTTCTAGTTGTTTTCTTTACTCTTCCTCTGTTAGATCCAGCGGCTTCTTATCGTTTACTTGCTTCCATTGCAATCTTTGTTTGGATCGTGATCACTGGAAGTTCTTTTCCTTCCTGATTCTTCTACTGATCGGTGATTGAGAATCTTCTTTTCTTGATCTCTGTTTAAGGTCGCAGATTTCTGTTCCAGTTACAGGTCTGATGCTGCTTTGAATTTAGTGTTTAGTTATGTTGATTATCTTATTTCCTCCAACTCTTCCAGCTGATACTGATGTAGCAGAACCTTTTGCTGATCGTTAGAAAAGCAGGACTTTATAGTTTGAGGAGCTTTCGAGGCTCTACAATTCTTGATCTATGCATCTTTTTTAAGTGAATTGAAAGTATTAGTTAGAGAAGAAGAAAAATGGACATAAATAGTAAAATTCAAAACTACGGTGACGAGTTGACCACCTAAAATTATGCGTAAGACAAGTGCTTCTGCCAAGTTTGTATGCGTGTACTACGTCAGTTATTTTCTTTGTTCAATACTTTAAATTCGAGAATCTCTTCGGTAGATGTATGGGAAATTGCAGAGTTTGTATTGTTAATGAAATTTGTAATTTTTGGGGTGGTTATTCACGGGATCTATTTCGCCTCTGTTAATGGTGTGAAGGAGGTGATATGATTTCTTTGCAAGGACCAGTTATTTGTCCCAGCTCCAGTCTTGGAGCTAAGCAAACTCGACTTCGCATTCTGCAAGTAAATTGCCCTTTAATGGTGGTTACGCTTCGAAGAAGTGAATTCTGGGGTGTCAAGGGGATAAACGGAACCAACACTAACACTGGGGCTAGTTCTCATCAGCTCAACGTGCGGAAATGCCAGACAGTGCATTGCCGTTTCAATTCATCATCTGATGGCAACGGAAGTACGGCAGAAAACTTCAACGAAAAAAATGAAGAATATGTCAACTCTAGCATCGTCGAGGCTGGTATGTTGAGGCAATTTCTAGTTGCTCCCAATATTCTACTTCACACAGTTTTTGATCTATGTACAAACAGAACTTTTTGAATCTTTAATTTGTTAATTAATTAATTTTTACCTATCAAGTTGAAGATTTTCTTGTAAATCATGTAGTGGGAGTTTTGTTTCAACATTTCAATGTACAATTGATGGATCCATGCATGTGCATTTTAATGTAGTTGAGGTGAAGAGTGGGGCAGATGGTTTCATGATCAAAATGCGGGATGGTAGACATTTACGATGTGTCCATAACAACCCTCAGGGTGGACATCTTCCAGATTATGCTCCTCATCCTGCAATTGTTTTGAAGATGGAAGATGGGACTGGTCTTCTTCTCCCCATAATTGTTTGTACGTGCACATGTCATGTATATTATTTTTTTTCACTAGTTTTTATTGTCTTGAGAGTGAGGTAATGCATCTCAAACTTCAAATATTCAGTCATTTTGAACTTATCTTTGATCTTTGTTTGCAGTGGAGATGCCGAGTGTGTTGCTCATGGCAGCGGTGCGCAATGTTCAAATTGTGTGTTTTCTTTGAACCTTTCAGTATTTTATCTTTCTAAATTGGCTGAAGTTAAAATCAGTTGATTTAGAAACATTTGTATTTTCCGTCTGATTATAGGCAAGACCTACTATGTATCAAGTGGTTAAGGACATGATTGACAAGATGGGATATGAGGTATACCTATTACCCGCGCCTCAAATTTGTTTGATCTCTGGTTTATGCTCTGTGACTTTGGTTTTTTTTATGTATTAAATACCTTCTTTGTTCACGAAGGTCAAACTTGTTAGAGTTACTAAGAGAGTGCATGATGCATACTTCGCTCAGCTCTACCTCACAAAGGTCAGAATTCCTAAATTGTCTCTTGGCTTATGCTTATATTAATGGGTTTGGAGTCGTAATTGTTAATGATTTCATGTTATTTCAAGTGCAGATAGGTAGTGATACTGAGTGTGTGAGCTTTGATCTTCGACCTTCAGATGCCATCAACATTGCTGTGAGGTGCAAGGTACTTTTAAACATCTTAGAGCTTATCTACCACTGAATCTACCTTTTATTTGGCTGTTATTGGTAACGTGAATAACAGAACCTACGAAAAATGCTATCTTAATTTTTCTTTTTAATAAGAACAATAAACGGTGTCTTACTTATTGACAACATGATCTGTTAATGTACTTTATAGTGTTTGTCAATCATCGAAGATGATCTATTTGGGTCCTTAGCAAAAAGGCAAGTTATGTGTGCTCGTCATTTGCTTTGGATAATCACATGCTGGCCTGGGGCCACTTACCAAAAAAATATCCATGTTAAGCTACGCCCATTGGTGGTGAGAAGGTAGAAACAGACGAGTTACACTGTGGACTGTTGGAAGAATACTTGGTGTGATAACACCAGGGTAGTGACTTTATTAGATTAAATTAATAATTATTGGGTTTCTAACATTGATATCTGCAATTGGAATCTCTATGATATTTCATCAGCTTGGACAATTAGCTACTAAGCAAAGCTTACTTTTATTTTATTTTGTTTTTATATTATCTGGCAGGTTCCCATACAAGTGAACAAACACTTGGCGTACAGTGATGGCATGAGGGTTATTGAATCTGGAAAGCTGTTAGCACATACCTCGGCTGGTGATGGCTTATTATTCGCTGATCTGGATAGGTAAGTTTACACTAATTTTACGACTGACTTTTTTCCATTTTGTACTTGCATATTTCCTTGTAATTTCTTTTGTTATATTATTGTTGTTTCAGCGAATCAAAGTTCTATTTTGATGGGTGTTTTCATACTTAGAAGTTTTAGTCAGACTGAAATAACTTGGAATTTTATCTGACCTTTGGTATGCTTAAGTAAGTCATTGGCTTTTGGATTTTGAGAATCGCGATGATGAAAATAAATGAGATGCTACCATTGATTAGTAGTGTGATAGGCTATTGCTGTATTAGTTACCAGAATTCTGAGGACTGAGCATGCATGAGTCATTATGTTGCCACAATAAAGGAAGAGAATTGACCTAAGAAAATACTGTTTCAGGCCAAGTGGTCAACCATGTGTGGAAACCAAGGAGTTTAATCTTGTGCGAAACATGCTGATAGCTGCTGTTGAAGAGCGCTACAGAGATGCTGGTATGTTTCTTTCTTATTTAGTCCAAAAGTCAAATGCTTCTGCTCGTGCAACCTTACAAATTTAATTTTGGTGTATTCAGTTCTCGGTGAAGCAGTTGAGATTTCATTAAGTAACAAATATTTTGAGAACATTGTTCTCTTAATATTATAATTATGAGAATTTCATGACACGTGATTAAATATCTTCATGTAAAGAGAACAGATATCTGTCTGAATTACTTAATATAAAGTAGATAATAATGAAGCTTCTGGATTCCTATTGTTTTAATGCTTTCTTCAGCTCAATGGAGGGACAAACTTAATGTTCTTCGGGCTAGGAAGAACTTGGCATAACAGGTACTAAATACCACCATGGTTAGCTGCCCCTTTAAAAGCTATTCTTTCTCTGAGAAAACCATCATATATTTGTTTTTCGCGTTCTTTTTTTTTGCAACAAAGACTGAAAAACGAAATCTTGAATGTGTTTTCAGTTCTTCCAGGAGACTCGCCAACCGTACATAGATTAAATTGTTGGAGGTTGAGGTCAGCCCATGTTAGTAAATTGTTACACCTCTCCTCTTTTCAGCCTCTACATTTAGAAACTTTGTGAATATAAATATGTATATAGTGAAGGTAAACTTACTACTAGATGTTGTGAAAGTGAATTGAAGCACTTGACTATGACAACGTCCAATTTACCTCTTCTCCAGCTTTTCCGCCCCGGTATTTGAGCGATATATGGGTTTTTAGCTGTTTTTCATCGTATTAGCTCGCAACAATATCTATGAAATGCTCATGAAATGGAAATCTTTAGAGCTGAAGTGAAATGCTGATGTCCAATTATAAATCAGATTAAAAAATGAATTTTTATCATACAACTGCATTTTCTTTATTGGGAGCTTGTTTAAAAGCTTGTCAATATTTTAAGAAATTTGGGGATGCTCGAATTCTGAACAGTTTCACTGCTGTGGCTCGTATTCTGTGACAAAGAATCATGTGGATTTTGACGTTTGGAAGATTAAATGGTCGGATCAGGTAGAAATGTAACATGAGAGAGGATGATGTCAGATCATTTGTCAAAAAAAAAAATGAAGGTCTTTCTCCAATACTCTTCTACAGGTCCCACTCCAGAAAGAAAAAGGTGCAAGCAAAAGCATATGTTTAAAGAATCGAGACCGGAAATAGCTTTATCATCAAACGATTGCTGTCTGAAAGTTAATAAAATCTAAACAGTTACCATCTTTCTTACGTCTGTTTCCTTAAACGAAAGCTCAAACCAGCTCTAATGGCGACATTGACCGTCATTTTCATGGTATTAATGTAATCCCCAACACGTCAATATCTTTTTCCAGATAGTTTATTCCTTGTTTGCCAAGCTAATCCATCATATTATTGCCTTTTAATTATTTAATGACAAATCATTGATTGGAATGTAGGCAAGAATGTTCCTCTTCATTAGAATTTTTTATATCAATAAGGGCAATGCTTAGACTGGAGCTTCTCTAAAAAAAAATTTTAATTCAGCTTCACAAATCTATGATCCGATACAACCCTGCATTTTAAAATCTTATTGGGTCAAAGTCCCACGATTGAAATGTCAAAAAAAATTCAATACCCTGGGCCCCATCAAATTATCCTCATACAAAAACAAAAAAAAAAGTTTTTGATTTACTGTACAGTGTAAGAATAGAGATCTATGATGAGGATTAAATTTCATAGAAGAATCAAGAAACAAAAGTAAATCAACATAGTTCTTCCTATGGCAACTAAAAAGCAATATCTGTCGGACACGAAAGGAAAGTCGTCTGGAATTCATTTTCGTGGTTTCTCCAAATAAGCCAAAACGAAGAAGATACAGAGTGCAGTTTTCTTACAAGAAAAATACATTGAATCATATTGTAAAAGATGGGCTATCTCCTAAATCACATAATGGAACAGTAATTATAAGCATCTTCACCGACAACGTACCAGACATCACATTTTTGACAAGTTTTTGGTGGATAGTACATTGCATCTTTCTTCTCGTCCTTCTTTTCTTCCTTCTTTTCTTCCTTCGAGGGTCCGATGCTAAGAATTGCTGCAGATTTTCTGAATTTTCTAACCTTTTTTATCACCTTCACTGGATCAGCTTCGCCTATGACAGTGGCTGTATTTTTTGATGGGTCCAATACTATCGAAGTTACCCCCGGTACTTCTGCTATTAACTTCATCACCTTTTGCCTGCACTTTGAACACAGCAGTTGCACTGACACTACGGTTTTCTGGCACAAAAAAAAAATGTCAGTCTTGTCTTACTTTTACTTCAGTGGGTTTACACTATGGTGATGAATACAACAAGAAAGCAGAGAAAGTACTGCAGAGTGTCGGGCAATGTATAAAATGGCGCAGAAGAATCAACTCAGAAATTAATTGCATGGCGGATAAAACAGCAAGAGAAAATAAAGGTAAAGGAGAAATAAAAGAAAGTGGAACCTTGGACATGATCTTGAAAAATTAAATCAAAATATTCGTCAGAAGATGAACTAAGAATGTGGATGGATCCAGAGTAAGCAACACATGAATTTTTCTCAACTTATCAAGCATTTTCAGAGTACCAATACGTATAGTTTTGTACAACATTAGATGAAAGTTTGGTTGGAGACTAAATGCTGTGTCAGTGTGAGTTGGTAACATGCAGTAAATGACAGACAAAAAGTTCATTAGATCACCAATGCCTTCCCGTATGCATTTAATATAGAATTTACCCACGTTCTCTCATGGTATTCTAACTGCTATTCGGTCAGTTCAGTTCAGCCTAAAAACATGAAAATTCAATCATGGAAGAGAATTTGAACCATATGAATATTGCATCTCTGAAAAATATAAACCTCTACTTACATAACTGCAACTAAACTTCAAGATTGTATACCAAAAGCAGAAGCGAAGATTACTTACAATTGCTATGGTGTTACGGGTGAAAACAGCAGTCTGACTGAAGTGATTGGACCACTGAAAAGCACAACTTGATGAGATGTCCTGACTTCTTTTTTGTCATATTCAAGTGGTAAACTTCTAGACGTTCATATCGAGCAAACATGGTTTTTTCAACTATGAAGCTAATAAATACCAGATTGGAAGATGAAATATCCTCGTAAGCAGAACATTTTCCAAAAACATTATAAACTAACACCTTTCAATTAGAAAAAAACCAAAATTACATATCTGGAAGAGTAATTTTGTTCAGTAATACTACATTAGCATGACCCTTGTCCTGCAAAAAAAGTCTGGTAGAATTTCCCCTTTATCATAGCAAGCAATCCAATCCAGGACCCAGAAGAAACTCTCTGTAAGTTTGATATTAGAAAGTGCCGTAATAAAATAAAACTCCAAATTTAACATAGCATGGTGCATAAGTGGATGGAAGCTGTCAGTATAAATATTCAGAATTGCGAATGAGAACTTCTTCATGTATAAACCATGACTATAAAAACTTAACCCCTAGCCGAGATTGAGCTAGGGTTTGCATGGTTAATCATGAATAGAAAATGCACTTACGCTCTGACAACGGGAATAAAGCTCTCTAGCTTAGAGGTCTTCACAAAAGGATAAGAAATGGGTGAGTGAGAGAGAGAGAGAGAGAGAGAGAGAGAGAGAGAGAGAGAGTTCATTTTGAAAAACATAGTAGTTTTTTCTTTTCTGCCTCGAATTCCACGGAAGACAATTATTTCAGAATCCAACTGTAGAAATTAAGAGGTGATGTGGGCTGGGATAAAAAGGTCCTTAGAGTTGTTGATATATCGCTTTCCCTGCAGAGCCCAAAAACATTGCGCTGTCACTTTCTCCTTCCCACCCTTTTTCCAAAGTTCCAATTAAAACTGTAGTGTCAACATCAAGTCCACCTGGCTTTGCAATCAACATAAACACTCGTCGGCTTCCATATTTGTATACCTCTCTGCATCTTGTTCTGCCCCTGCCATACCAGCTAGCAATCTTCTTGTCTAGCTTATAATATGCTTCCATCTTCTTTAAAGGTTTCAGGTTTAGGTCTATGAAATCTACCCACAAAAAGTTAATCTGGTTAGCAATCCAACAAATGATGATGCAGTAAGAGAGATCAGACTTTTAACACAAAAAGTAACGACCTTGTTCTTTCATTCATCAAGTCATAACATAAAATTCGAAAGTTACATCCAGACTATACTCTCTGTTAAAGAGTAATGCCAAAGACACCTAGTTGTTAAGTCAACTAAAGTTAAACAGTGACGCGGCCCTTTCTCATTGATTCACTAATTTCTTAGTATTTTATGCAAATTATTAAATCAACGATAAAATGGTGTTAGAGTAATCTTTGTTAGAGTAATGTTAGAAAAATAGTTTTGTACTGTTTAGTTTAGTTTCTCGATTTTCCATGCTCATTATTCTTCCTACATATACATGTAAACGTTTTGTTTTCAATACAAAAATATAGCAGAATTCTCGGAACTCATCTTCCCTCTCTGCCGCCATTCTTTTTCCTTCTTCTTCTTCCTCATCTCTATTTGAGTGCCTTACACCGTCTTCAGAGAATTCCAACTAATGATACATCAGTAGGTAACTTCAAATAGATAAATAAGTGGACGTCGCCCTAGAACTTCCGTATATAAAATGGCACCATACTAAGATCAGATTTTGCAATCTTATCGATGCTGTTCTTTCAAACTATTTAATTAAAACTACTCATTTTTATGCAATCGCTCAAAACATAACGAAGGCATAGTTGAGATCTTCTATGATTTTTTAAACCCAAAAAGCAATGCATATCCAAAAAGGTTCATTTTCTCCTCTTTCTCCTTTTGGAAGTAAAATCATGGTTATTAGATCCAAAATGATTTATGCTGAGGCGTTCACCTTATAATCAAAAGTCTGGTCAGCCAACTCAGGATATATAAATACTACTACATGTCAACTCAAAGCCGCCAATTTTTTTTGGTCCAGGAGCAATCATCATGCTACAGTCATTTGCAGTAGCAGCTACTAAAATTCCTTCACAATCTTCAGACTTGAGGAAAACAATGCAAAGAGGAATATCGGGGTGAATCAACCACGCTCAATTGCCTGCACACTAGGCATGGGCCAGCAATGACATCTTTAAATGGATGAATAGCCCCTTCAATGTCAATTTATCAAGTTTCTGAACCTCAACAAGTTGATCCAATACTCAGGATTCATAAACTATCTTAGCAACAAGCTGCAAGAAACTGTGTTCGGAGACATTGTTATTCCAAATGATAGACTTAACATCTTCAAATGCTCATCCAACTGTCATCACCTGTAGCCCATGCTCCAACCATGAGAACCATCGAGAAATACATGGAAGTTAATTTGAGGGGAGAAAGAGATCATTGATTGCTTTAATATTCGTTTTTGTGATCCAGAGGACAAGTCTAGTGGGTTATACAGACTCGAAACTTAGGTATATCAAAGTCAGAAATATTTAACATGAAGCAACAATATGGTACTCTCCTTACAATGTCAGGAAAAGAACCAACAGTAATAACGCATAATCCAAATGAGAAACAACACCTTCCCCTGATGCAGGTTCAGGACTTGCTGCATTCTGAGATGAGAAATCATCAATCATCCAGTTGATAATATTTAGTTTGTTTATGAACCATGAAGTTGGGAGAAAACTACATTTGAGCTTACTAGAAGAAGACTTCCAAGTAAAAAGGTTGGTGACTTCAAGGGGACACAAACAGAGAAGGACAGTAAGACTCGGGATTAAACAAATGTAGGGAATTATACCAAAGTACATTTATCTCAACAGAAATGCACGTTTCACATTCAAGAACACCTGAAATGATGAAAATATGATCCATATAAAATTTCTGTAAAGTCTCGGATGTTTTTTTAATCATATAGAACACTCCAGACAAAGTTCTATAAAAAATGAAATTGACTTTGTATAAATTAATGGCTACGTTGTACTTGTAGCATAAAGTCCAAATCCCGCCATTTGAATTATCAGATGCAGCACAAACAATGAGGTTTCCTCAAAAGAAGTTGTTCACTCAAGGCTAAAGTTTCTTCTGATCAATGTATGGATTCTGAGCTAGGTTAAATCCTTTGTACAACAACGCTAGGTTATAGCATTTTCTTACTTACTCTGCAAGAGATATTGCATGGGGGAAAAAGAGGAAAAAGTAGTAGCACTCTCAAATCTCTAGTACATCTACCGATTTATCAGATAGAAAGTCATGTCAAGCCATAAACCAAAAGGTGCATAATAAAGCAGGCACAACAAACAAATGGATGATTAATTTAAAGAGCTTTCAAAAACATCATGTACCTCGAGGAACGATGGAATGATCAGACAAAAGAAGAACTGAATCACACTGTGGATTAACCAGTCCCGTATCAACCATTCAAGCAGCAGGACGCCTAGAATACTTTCTTCTCAAAGTACCTTACAACTTACCATGTCAAAGGAATCCAAGGTGAATTTTTTCAGTATGTGAAAAATGTAAACATATCTATAAAGAAATACAACCACACAAGATACAAATAATTCCGTCGTGACAAGTAAAACAGGCCAAATCCTCCCCTATACATCAACCAACCCATCAAAAAAAAAAAAAAACAGAAAACAAACAACCCTGAAGACATAAGGACTGTTCTATAATATATAGATTATTAATACAAAATCCAAATCAAATAAGCTAGATATCCAAATATTAGTTGTACAAGCTACTTTCTGACATGGAGTTATCTCCAGAAATCACAGTCACATGTTTATTTGGCCCACGGTCCGGTTCGATTTTCACGCTTCTTGAAAGTGTGGAACTAAAACCTGACCGGGCCATACAGTTCTTGAAAGTCCAGAACTGGAATGATGGATGGGTAGAACCAACCCCAATCAGGTTCATCAGGTTTGCTCGAAGAGGCTTTGAGGGCTATGTCCTTTCTCTTGGAGATCTCCTTTTCCTTGAGATCCTCCTTGTCATTGGCCCTCATGGTTATCTCATGAGTCATCAGAGAGCCAATGAGTTCCTCGAGCTTGAGAACCTTAAGATCCCGAGCCTCTTGTATTGCTGTCACCTTAGGTTGCCAGGCTCTTGGTAGGCATCTCAAAATTTTTCTTACCTATTCTTCACCTGAGTAAATCTTACCGAGAGCTTTTAAACCATTAGTAATGTTAGTGAACCGAGTAAACATAGATGAAATAGGCTCATCCTTTAACATGGTAAAAAGTTCATACTCGTGAACTAACATATTTAACTTGCTCTCTTTAACCTGATTTGTGCCCTCGTGTGTGACCTCTAATAAGTGCCAAATCTCTTGGGCACTCTCACACCCTTGTACTCTATTAAATTCGTCTCTATTCAGAGCACAGTACAGGGTATTTATAGCCTTGACATTTAAGCTCAAGTTCTTCTTATCTATATCATTTAGTTCATGTGAAGCTTTGGGGACCTTCACACCATTCTCTGTTTTGACAGCAATGTAAGGACCATTTTCTATGTTATTCCATAGTTCATAGTCCACAGCCTGAACGAATATTCTCATTCTGGACTTCCAGTAAACATAATCACTCCCATCGAAGAAAGGAGGTCTATTTGTTGCTTGACCTTCTATTTGTGTGGTGTTAGTGTTGAATGCCATTGTGAAAATATATAACACAGAGTGTTTAAACACAGCTTAGACAATGATAACCTTGGCTCTGATACCAATTGTAGGATCGAGATTGTCTAAGAGGGGGGTGAATTAGACCTTTTTAATTTTAATTTCAAATCTAACCAAATTTCTCTCTTGAATAAACAACTTATAGATTAATAATAACAGACAACTAAATAAAGTGAAGAGAGAGAGAAAGAAATTCAACACCACAGATTTTAACGTGGTTCGGCCAAACTGCCTACGTCCACGCTCCAAAGCTCCCCCTTGAAGATTCTTTACTTCTCCTCAACGAGAAAATGCTGATCGAACTTTGCGGGCTTCGATCCACAGCCTTACACAATCCTGGATTGAACTTTACGGGCGTCAATCCACTGCCTTACAGGGTTTTCAGATTTTAATGACAGATTACGCTAATCTACCAACTCTCAAAACAGAATCTCAAGTTTTGGAATAGAGAGATGTAGATGGAGAATACAGAGTATGATTCGCACGTTAGGGCTCAATAAAAAATTCGCAAAAGTTGGATCTTTGTGCTCTAACCTCGGCTTAAATACTCTGTCTTCAAAATCGGCTTGACTTCAATGCTCCTTATCCAATAATAGAAACTTTGTTACCGTTGGAGCAGCTTTCGTACAAGTTCAGGTAGCCGTTGCCGTCTGTAGTTGTAAATCGTCGTCGCCATTAAAGTTCTGGAGTTAATGCTGAAAACGACGTCACTGTAGCTTCGCGGCTATTTCAAATTCTAGCGGAAGATCATCGGTGGAAGCAGCTTTAATTCAATCGCCACGTCATCGGTATGTGTTGCTCTAAGAGTCCATCGGTATATGCAACTTAAAAGTTATCGGCAGATATATCTTCAACGCCATCGGCAGGTGAAGCTTGAAAAACCATCGGCAGGTGTATCTTGAACTTCATCGGCAGGTGCACGCTTTGAAGTCCATCGGCAGGTGCAAACTTAACAGCGCCATCGACAGATGTATCTTCAACGCTATCGGCAGATGTATCTTCAAACGCCATCGGCAGATGCAAGCCTTGAACTCCATCGGCAGATGCACGTTGAGAATTCATCGGTACAAGCATTAGCGTTGAACCGCCATCGGCATGTGCAACTTCAAACGCCATCGGTATGAGTATCTTGACAAAGCCATCGGCAGAAACACCATTAAACTCCATCGGTATATGTCGTCTAGCGATCGGTTGAAGTAGGCTTTGAACGACTTCTTCTTTTGTCGTTTTATCGATCGGTAGAAGAAGGCCATCGGCAGAAGCCTTCTTTGCTTTATCGTTTAGCGATCGGTATATGTCTATTTTTAACAACTCATCGGCAGATGAGTTTTCAGCCCTGTACACTTAATCACGATTGTTAAACAACTAAAATACCCTTACCAAGGGCATTTCCACTAGATCTCATTCACTTAACATAATCAAATTACAATATTAACCATTCAAATACATCATCAAAAACATATTTAGACTTAAACATCATTTAAGTCAACAATCTCCCCCTTTTTGATGATGACAAAAAATAAATTTGATTAAGTAATTGTTCTCCCCCATAATTCTAGCTCCCCCATAGTGAGTGCATATGATCCATAAACATGCATATATCCAGATTTATACCAGAGTTTAAAAAATAATATGCATATATTCAGATTGCCAAAATATGCAAGCACAAAATCATAGTAACTAAGTATCAATCAAATATGTCCTTCCCCATTGACATTATCAAAAACAAGCAGAGAGACAACAGAAATAATGGATTCAACACAATTCAGAAAAACATCAGAAGAAGTGCATTAAAAAAAATGTGTATACATTAAAGCAAGTCTGTTATCTAAAGAAGGCTACAAAATGATTCCAAAAAGCTTGGCTAATCCAAGCAGATACATCACAGTTGGAATGGATATAAGCATCGACAAGTTCTGGAAGTGAGTGAATATCAAGAGAGATGAGAGGGTGATAAGGCACTAGTTCCAGACATGGAGTAGTCGCAGGCTGAGGAGCAGCAGAGGGAGAAGGACCTTGATACACTACCATGTCCATACATGAAGAAGGCTCGACAGATGAACCAGCAGGAGAGACAGCAGGAAGAGAGGAAGATGCAGGAGCAGATGAGGATACAAAAGGTGTGTACTTTAACTCAGCTTCATGAATATCCAGAGACATGAAGCGCACGTCTTCATCAACTGCAGGCCTGAAAAATGGAAGGAAGAGATCTTCATAGGTAGGCTCAGTGGGGCAGAGAGGAATATGTGGTGCAGGGCAGAGAGTCTCAACTTGAGATTTGAGAGCCCGAAGGTTACGGGTGAAAATCTCATTATTTCGATCCATTTTTCGATCCATAAGACCCTGAGCCACAACAGCATCAATGCTCAAATCCTTTTTGAGTTGAGTGATCTTTGTATTAATGGCTGTTCCGAGATTGTCAATGCTTGACTTCAACTCAGTATACTGTTCCTCGCTGAGAGAAAATCTCCTCTGATAAAGGATGGGAGATACTGGGGCAAGAGCAGGTGGCAGATTTGGTGAGGAATGTTGGACTTGGGGAGCAGGTGGATTTGAAAGAGCAATTGGACTTGGAGGAGGTAATTGGACTGTAGGAGGTGGTTGGACTGGTGATGGAGGAGCTGTATCCTGTTGGACTGGAGATGGAGGAGGAATAGGAGGTAGAGCTGGTAAACGAAGTGCAGGAGGAGGAGGAGGTGTAGGATTCTGATCAATGGGAAGGGGCACAGAGGAGGGAGTAGAGATGTCCTCAGAAAGAAGTATCCTTGAGGAAGGGACACGACGCCTTCACACTAAAGGAGGAGGCTGAAAGCTAGAAGCCTGAGATTGAGAAGGGAAATTATCAAAAACAGGAAACTCAGAGTCATCCCCTCCTTCAGCAGTGGACTCCTCTAGCAGGTCAAGTTTTCTCTTTCCCTTTTTGGCAACTGCTGCCTTAGCAGTGTTTCTCTTAGGAATATTCAGCACAAGCTCCCCTGTTCTGGTTCTTTTAATTCCCATTTTGCTCAAAGTGGTTTTGGAATAGTAACTGGAGGGTTTAAGTGTGACAGGATCTTCATCCTCAGGAAATACAACCTCAAGCTTAGCTAGTATCTTCATTAAAAGCAGGTTGTATGGAAAAGAGGTAGCCCTGGATGTCACAGCCTGAATCATCCTTCTAACCACAACATATCCAAGATTGAAGGAGGCCTTTTGGAACAGTGCAAACAGAACAAAAAGCTCCATGGCACTCACCTCATCATGGTGACCACCCTTAGGGACAATATTATACCCTATCATCTGATGAAACAACCTGGCTCTTGCAGTCAGGTGTTTGCCTTTAAGAGGGTCAGGGGTATGGTTTGGATCAAGAACTATATGTTTTAGAAAACTGAGACCCTCAGAGGTACCAAGGAAAGGAGGCTCAGTGCCTGTCATATACTGGTAAGGACGGCTATCTAAATGGGAGCACTCCAAAAGGGCATTAATGAACTGGGGGTAATTTCTATATGTTTGTTATACACATAGCTCTTTATAATAGAGAAATCCGAAGTAAAACTCATATTTGCATAGAACATTCGAATTGCTTCAGGATAATAATAGGATTCTGTGTCAAATAAACCTAATAACCCGAGCTCCTTCAAGGGTTCTATAATATGCATTCCTGCTAAATCATCAAAGAAAATCTCTCGACTAGGAATCAAGGTTTTGTACCTATAGTCGTCATGGTACTTTAACTCAGCAGCCTTGGTCAGAAAGAAAAGAGATGGCCACTCTTTGGTGCGAGGAATCTCTCGTGGAGGGCGAGCGGATACTTTGGCCTTTTTCATGGCCGGTTTGGAAGCTGCACGGGAAGATGAACCTGGAAACTCCATTGAGGGAATAGGACTCGAGAGAGAAAAAGAACTGGTAGGGCAGGGGTTTTCAGAAAGAGCGTGAAATGTGAAGCGTTTTTGAGAAGAAACAGAGTTTAAAAGAGAATAGGGCATCGCCCGACAAGATGGAGTCACACGTGTAAGACAGATAAACCCGATGGGTCACACGTGTCGGTAGATTCAAGAAATGCAAATGCATCTTCTGATGCCTAGAGAAAAACACAGCATCTACCGATGCCTTCCGATAGACATGCATCTTCCGATGCCTATTGAAAACTCAGCATCTACCGATGCCATCACAGAAGGAAATACTCTAGCACTCAGGAATTTCTAACAGAGGAATAAACTTAGTTTTTCTCAACCCGAATGAGGCCTAGCCTTATTCTAATATTATTGAATGTCTTTTCATCCAAAGGCTTGGTAAAGATGTCAGCTAGTTGGTCGACTGAATTAACAAATTCTAAAGATATATCTCCTCTTTGAACATGATCACGAATGAAGTGATATCTAACATCAATATGCTTAGTTCTAGAGTGCTGGATAGGATTTTTGGAAATGTTAATTACACTGGTGTTATCACACCGAATAGGAATCCTATCATAGAACAGATTATAGTCCTCTAGAGTTTGCTTCATCCAAAGTATTTGTGCACAGCAACTGCTTGCAGCAATATATTCACTTTCAGCAGTTGACAATGCAACAGAATTCTGTTTCTTTGAGTACCAGGAAACTAAGGATTCACCAAGAAATTGACATGTTCCACTGGTGCTTTTCCTATCAACTAAACTTCCTGCATAATCAGAATCTGAATATCCTATCAGATCAAAGGATGTGCCCTTTGGATACCATAATCCCAAATCATGAGTCCCACTTAAATATTTGAAAATTCTTTTGACAGCAGATAAGTGAGATTCCTTAGGGGCAGCCTGGAATCTAGCACAAAGACAAACACTAAATAGAATATCTGGCCTACTAGCAGTCAAATATAACAAGGATCCAATCATGCCACGATATTTCTTAATGTCCACACATATACCATTTTCATCTTTGTCCAATTTGGTTGTGGTACTCATGGGAGTTCTAGATGATTTGACAGAATCTAATCTAAATTTCTTAAGAAGTTTCTTAATGTACTTTTCTTGACAGAAGAAAATTCCATCATGAGATTGACTGATCTGAAACCCTAAGAAGAATTTTAACTCTCCCATCATACTCATCTCAAATTCACTTTGCATGAGGGAGGAAAACTCATTACGCATGTTGACATTAGTTGATCCAAAAATAATGTCATCGACATAAATTTGAACTAACAGAATATCTTTATCCTTTTGCATGGTAAACAGAGTTGAGTCGGTGTTACCCTTTTTGAAATTCCTTTCCTCAAGGAAGTTCCTTAACCTATTATACCAAGCTCTAGGAGCCTGTTTAAGACCATAAAGAGCTTTCCTTAATTTATAAACATGGTCGGGTTTGTCAAAAGCTTCAAAACCTAAAGGTTGTTCAACATAAACTTCTTCTATAATAAAACCATTTAAGAATGCACTCTTTACATCCATTTGAAAGAATGTGAAGTTTTTGTAACATGCAAAAGCAAGGAGCATCCTAATTGACTCTAATCTAGCTACAGGGGCAAAGGATTCCTCAAAATCAATACCCTCTTCTTGAGAGTATCCTTTAGCAACTAGTCTAGCCTTGTTTCTCACAACAATCCTATTTTCATCCAATTTATTCTTATAAACCCATTTAGTTTCAATAATGGGATGATCCTTAGGCCGTGGAACAAGTTCCCATACCTTGCTCCTTTCAAATTGATTTAGCTCTTCTTGCATAGCTAAAATCCAATACTCATCATTCTCGGCCTCTTCAAATTTCTTAGGCTCTACTTGAGAAATAAATGCCACATTGGCACAGAGATTCCTAAGAGAGGATCTAGTTTTTACTCCTAATGAAGGATCACCTAAGACTTCATCTATTGGATGGTTTCTGACATATTTCCAATCTCTAGGGAGAGTAGGATTTTCATCATTGACAGGAACAATATCTAGAGAAGTAGAGGAAGGTTCTAGAGATTTTTCTACTTGGGGAGGATCACTAGGCTTTTCTAAGGAAAGAGAATCCAGTTGTTTATCCAAAATATCATCCTCATCCACATTGATTGTGGGTTGAGGGGACTCATCAAAGTTAACATGAACTGACTCCTCTACAACTAGAGTTCTCCTATTGAATACTCTATAAGCTTTGCTGGAAAGGGAATAACCCAGAAAAATTCCAAGATCAGATTTGGAATTGAATTTTCCTAAGTTATCCTTAGTGTTTAGAATGAAACATTTGCTTCCAAAAGCTCTAAAGTACTTAACAGAAGGTGTTTTACCATTCCAAAGCTCATAGGGAGTTTTCTCAAGAATAGGTCTTATGGAGACCCGATTAAGCATATAACAAGCTGTTGACACAGCTTCTGCCTAGAAATATTTTGGAAGAGAATTCTCATTAAGCATAGTCCGAGCTAGCTCTTGGAGAGACCTATTTTTCCTCTCAACAACACCATTTTGCTGAGGGGTTTTAGGGGAAGAGAAATTGTGCTCAATTCCATACTTGAGACATAAGAGTTCAAATTTCACATTTTCAAATTCTCCACCATGATCACTACGTATAGCAACAATGGTGAGCTCCTTTTTATTTTGAACTCTTTTCCTAAAACTAGAAAATGTATCAAAAGTCTCATCCTTAGACTTCAGAAAATGTACCCAGGTGAATCTAGAGAAGTCATCTACAATAACAAAGGCATAGAATTTGCCACCTAGGCTGGCTATATTTGAAGGACCGAAGAAATCCATATGAAGGAGTTGGAGAGGCTTAGAAGTTGAAATTGCATTTTTGATGCAAAGGAACTTTTGATCTGCTTACCCATTTGGCAAGCTTCACAGACCTTATCCTTCTCAAAAGATATTTTAGGGATTCCTCTAACTAAGTTCTCCTTAGTAATCTTAGCTAAGGTATCCATCCCTACATGTCCTAATCTCCTATGCCAGGTCCAGCAGTCATTGGAAGAATTAACAGCAAAACATTTTTCATTATCACAAACAAAATTATCTAAGTCAATAACATAGATATTCTCTTTCCTGAAACGAGTAAAGAGAACCTTGCTATTAGATATATCTTTAATAATACAGGAATTTTTCTTAAAGACTACTTTGTAACCCTTATCACATAATTGACTGATGCTCAGCAGGTTATATTTTAGACCTTCGACTAACAGAACATTTTCTATAATAATATTATCAGGATTACCTATATTGCTGATGCCAACAATTTTACCCTTCTGGTTTCCACCAAAAGTGACGTTTCCTTTCTTTTTGTTGACAACAGCAAACATGGATGCATCTCCAGTCATGTGCCTAGAACAGCCACTGTCCAGGTACCACTGATTCCTTATTGGAGACACATCATCCTGCAAAACAGAGATTAAGTAGTCTTCTTAGGTACCCAAATCTTTTGGGTCCTAGTGTTAGTTTTCGTTCCTTTGGGAACCCATTGCAACTTACTCTCAGTTTTCTTATTGTTTGTTTTTAATGGACATTCAAATGATTTATGTCCTACTTCATTGCATGCATGACAGACAGTGGATTTTACAAAAAGCTTTTTATATATTTTCTTTTAACTAATCTTCTATAAATATGAATAGCCCTAGTCACCCACCCTTCAGAAAATCACCACACTCCTTATCAATGGCTAAACTTCCCTTTTTCGCTCTCTTCCTCGTCCTCTTCCTCCTCCTTGCTTCCCCCGGTAAGTTGAATTAATTATCTGAAATGTAAAAAGTGATTATGAGTTTTCAACTGTTGTTTGGCTGATCTCAGATGATTTTGAGTTATTTTTTGATGCAGAGATCGGAGTGGTGGAAGGTAAACTGTGTGAGAGGCGTAGTAAGACTTGGACTGGAGTTTGTGTCAAAACAGGCAACTGCAATACTCAGTGCAAGAATCGGGAAGGTGCTTCCAGTGGATCTTGTCACTATCAGTTCCCTGGCTTTGCTTGCTTCTGTTACTTCAGATGTTAATTCGACGAAGAAGAAGAAGCTTCACTCTGTCAACCCATCGCCATAGCTGAGCTTCAAGTTGTTTCTGTGTTTGGTCTCGTTTCCCAAGCTATACGAATAAGATCTACGCCGTTGTCTGTGTTTATGTTTTTGTGTTTTATCTAAATAAATAAACCTACTGTCATTCCGTGACTCTCTTCCATTTAAATAGGGCATACAGACGTCGTCGTCCGACGTCCATAAATGGAAAAGTCAAATCTATGAAGATTTGCTTTTTCAAGTTTGAACTGTTTAAAAGAAATGTCAGGCTAAGTTTGAAATAAATTTCAGGCTATCTTCTTCGGAATTATACTAGACAAAAACGTTGACTAATTTATTGATTTTTATATAATTTATTTATAGAAACGACACGGCTGTTAGACGTGCATAATTTAAAATAATTAATTGGGTCTATATTTCTCATTCCATAATGATGTAGTGCTTTGTTAATTAACAAAAAAAATGATCATTAACGCCTTTAAATTATTTTTGTTAATAAATTCGTCATTAATTTATATTTATTAATAAAATAACTTTTGACAGTCTCTCACTCTTAAGAACCAAATAAGGAGCAGGAGCCCATCCTTCGCTCCCGCTCTTCCTCCTCTCCTTCATTCTTTATTTTTCTACTCTAAAAAAAAAAAAAAAAATCTATGAATACACTTAAATGGCTCTACCGACATTAAAGAAAACTTATGGCAATATAATAGATTGGTTTCTGAGTTTATCATCTTGAATAAGGAGAAAAAAAAAACAAAATATAGTTTTTCAAGTGATTGATCACCATGGGGACCCTAGAAAAATGGTACCTTATCACAAAGGGAATTTGTCACCTTCGCATCAAAAAATAATTAAGGAAAGACATAGAAGAAAGAGGAGGGGGAGGAAGGCTGGGAGCCCACTCTTATTTTGTTTTTTGGAACAGAAACCAGTAGCGAGATCCCGCTCTCAAAGAATAGGAGTCTGTCGGACGACAAAATTTTTAACGGTAAACTTCAGAGTGGGAGACTGCCAGAGATTATTTTGTTAATGATGTATAGTTTAAACCCAAATTTGTTAATGATTATTGTGCCATTTTTCGTTAAAATGTCACGTTTTAGTAAAACAAGATACGTGACATTTTAACAGAAAATGGCACGGTAGGGAGTAAAGTGCCCATTATCAATACATTTAGGTTGTTTTTTCTCATTATCCTAATTTATGGTGTAAATTAGGAAGTAAAAGGGGGTAGTTGGGAGCACCAAGTGAGAGTGTGACAAGTGTCAAAACTTGTGGGAGAAACTTGGCAAAGACAACACCTTCCTTTTCCCTTCCTTCCGAGAAACCACATTCACTTTCACTCTTTCTCTCCTTTAACTTTCACAGCCACAAAAATTCTCTCTACCCCTACGCTTCTTCACAATTTAACGGCTCCTCCTCCAACCGATCAATTTCCTTCACGATTCATTCCTAAATCGCGACCCTAGGTAAGGTTTTAATGTTCTGGATTGTTAGCCTTCGATTTTAGATTTGTTATTCAAATAGGATTTCGTTAGAAATTGCTGAGTGAAGTTAGAAATCGTTAGTTATTGGAATGTGAATGATAATAAGGCATTTATGACTATGGAGGATAGTTAAGTGGATTTAACGGAGTCCGATTGGGTTAGACTCTGTTCTAATGCCGTGTGTTATGAATTGGCTTAGGTAAACAAGCTCACAGATAGTACTTAGTGTGCTGACGACTTAAGGTAAGTTCTTGTGACTTACTGTGGCCGATTGGCCTGCACCATATGTCAAGTTTTGTCTCTCGTGGATTGTTGGTGCCTTGCGTGTTTAATTGCTTTAGTTAGGTAGTTTAAGTTTGGTTGCCTTATAGGTTAAGTATTGTGATGTTTTGATGGTATTTGTGGTGTTTTGATGGTATACACGTTATATATGTTTGTATTGCATATTGAACTGTTCATGCATCATGGTTTCAAAACGTCATGAAAATGAATTTACGCATCGGTTTCACGAAAAGAAAATGGATGTAAAGGCAAGTAAAGTATCACAGTAAACAACCATGGCATGGGGTTATCGGGGATGAGGTTCAGACCTGGCGTTCCGTGGTGAGCGGGTTTTCCTCCCTTCAGATGGTGTGGGCTGTCTAATCGCTTGACGCGCCCTATCCATCTGTCGAGCGTTTTCGATAATCATAGACTGACACGTACTGCTAAATGAAATGATATGGACGGCTTTCATGAAAACTGTATACACATGTTCATGCATAGCATTTACGTAGAACTTGCTGAGTTTTTTATCTCATAGGTGTCTCTATGGTGTATGTGACTACGAGCAAGGTGAGGAAGATGTCCCTCCACCTGACGAGCCTGCAGTTTGATGGAAGATGCTCGTGGGAGCGTGCTGGCGTAGTCGATGCGAACATGACCCGTGGGAGCTATAGGTTAAGAGTTTTGGATTGAATTGTGTAGAAACTCTTTTTAGGATGCTTGGTATCTGATTAGGTTAATCAAAACGTTGTTTTGATGAAGTAGATCTGATGTTGATGTACGAATTAGGCTTTGATGAATTAGAGATAGACTTTGATAATTTGGAATGAGTTTTGATGCTTTGAAAATAAGTTTGACGATTTTAGGTTATGCAGGGGAAAGAAGATGAAAACAGCTCTCTGGACAAAATCCAGAGAGCTAGCCGATCGATCGCCAGGAAGGGGCGATTGATCGGGTAATGCATGGTTTAGAGTTACGTATTTTATAAGAGAAAGTTATCGTCCAAGGTCGTCGTCCAAAGTCTGTGGACGATAAGGTTCAGTTAAGTGTTTATGTAAGAAAGTCATCGTCCAAAGTCTGTGGACGATAAGGTTCAGTTAAAGATTGGAGGCGAGATATGTGGCACTCAAATTATCACAAAATATAGTAGGTGTGTCGGGGGATAAAATACCAATTTCAAGCAAGAGAGATTGGAGCCAAATAATTTCGGAAGCACCATTTGCTACACTTCTGTACTCGGACTCAGTGCTAGAGCGGGAGACAGACTTTTGTTTAACTGAGGACCATGAAATAAGGTTGGATCCTAAGAAAATGCAGTATCCACTGGTACTTTTACGATCGTCAGGACATGAGACCCAATCCGCATCAGTATAGCATGTTAAATTGAAAGATAGTGATGGCGAGAATTGAATACCGAGAGATAATGTGCCTTGAAGATAGCGTAAAATTCTTTTGACAGATTGCCAGTGAACATCAGTAGGGGAATGCATAAATTGACTAACCTTGTTCACTACGAAAGCTATATCCGGCCTGGTAAGACAACAGTATTGAAGGCCACCGACTATGCTTCGATAGAGAAAGCCATCAGGTAACGGAGTACCAGAATTTAAAGACAGTATTGGACCGGATACCATGGGTGTAGGGACAGGTTTACAGGAAGCCATATTAGCCCTGTGAAGTAGTTCGGTTATATATCGGGATTGGGAGAAGTGTAGCCCAGTAGAATCCCGGTGAATTGAAATGCCGAGAAAATATGAGAGTGGACCCAGATCACGGACTACAAACCGTTGATGCAAGAAACTGAGAAACTGTTCCATCAAGAGACTAGAATCACCGGTAAGATTGATATCGTCTACATAAACCCACATAAGTAAGATAGAGGAGTTCTTCCTGCAAATAAATAAGGAAGCATCTGATTTGGAAGCTAGGAAACTCCAGGCAAGTAGAGCAGCATATAGTTTGTTGTACCATGCTCGAGGAGACTGTTTGAGTCCATACAAGGCTTTCTGTAATAAACAGACCGCAGATGGATGAGAGGCATCTATGAAGCTCGGAGGTTGTTGCATAAAAACAGTGTCAGATAAGTCTCCATGTAAAAACGCATTACTTATGTCCAATTGTCTGATATCCCAACCAAGTGAAAAGGCTATAGATAAAATAGTACGAATAGTGGTAGGTTTGACCACAGGACTAAAAGTTTCATCATAATCCACACCTGCAGTTTGGTCATACCCTTTAGCCACTAACCTGACTTTGTAACGACTGAAAGAGCCATCGGGGTTGAGTTTTAATTTGAAAACCTACTTGCACCCAATAAGTTTTGCACCAGAAGGTAGGGGAACCAATGTCCAAGTTTTATTTCGGTGAAGAGCCGAAATTTCATCTTGCATGGCAATCAACCAATTTGAATTTTTGGATGCCTGTTGAAAGGTTTTTGGTTCCAAAAATAGATCGGTCTGTACCGACAAGGCCCTTGGTTTGAAAATACCGGCTTTGGATCTAGTTCGCATAGGGTGGTCATTAATTGTAGGAGATCGAGTTTGTGGTGGAGAATGGGTATTGGGAAAAGTGAGTGGGGTAGTGGATGAGATTGGAAGGGCAGAGGGCATAGGGGAGGGAGGCTCAGGAGAAAAATGTAGATTGGACGAGTTTGTGGATAATGGTGGAAAAGGCAGTGAGTTAATAGGAATAGAGAGAGATTGTGATGAAGGTAGAGAGATGGTGGAAGAGGAAAAAGGAAATGAAGATTCATCAAAAGTGACATGTCAAGTAATATAGACTTTATTGGAAAGGGTTTCAAGACAAAGATAACATTTGTGATGATGGCTGAAACCGAGAAAGACACAAGGTAAGGAGCGGGGGTCTAATTTGTGTTGGTTGAATGGACGAAGAAAGGGAAAACAAAGGCAACCAAACACCCGTAAAGAGGTGTAAGGTGGAATAGAATGAAAGAGACATTCAAAAGGAGATTTATTTGTTAAAACTGGAGTAGGTAAAAAATTTATTAACGTAGTGGCAGTGTGAAAAGCATATGGCCAAAAACGTTGGGATACAGATGAGTGAAAAAGCAAGGCCAAACCAGTTTCAACAACATGACGATTTTTACGTTCAACACGACCATTTTGATTTGGTGTGTAAGGACAAGAGATGCGATGATGAATTCCAAGAGATTTAAAAACAGAAACTAAGGATTGAAATTCACCACCCCAATCGGATTGAATACTTTTAATAGAGACACCGAATTGATTTTGGACAAATTTATGGAATTCCATAAATGACTTATGAACATCACTTTTTAATTTTAAACAAAAGAGACAAGTAAAACGAGAGTAATCATCGACACATAACAGAAAATAGCGATCACCAGTAACTGAATTAACGGGGGAGGGACCCCAAACATCCATATGTACTAGTGCGAAAGGAGAAAGAGCACGAGAAGCCGACAATTAAAAAGGCAAACGATGATTCTTACTCGTTTGACAAGCCTTACACAGTTTGGAAACACTAAAGTTTCTAACAGGAACATGACAGACATGTAAAACTGAATTTAAAACAACAGTGGAAGGGTGGTCGAGCCGGGAGTGCCACAACTCGAAATTTTGGTGAGTTGAGGACGGAGCTGGAACTTGAGGAATGGCTCTCAGGGACAAGGTGTGGCACCTCGAGTTATCTAAACCCAGTTCGTCACATTTATTGTTCATGTGTCTAACCGTACTCGAAAATCCATATAAATTTAAAATTTTACCCATTGTTTAAAACGACATCATTAAAACATTAACTATTTGCAGCAAAAAGAAAAGATTACTTCATAGATGACCCATTATAAAAATCTTTGAACTAAGTAAAATAAGAGAATAAAATCTTGCTTTACATTCACTATCGATAAAAAAAAACGACAATATAACGTTTAAAACTATAAAACCAAAACCTGCGATGTGAAACTAGATTTCTCATATAGTTTCCAAAATATATTCGTACATCAAAATAGACACTATCATTTAAAGACAACTAAACTTGTCATTTACATACAGATCTGCAACTTCAAAGTCTTTTGTCCATACATCATCCCAAAATTACCTATGCATTCGCCCACAGGTCAAAATCGCCCTAGCGGCTACAAGCACACCCAATGGACGTCCTCCACCAACTGTTCCATCAACCTTCTTGAGGATCAAGGCCCTTACCTGTATCAAATTCACTTACACCACAAAATAAACTAATGAGCCTAATGCTCAGTAAGTGATGTAGAGTAAAATAAAATGCATGCTCATGATTATGCTATGTTGTTCGTAAAAGCATGTACTGAGTCTTCTTTATTTTTCTTGCATGACATGAGTTATTGGGGTACTGCTTCTAGAGAAGAGATGGCCTAACTGATTGTCCACCTGGCGGGACGACCAACTCGCTCTAGGGGAAGTGGAATGGCATATCTGACAGTCCCTCTGACGGAACCGGTTCCTCTGGCAGAACTACCAAACTCAGTTCCCTACCCACAACAACTATTACGTATTTTACTGTTCTATATTCTGTTACTCTTGTTTACATGAAAACTATGTATAAAAATCATTTTCTATGCTTTAGGAAAACCATGATGCATGATTACATGTTGCACACACATCCTTCAATTCTATAACATAATATAAACTAATAAGCAAATCATTCATTAAACAAACAACTAGCATAATTAACTCACTCACAACCTAAGAGTTTTACCCAACCAACT
Organism: Begonia masoniana; assembly: GCA_022432975.1. Classification (NCBI taxonomy): domain Eukaryota; kingdom Viridiplantae; phylum Streptophyta; class Magnoliopsida; order Cucurbitales; family Begoniaceae; genus Begonia; species Begonia masoniana. Next base: position 80,978,790 of record CM039502.1, on the reverse strand, counting down.
CTCAAAACTACATTCACCAAATCCTCAATCTCATAATATTTTTGTGGTGTAGGCCAATCGGCCAAACGCATGCATACATACACTTACCTCGTCTCTTGAGTTTGGTTTCGTTAATGTGCTCAAGTTCCTTCTTGACTTGTATACCTAAAGCATGCAATCAACAAGATTCTTAAAAATTCACTTAACAACCTAATTTTCGGAATTCCCTTCAAATAAACAACAAATTTCAAAATCTCATAACTTTTTCTATACATTACCAAATTCGATAATTCTTGAGACTATGGAATCCTTAAGGAGTCTACTTCAACATGGTAAAGTCAATTTATCAAGATAAACTAGCTCAATGTATCGAAATTATAGATTTCCAATCTGCCCTGTATTTTACTATTTTCAACTATTCATGCATTACTTGATGTTTTTCCTTCATTTTCAACTATAAGCAACCATTACAATTTATTCAAACCCTAAAACATCAAGAAATTAAGGAGGGAAAACAAATTTTCGTGCACCATCTAGGGTTTATCAACCTCTCCATAATCTCAAGAAAACTCCAATTTTATCAACCTATAACTAGTATTTTACATGAACATAACCTAAAATCTAACTTACCTTGATTCTTCTTACAAAAGACTGAACTTTGAGAGAAGGGAGAGCTCTGAAAATGGAGGAGAAATTTCGTGGCTCTGGTCATACTAAGAGTTACTTTACATAGAATGAAGATGAGTAGGAGGTGAGGTGTCATTTTGAGGTTTAAAGGAGAAATTTGACTTTTCTTCATGTTATCCTCATTTTCTCTCTTCACTTCTTCCTTTGATTCCAGCATGGTTTCCGTCTCCCTTTGTCTTTTGAAAGTTTGACTCCTGCATACCTCCAAAAAAAAAAAAAAAAAAAAAAAAAAAAAAAAAAAAAAAAAAAAAAAAAAAAAAAAAAAAAAAAAAAAAAAAAAAAAAAAAAAAAAAAAAAAAAAAAAAAAAAAAAAAAAAAAAAAAAAAAAAAAAAAAAAAAAAAAAAAAAAAAAAAAAAAAAAAAAAAAAAAAAAAAAAAAAAAAAAAAAAAAAAAAAAAAAAAAAAAAAAAAAAAAAAAAAAAAAAAAAAAAAAAAAAAAAAAAAAAAAAAAAAAAAAAAAAAAAAAAAAAAAAAAAAAAAAAAAAAAAAAAAAAAAAAAAAAAAAAAAAAAAAAAAAAAAAAAAAAAAAAAAAAAAAAAAAAAAAAAAAAAAAAAAAAAAAAAAAAAAAAAAAAAAAAAAAAAAAAAAAAAAAAAAAAAAAAAAAAAAAAAAAAAAAAAAAAAAAAAAAAAAAAAAAAAAAAAAAAAAAAAAAAAAAAAAAAAAAAAAAAAAAAAAAAAAAAAAAAAAAAAAAAAAAAAAAAAAAAAAAAAAAAAAAAAAAAAAAAAAAAAAAAAAAAAAAAAAAAAAAAAAAAAAAAAAAAAAAAAAAAAAAAAAAAAAAAAAAAAAAAAAAAAAAAAAAAAAAAAAAAAAAAAAAAAAAAAAAAAAAAAAAAAAAAAAAAAAAAAAAAAAAAAAAAAAAAAAAAAAAAAAAAAAAAAAAAAAAAAAAAAAAAAAAAAAAAAAAAAAAAAAAAAAAAAAAAAAAAAAAAAAAAAAAAAAAAAAAAAAAAAAAAAAAAAAAAAAAAAAAAAAAAAAAAAAAAAAAAAAAAAAAAAAAAAAAAAAAAAAAAAAAAAAAAAAAAAAAAAAAAAAAAAAAAAAAAAAAAAAAAAAAAAAAAAAAAAAAAAAAAAAAAAAAAAAAAAAAAAAAAAAAAAAAAAAAAAAAAAAAAAAAAAAAAAAAAAAAAAAAAAAAAAAAAAAAAAAAAAAAAAAAAAAAAAAAAAAAAAAAAAAAAAAAAAAAAAAAAAAAAAAAAAAAAAAAAAAAAAAAAAAAAAAAAAAAAAAAAAAAAAAAAAAAAAAAAAAAAAAAAAAAAAAAAAAAAAAAAAAAAAAAAAAAAAAAAAAAAAAAAAAAAAAAAAAAAAAAAAAAAAAAAAAAAAAAAAAAAAAAAAAAAAAAAAAAAAAAAAAAAAAAAAAAAAAAAAAAAAAAAAAAAAAAAAAAAAAAAAAAAAAAAAAAAAAAAAAAAAAAAAAAAAAAAAAAAAAAAAAAAAAAAAAAAAAAAAAAAAAAAAAAAAAAAAAAAAAAAAAAAAAAAAAAAAAAAAAAAAAAAAAAAAAAAAAAAAAAAAAAAAAAAAAAAAAAAAAAAAAAAAAAAAAAAAAAAAAAAAAAAAAAAAAAAAAAAAAAAAAAAAAAAAAAAAAAAAAAAAAAAAAAAAAAAAAAAAAAAAAAAAAAAAAAAAAAAAAAAAAAAAAAAAAAAAAAAAAAAAAAAAAAAAAAAAAAAAAAAAAAAAAAAAAAAAAAAAAAAAAAAAAAAAAAAAAAAAAAAAGACGATGGCCGAGAACGAAACGGCGGCCGTTGAACGACGACATTGGCTTGAAGGGAGCTCGGAGTCGGAAGCTGGGTGAGTACATTTTGCTTTTCTAGACGAAAATCATAGCTCTGATACCAAGTTGAGAATGTGAAAAACAGATATTTGGGTTTCTGGGAACAAAGGAGGAGAAGGAAAGAAAGAAGAGTGTGAGAGAACTTTCTATTTCTGTCGGCTGTAAAAGCTCAACTATTCATTACAATATACATGAGTTTTTATATAACCAATGACAAAGGGTAAATAAGTAAAAAAGAAAATAATAATAAAAATGTTACACAGTTAAAGAATGATATATGCTAACAAAGAAGCCCCAGGCAAGTAGAGCAGCGTATAATTTGTTGTCTCATGTTGTAGGAGACTGTTTGAGTCAATACAAAACTTTCTGTAATAAAAAGACAGCAAAAGGATGAGAGGCAACTATGAAGCCCAGAGGTTGTTGCATAAAAAGTGTCAGTTAAATCATCATCTAGAAAGACATTATTTATGTCCAGTTATCTGATATCCCAACCAACCGAAAAAACTACAGATAAAATGGTACAAACAGTAGTAGGTTTGACCACATAACTACAAATTTCATCATAATCTACTCACGCTGATCATATCCCTTGGCCACTAACTTGGCTTTAACGACTGATAGAGCCATCAGGTTAAGCTTTCTTTTACCATTGCATGACGAACAAGACGGAAATGCAGTCATAATTATCGTCCAACTTCGTGCCTATCGCCGCAAACGTGGGGGCTACTACAGCTGTCCCTCGGTCCCTCTCTCAGCTAATTAGTCGTAAAAAACAAGAGTTTTTTTCTTGGACTATTGACCCTCCTCTCCTGTATAAATATGAATAGCCCTGGTCACCCATCCTTCAGAGAATCACCAGCACGCCTTATCAATGGCTAAACTTCCCTTTTTCGCTCTCTTCCTCGTCCTCTTCCTCCTCCTTGCTTCCCCCGGTAAGTTGAATTAATTATCTGAAATGTAAAAATTGATTATGAGTTTTCAACTGTTGTTGGGCTGATCTCAGATGATTTTGAGTTATTTTTTGATGCAGAGATCGGAGTGGTGGAAGGTAAACTGTGTCAGAGGCGTAGTCAAACTTGGACTGGACCTTGTGTCGAAACAGAAAACTGCAATACTCAGTGCAAGAATCGGGAAGGTGCTTCCAGTGGAGCTTGTCACTTTGAGTTCCCTGGCTTTGCTTGCTTCTGTTACTTCAATTGTTGATTCTGACGAAGAAGAAGCTCCACTCTGTCGACCCATCGCCATAGCTAAGCTTCAAGCTGTTTCTGCGCTTAGTCTCGTTTCTCGAGCTGCACGAATAAGATCTACGTCGTTGTCTGTGTTTATGTTTTTGAGTTTTATCTAAATAAAGAAACCTACTGTCGTTTGGTGACTCTCTTCCATTTAGATAGTACATACAGACGGCGTCGTCCATAGATGGAAAAGTCAAATCTGTCAAGATTTTCTCGAACTTTAAACACTTGATTTTTATACACTAAAAAGATGCTGAAATAAAAGCATACTCTTACTAATCATTCTTCGTCACATTTTTTGAGCGACGCCGCACGTGTCTATACAAATCTGCTAGTTTGAACAAGCTGAGTCTGTGAAAACCGTAAAAGAAAGAATTTTGGAATTCTCGGAGGTATGTTGATTGAAAATCTCTCCTTGTTTTGGTGGTGATATTTTAAGATGATGTTGGGCAAAAGATTGAATTTTTGGGATTTGAGATTCTGATTTATAGATATGTTTGATGCTATATTATCTCTGTTATTCATCAAGTCCTTTTTGGTCAAGAGTACGTAGGAGAGAATGGACCAAATCCGATTGAAAGTGGTGGCCGACGTCGGAAATGGAGACGCCAGGCTGCTCGGCCAGGTCGGCCTGTAGACCACAACGGCTGAGGGGCCGATTCAAATTTTCAACCAATCATTCTTGGGTTGTTTTATGATTTAGACCTGATTTAGCCTTTTGACTTAATTGTAATTTGATTATTTATAAACCTATAAATTTGGATTTTAAGCATAGATCCTCAATCTTAATATTCTATTAATATTATGATTAGGTACCGAGATTTATAATTTTCGATTCGGCATATTTGAACTTTTCAATTGATTTGGACTTTGGATTTCACAAGCTCACATGAGGTAGAGATTTAATTTTATGTACAGTATTATATAATTTATTGAATTTGAAATTACGTAATATTTTCACTGAATATTTTGAATTGAGCATACTCATTTAAATAAAATTTAGTCATGTTATTGTTGTTGTTTTGTGAAAATGGGTAATAGGATATCTACTTGAGTTTCGAATCTCTAAACCTGATCAAAGTCATTGTGGTTATTGCGATCACGTGCATATCGCCATTGTTTATTTATTATAGTGTCTATGACATAGTGTGTTCGAAGTCATTGAATGACTCTAATTTACTCTAATATTATCTACGTCCAGCAAAAGTTTATTTTCAGTACGTACTAAAATTTATAATTTGTTTATGTATCCAAAGGACATTAAAATTACTTGATATAAAATAAAAATTATATTTAAATAAGACTAAGTTTCACGTAATAAAATCATTCGTGCTAGCTGCCATATTTTAATTATTAGTATTTTTACTATTTTTTTTATTGTTAAACACTTATTTACATGGTTTATGAGTCCATATACAGTCCATCAGATGGTTAACTTTATAATCCATTAGGTTTTACGTTATAAATATCTACGGCAAACCAGAAGCGTAGTAAGAATTTTTCAGGAGAGAAAATGGAAGCTGGACGTATTCTTCACATGAATGCAAGGAATGGAGCGACGAGCTATGCTCAGAACTCCACAGTTCAGTTTTGGGTTTTTAATCTCCATATTATAAATCGGCTTTAAAATATTTGAAACTGGCAGAATCGGATCATATCGATTGCAAAGATCGCGGGTTCCACAGTCAATGTGATGGGTAATAAGGCTGCAAAATTTGTGAATTCACCTTCTAAGAGAAAGGTTGAGAAGACTCGGAAGAAGTCAGTTTCTCGGGTGAAGTTCTGGTTGGGATCTGAGGGTACATCAGAGCCGGTGAGTCAGCCTATTACAGATGTTCAGTCATCAGGTTCAGTTTCACGTCAGAGTAGTATCGTCAAAGGCAGAACAATGCGGAAGGTTAAAACTTCGGGACGATATGATGAAACTGTGAGTTATGCATTGAATGTGTTCGAGGGTAACGATTCCTGTGTGGAGTCTTCGACATGTTCAGATGAAGTTCGTTGCAGCAACTCTGATAGTTCAGTGATACCATGGAGAAGGAGATGTGATTTCTTCTCAGGTAAATCTCTCAAGTTTAAGCGGGGCTTAAACTTGATCGGTATCGGATGCTGAGTTGGCCCATCTGGGGCCTTTGTGGTAGAGGAGCTTTTTTAATGGAGTTTTGCAGATTTGTTTCCTTACACCGGAATTTCGTTGAAGGTGGAGATTGTCAGAGTTCAGTGTTCTGGATTCGCTTTGGGTTGGGCCGAGTAGCCCATTGGATCTCTCATGTAGAATTCGTGTCAAGGTGGAGTTTGTTAGAATTTGGTGTGACCCGAATTCTAGTGGGCCGGGTCGGGCCCGTATATCAATATTAGGGTTTTATGTTTTCTCTATTTATTGATGCTTGAGTCGCAAAACTCATTGTACCGAATTGATATTAGTGATTCTCTCCTCTGCCCGTGGTTTTTTCCCTTTCTAGGGTTTCCACGTAAATTCGGTGTCCATTATTTTCTCGTTTTTCTTTTTCGGTATTTTCTAATCGTTCGTTACAGGTGGATTAGGGCGTCTAATCCTAACAGAAGCAAGAGCATTGACACTCATATTATCACACCACGTAACTGGAATATTGTTGTGAGGAATTCCAATTTCTTTGAACAACAATTGAGTCCAAATAATATCAGCAGCAACATGTGCAAGAGCTCTATATTTGTCAGGCAGAGAGGAAGAAAGAGAAAGAAAGGTAAAGTATTGTGAAAAATTGTATTGCATTTCTTATCTTTCAATAATAGTTGTTGATGGCATTTATAGCCTCAACAGTACATGGAGAGCAGAAAACGACAAATAAAAAATGCACGAGAAATGTAAGAAAAATTTACAAAGAGAGAGAATATCAGAAAATCTTAACAACCGGAACCGATTTATGTATACGGCTCAACATCCCCCCGCAAACGCAGGGGACGAGGAAGGACCGTGAGTTTGGTACGAAGTGTATGAAATCGAGCAGCAACAAGCGACTTTGTAAGACAGTCAGCTAATTGATCTTCAGAAAGTGCAAAGGCAAGTTTCAAAGTCCCATTCGATACCTTTTCCCGAATAAAATGTTGATCAATTTCGACGTGTTTGGTCTGAGCATGCAGAACTGGGTTGGAAGCCATACTGAGAGTGCTTAAATTGTCACAGAATAAGGTTGGAGGTGACGTCGTAGGAATGCGCAGCTCCGAGAGTAACGACTGGATCCATACAACTTCTGCAGCTCCATTGGCAAGGGCTCTGTACTCAGACTCCGTACTTGATTGGGACACAACTCTTTGTTTGGAGGAAGACCATGATACTAAGTTGTGACCGAGAAAAATACAATAGGCGCTGGTGCTTCGACGATCATCAGGGCACGATGCCCAGTCAGCGTCGGTATAACAATAGAGATCATGATAGGGACTAGGTTGAAGCATAATGCCCAAGTGAGCGGTTCCTCGCAAGTACCGAATTACTCTTTTGACTGCCTGCATATGAAGGTCAGTAGGCATGTGCATAAATTGACATAATTTGTTTACCGCATACGAAATATCTGGTCGTGTGATGAGGCACTATTGAAGGGCTCCAATGATTCTGCGATATTCGGTGATATCTGAAAGCGGAGAGCCATCATGCACGGACAGGGAATGGAGGGCAAGAGGAGTGGATTGTGGTTTTGAATCTAGCATACCCCTTTTTGACAACAAATCCCTGATGTATTTTGTCTGACTGAGATGTAAACCAGCAGCTATTCGGTGAACTTCAACACCCAAGAAATAATGCAACTGGCCAAGATCCTTAATAGCAAACAGCTGAGATAAATGAGTAATCAATTCGGAAATAAGTGTCATAGATGAACCAGTAACGATAATGTCATCAACATAAATTAAAACCACAAGAGTATCCGAGACAGAGTGATGAACAAATAAAGACGTATCAGCTTTAGATCCCTTAAAACCTCAATTAAGAAGTGCCATACTTAGCTTAAGGAACCAGGAGCGTGGAGACTGTTTAAGCCCATAGATGGACCGATGAAGCTTACAAACGTAATCTGGTTTGGTGGGATCAACAAATCCTTGGGGTTGCGTCATATAAACATTTTCCTGAAGATCACCATGAAGAAAGGCATTTTGAACGTCAAGTTGTTTTATCTGCCACTGACGAGAAATTGCAATGCTCAGAACCAGACGAATGGTAGTCGGTTTGATGACTGGGCTGAATGTCTCATGAAAGTCGAGACCCTGGGTTTGTTGAAACCCCTTGGCGACGAGCCTAGCCTTGAATCGGTCGAGTGACCCATCTGGACGTAGTTTGATCCTGTACACCCATTTAGATCCAATAACCCAAGAGTTAGCAGGTTTTGGAACAAGGGACCAAGTACCTTGAGAGATGAGTGCGTTGAACTCTGTTTGCATTGCAGTGTTGAGAAGGGGTGGTAAGTATAGGGGCAGTTTGAAATGGTGGTCGAGGAGCTCTTGGTCGATTTGGTGTAAAGAAAGAATGAGGTCCAGATGGTGATGGGAATTTGGATTTTGATTTGTTACCTGAAATGTTGGTATAGTTGGCTTGAAGGGAGTTCAATGTAGTGGCTGCATTTTGTCGTTCTAAACGAGCTTCATAGCTTAACAGTAAGCTATTAAGTTCTTCAATAGTCGGCTTATCAGTGCGAGTTGAGATGGACGTGACAAAAGAGTTGTATTCTGCTCCCAAGCCATTTAGAAAGTATAGGAGCTGATCTTTGCAGTTCACCGATTCACCAACTGCAGCCAGAGTATTGCATAAACTTCTGAATTTTTGAACATAAGTCATGGCACTAAGACCTTCCTTGCGAAAGCCTTGCAGAGTTGTGCGAAGTTCTGAAATCCGAGCGAAGGATGCAGCAGAGTAAAGCTGTTCAAGAGCTTCCCAGATCTCGAATGCCGAAGAGTATCCAACTAGTTGGCCTAGCATTTGCTCATGGACTGAGGAATAAATCCAACTCATTATAAGTCTATTGTACCTTTTCCAAGAGACAAAATTTGGGTTGATAAGATGCAAACCCGATTCATCATTTTTCGGCGGACAGGGATGAGATCTGGTGAGTATGTCTTCGAGTCCGTTGGCGATCACTACATTGAGGATCTGATTTTTCCAGACCAAGAAGTTTGAATCATCAAGCTTAATCGTCAGGGTTTGATTTACAGAGGGAAGGTGAGGCAGAGTAGGTAAGGATGAAGGAGACGATGACGGAGCATCGGTTGTACTAGAGGAGGCCATTGTTTCGGCTGAGTACAGAGAGAGTATAGGAGCTGTTATTGCTCTGATACCATGTCAGGCAGAGAGGACGAAAGAGAAAGAAAGGTAAAGTATTGTGAAAAATTGTATTGCATTTCTTATCTTTCAATAATAGTTGTTGATGGCATTTATAGCCTCAACAGTACATGGAGAGCAGAAAACGACAAATAACAAATGCACGAGAAATGTAAGAAAAATTTACAAAGAGAGAGAATATCAGAAAATCTTAACAACCAGAACCGATTTATGTATACGGCTCAACAATATTCAGCCTCATTACTCGAGCGAGCAACGACTTGTTGTTTTATAGAGAACCATGAAACTAATTTCTTCTCCAATATAGAAACAATATACAGCAACAGAACGACGATCATCAGGGCATGTAGCCTAATCAGCATCAGAAAAAACTGTCACATCCTCTCATTAAACTGAATATGTAACCCAAGATGAAGTGAAGTGCCCCTTGTAGTTATCGAAACACTCAGCTTCAAAATTTGCCAATGTATATTAGTAAGTGTTGACAAAAATTGACTCATTTTATTGACAGCAAAGGCAATATCCGACCTTGTGTGAGGGAGATATTGGAAAACACCAATTGCACCATGATATATTGTAGAATTACTCATAGGATTGCCATCATTAGCACCAATGATTTTCCCTGTACTCATAGGAGGAGGACATGGCTTGCACTTTAACATATTAAATTTAGAGAGAATCTCAAGGATATATCGATTTTGAGTAAGAAATAAACCAGTGTGATCTCGATATACCTCAATCCCAAGAAAATGACAAAGATCACTGAGATCTTTGAGAGAAAGTTTGTGATTGAATTGCTGGATGAATGTCTGCATCAAAGAAACATCACTCCCTGTGATGATAATGTTGTCAACATAAATGAGAACAAAAATAATGTCATTTTTTGTTCGATAGAAGAAGAGAAACGAATCACACTGAGATTGAATAAAATTCCAGCTATGAAGAGTATTTTTTAAGCTGTCATACCAAGCACGAGGTGCTTGTTTTAATCTATAAATGGCCTTTGTAATCTTACACATATGGCGAAGCTTGCGTTCATCAATAAAACCTTCAAGTTGAGTCACATATACAGTTTCTTGAAGTGTCCCATTCAAGAAAGCATTCTTGAAGTCAATTTGTTTAATGCTCCAATTCTTTGAAATGACAATGGTCAAAATAATCCGAATAGTTGATGTTTTAACTACTGGACTAAAAGTTTCAGTATAATCTACTCTAGGAGTTTGAAAATACATTTTTACCACAATGCGAGCTTTGTATAGAACTAACAACATTGTACTAGAGACAGAATACTCATTTGTTACTCACAATATTCATATATGGAGATGAAGGTACCACTATCCATGTATCATTTTTTGCAAGAGTGGCCAATTCTTCATGCATAGCTTTTCTCCAATTTTCATCTTCAATAGCTTGTTTAACTGTGCTAGGCTCAGATATTGAGAAATCGGTTGTATTGTGAATGTAAGTTTTAGGTTTGAAAATTCCAGCTTTACTTCTAGTGATCATATTATCAGTTTCGACATAATTCTTTTTGTTGCTTTGCTCATTGATAACTCTTAAATTAGAGTTATTTTATACCACTTTTAATTGATATAATTTGTATGATTTGAGTGAATTTTAGAAGAAATTAGTGGAATTTACTACAATTGCTACATAATGCTGCAGTATCAAGGCATTGATTAAATTTAATATTTTGCATGCATATTTTCTATTTAAAGCATATTTGTAACATTAATTCAAATTTTATATTTTTTTATTTGAATGCAAAGTTAATAGCGAGAAAAATCAAATTTAAAGGCTGAAGATTATCAAAAGGGAGATAGCATATCAAGAAGATGATGGTTACCAAAAATAAAGGAATCAAATCAAGGAACCGTGGCTGGAATATTTTGAGAAGATAATGAAGAGAGAGAGAGAAAGGAGGCAAAAATCACAAAAAGGTTTAAAAGAAAAAAATAGTGCTTTGGAACGGGGACACTTTGTCGAAAATGAAAATGGATGACAGAAAACGGATGACAAATGACAATCGGATGACAGAGCAGCAATCGGATGACAGTCGACAAATAGAAGAAGGGATGACAGAAAACGGATGACAGAACAGCAATCGGATGACATAGCAGCATAAAATACAATCGGATCACAGAGCAACATAGACAAAGCAACGGACGACTTAGAAGAATGGATGACAAAAGAGAGCAAATCAAGAAGATTTTATCATAATTATAAGCCGTTGATCCAGGGAATCAGCGGATTAGAAGGAGAAAAAAAATGAACAGACTGGAGAGATAAAAAAAAAAAGATGACACGCATGTAGGATCGAGATTTTATAGTTTAAAATAATTTTATTACTATTTAGTTGTGACTTTTGCTTACTTACAATTTTGTTATTAATAAAATGACAATTAGATTTAAGATTTGACTGTTTTGTCAGAGAATTTTAGTTTTGATATTGAAGAAAACTTTAAATTTTCTCTCTAGATTTATCACTCACAATTTTCTGATCTTTCTTGAGTGTCGTCTACAATCCTTCTTATATCTTTTAGTTTTGATCTCTTTATAAATAACATGTCAAAATTTTCTATCAATATTATATCATTGATTTTTATCTCTTCAAAGATAAAAGATTAAGATCAAGTAATCGTGCTTGTGTTATGGTTCCCTACCTCGTACTTCACTCGTTCATCTCGTCGGTCAGAACTCTCCACTAGTCAGAACCTCAACTGAAGAGCCATAACATGGTAGGTCTCATAACTCACCAGCAACAGAGTTTGTTTCCCAATACTTTTACCATGGGGGATTCGAACTATGCATGTAACGACCCTGAAAATTTTTATTGTCATTTTTTTCCAATTTAAAATCTTAAAATTTTTCCCAAATTGATTTACAAATTAAGTTAAATCGGATCGTTATAAAACCCTAATTTTCTTAATTCAAAATTCTTAAAAATAGCAGAAATCATTTATTAAGCGAAAACTTTAAAATTACTAACAATAAATGTTTAAAAAATTTAAATACTAAACAAATTTTAAATAAAATATCATTCATAAATTTTAAAACAATAACGTACTTAATAAAAATCCAATAGTTGATGAAATAAATTATTCAAACTAAAAACTAAAATTAAATGCAACTAAATATAAAATATCTTTGTAAAACGATATAAAATCACAACTTTAAAATTTTATTCAAAACTAACGACAACATCCTCCTCTGTATGCTCGCTCGCCTGCCTCTGGCAAATTTTCGATAAGCGCCATTTCTTTCACAGAAAAAAATTCACCTACATTACAAAACTAATGCGTGAGAGAAACTCAGTAAGTAAAAACACGTACATGTGATTTTAATTGTATACATTACCCAATTTCATGCTTTAAAAGTTACATACTGGATGAGACTCATTTCTCGATCCTTACCATGCGTTTAGGCTTTAAGAAAACTAGCGGTTTCTTACCCTCATAAAATTTCATCAGCCATCTCAATAACTATGCGTTCAGGCTCTCATTAGCCATCTCATGCGTTCAGACTCCCATTAGCCATCTTATGCGTTTTGTCAATTCCATTCGTTTTCATACATTTCATACACTCATGCATCATGACCTATGATTTTTATCTTTCTACCTTCCTATGTCAATGCCTATACATGTGTGTCCAAATAATCACATAATTAACAAAATAAAGTGCTTTAAAAAAATAATTTAATATATGTTTCGTGATGTAGGCCCTACGGCCAAAATATTGAAAAACCTAGTGTTTTACTTACTTGGATTTCGAGAGAGATAAGAAATATGGTTTAGGTATCTTTTCCGAGCGTTGGATTAATCTTCTTCGCCTAAAAATTAGAGACATTTAAATTTTATTCCAAAATAATTATTTTTGAAAATAATTAGAGCATAGATTCCTTACCAATAAAATCTTAGCGTTGGATTTTTGAATTGATTTGAGCGTATTGAACAATTTTGGGTTTGGGCCAGTTCGGGTCAAAAAGTAGGTATGGTTCTGGCTTGTGGTTCGGTTCAGTTTAGAATAAACTTCTGGCTGTTCTTCTTCCTTTTCGTGGTGTTCTGCCCCGAGAGAGAGAGAGAGAGAGAGAGAGAGAGAGGAGTATCGCGAAGAATACTACCTCCTACGTTGCGTGGTGCATTGTCGTCGGCAGGTGCCTCGGTTGACAAAGATTGGACTACGGCCGAGAGGGGAGATTTGCCAAAGGAAACGTCTGGCCGAGAGAGGGAGAGGTTTCGCCTGAGTCTGTGGTGGTCGGATTAGTTGGCTGGTGGTTCCGGCGAGGTGAGAGTTTCTCTTAATATTTCTCTGTTTTCAGAATTCGGGAGAAAGTGATTTGTGTGGTTGCTGTGATTTTCTCCTATCACAGAGCAGACTTAAATTCTAGGGAAGGATTCTAATTCTTTCCTTGGAAAAATTGTACGAATCTGATCACCCAATTTGATCAAATTCACGAACCAGTTTAGGAAAAAATTTTCTTTGTTATAATTTCCTTGTTTTTTTGTAGAATATTGACTTGAAATTAGGGCTGAATTGGGTAACAATTTTGTGATGAAATTAGAGATTTTGATTGATTGGATTCTGATTTAGGGTTTGATTTACTTCTTTAAATGGGATTAAGAAACTAATTGATTCATTAATTTGGGGATAAATTTTGGTGTGTTACAATGCATCTCTCCTTGTGGGAAATATCATTTAACCAAGTGTTTTATAGATTCAAATTCTCTCATGGTGAAATTATTAGGGACGAAACCCTATTGCTGGTGGGGTAGTCGAAAATTCTGACTGGCAGATGGGCCAAGTGAAATGCTAGGTGAGAAATCATAACAGTTTGTTTTTGCAACTGATTTAAAACGATTTCTATTATTTTCTTAAAATCTCATTGTTATTTGTGAGGTTCATATTCTCAATGCCAATTAACCAAAATTGTTAAGACCACATTCCCAAAATAAATGATACCTAAACATGCCCCTCAATCAACAAGCTAAGGGACTCTTAATAGGCCAATCACATGTTACAAGTAGAGTTGGTTTTTCTGTCAAAGACACGGATCCATTTACATCTCTCAAAGGAAGTTGCTCCTGTGAGGATTGTCACGACCCGGAGGGTCGTGTGATATAATCCTCAGAGAGGAATCAAATGCAGCAGAAGACTTGAACATTTAATCAAAAGCTTGATTCACACAGTGACTACAAATATAATAGTGCGATAAAGAAAATAGCAGTTCAATAAAGTTTACAAATTCGTATCCAAAACCAATAAACTACTACAAATCTAACTAAAGTTAAGTTCTCACCAGAAATTCAACTAAACACTCAATGCAGAAAGAAATAAGTAAAACTAACAGCTCCCAAACTTCAACTACTCATTGCTCTTGTTCTTTCTTGAAAAGAAAATAGGGTCGTTGGGATGAGTGACTAACTCAGTAGGCATGCTATATCAAATGTTTATAAAACTTCTTTTATCTTTTCTTTCAAAATATGATGAGATAACGAAATGATATTCAAAATATCGTTAGGATGAAAACTCATTTTCACCATTTAAAGAAAACAGGCTTCATAGGCCAACAATGAGGCATTAGGTAAAACATTTATCGCGTACGTAAACAACCATACGAAAATAGGTCATTATCGTATATTTCACTTAAAAATTATCTCAGTGAAAAAAGAGGGTCACTCAAGGACCCCTCCGGCACATAAACACAACACCTCCTAAGATAGAAAGAAGAGTTAAACAACGTGCGATCTGAAGATCAAGCTGTGTCACTCGGGTTTTCAATGAACAATGGTCATCTACGAAGCAACCCGTATGAACGATAATAAAAAATAATAATACCCTGATTAGGTTTAGAGATTCAAAACTCAAGGAACGCGTCATCACTGTCTTATTAGTCATTTCGTGACGTGCATATAATACAACCTTCACGCAACAGAAGGTGTACTAGGATGTCCCCTGATACTTTGACACCTGAGACCGTCCAAAGTATCACGATGATCTATCCTCTATCACAACAATAATAAAATCATGTATCAATGGTAAACGTGTAAATCATACATATATATACACGTAAAAGACTGACGTACTGGTAATCAGGTCCCGTTAGATTTACATGGGTGATAACTCACCAAAATAGGGTTTTCTTGAAATTCATACAATACAGTGCAAATAATATAAAACCCCTACCCTTACACTGAGTGCTCATTCTTCCAACTGGATGCGCAACCGCAGCAACTGGCTCAAAGTCCTCAAAGTCGTCTAAGTCTAACATAAAACCAAAGTTAAGATTATCCAACTTAACACTAAGGAGAGACATTAAGATTGGTCCTATATCAGGACTAGGAACTCAATCCTTAACACTATAAATGGCCGCAAACTTCTGCCTCGGCAACAAAACTTCTTTTAAAAATAAACTGTGTGGTCGACACTTTATGAAGGACCAGTCGACGCTTATAAGTGGGGGTCGACCCAACAATTGACACTTAGAACAATCGGGTTGGTCGCGGTTGACACTTCCTTTAAGCGGTCAACATTTGAAGCTCTCGGGTTTAAGTATCAAATGGGCTCGCGGTCGACACTTCATCCACAAGTGTCAACAGTTGCTCGATCAACACTTCTCCTAAAGTGTCGACACCCCAAACTCTCGAGTTTCAATCCATTTACCCAACTTAATATTACACCAAAAAAAATCATAAAAATACCAGTTTTTACAAGGATCTTGCTGCATAAGTACTTCAAAGTTATGCGAACTCAGAAGTCTCCAATTGTAATTCATTTTTTTGCAATTTTTGGATCCCCATGACTCTCCCAATCTAGTGAAAGTTCAAAAATAAAACAGCAGTAGTAAAAAAATTATGTAATGCAGATAGCATAATTGCATGAATTCTTTAAACAACAATCATAAAAATACCAGTTTTTACAAGGATCTTGCTGCATAAGTACTTCAAAGTTATGCGAACTCAGAAGTCTCCAATTGTAATTCAATTTTTTTTGCAATTTTTGGATCCCCTGACTCTCCCAATCTAGTGAAAGTTCAAAAATAAACAGCCGTAGTAAAAAATTATGTAATGCGATAGCATAATTGCATGAATTCTTTAAACAACTAAAAATAGTAGTAATCATAAAAATCATTTATTGCTTCTTCTTGCCCAAAGGGATGGAATCTAAGAGGCTACTAAAGACTATTAGAAAAGTGTGTCACTTCAACTTCACGGGGGACCCAAAGAACATTTGATTAAGGAAATTAAATGGTTTCGGCCGAGGAAGTTTATATGCCATACCACTTGAAGAACACTGTCCCGTTACTCTCAGCACTCTTAATGCTCTATCAAAGAAAGTCGAATTCAGAGGACGATAAGTATTTTCTTATGGCAGTAGTCTTTAAAATAAAAAAATAAAAGGGCAAGGTTAACGGCTCCTTCACCTGTATAAACCCGATCAGCAATATCCTTCTCATCCAGTTTGATATTCATCCCATGAATTTCAGATTCCTTTTAAAGACATCCCACTGTAAATTAAAAAAAAAAAAATAAATAAATAAAAAATGAAGAGGCTCAAAGACAAGATGAACATACAAAAAGCAGGAGAGAATCCAGAGTATGCAAGGGCAAGGTTAACGGCTCCTTCACCTGTATAAACCCGATCAGCAATATCCTTCTCATCCAGTTTGATATTCATCCCATGAATTTCAGATTCCTTTTAAAGACATCCCACTGTAAATTAAAAAAAAAAAAAAAAAATTATGTAATGCAGATAGCATAATTGCATGAATTCTTTAAACAACTAAAAATAGTAGTAATCATAAAAAATCATTTAATTGCTTCTTCCTTGACCAAAGTGGATGGAATCTAAAGAGGCTAAAAGACTATTAGAAAAGTGTGTCACTTCAACTTCACGGGGGACCCAAAGAACATTTGATTAAGGAAATTAAATGGTTATCGCCGAGGAAGTTTATATGCCATACCACTTGAAGAACACTGTCCCGTTACTCTCAGCACTCTTAATGCTCTATCAAAGAAAAGTCGATTCAGAGGACGATAAGTATTTTCTTATGGCAGTATTCTTTAAAATAAAAAAAAAAAAAAAACAAAAAAAAAAAAAAAAAAACAAAAAAAAAAAAAAAAACAAAAAAAAAAAAAAAAAAAAAAAAAAAAAAAAAAAAAAAAAAAAAAAACAAAAAAAAAAAAAAAAAAAAACAAAAAAAAAAAAAAAAAAAAAAAAAAATAATAAAATTATTACATTGAAAAAATAAAAATAATTATATTTTTTTAATTGAATCTCTTTTCCTAATTAAAATTATTATTATTATTATTATTATTATTATTATTATTATTATTATTATTATTATTATTATTATTATTATTATTATTATTATTATTATTATTATTATTATTATTATTATTATTATTATTATTATTATTATTATTATTATTATTATTATTATTATTATTATTATTATTATTATTATTATTATTATTATTATTATTATTATTATTATTATTATTATTATTATTATTATTATTATTATTATTATTATTATTATTATTATTATTATTATTATTATTATTATTATTATTATTATTATTATTATTATTATTATTATTATTATTATTATTATTATTATTATTATTATTATTATTATTATTATTATTATTATTATTATTATTATTATTATTATTATTATTATTATTATTATTATTATTATTATTATTATTATTATTATTATTATTATTATTATTATTATTATTATTATTATTATTATTATTATTATTATTATTATTATTATTATTATTATTATTATTATTATTATTATTATTATTATTATTATTATTATTATTATTATTATTATTATTATTATTATTATTATTATTATTATTATTATTATTATTATTATTATTATTATTATTATTTTAAATAATTTTTATTGGGCATTTGGTGGCCAATTTAAGAACAGAAACCATTCAAAGAGCCCGTGAAAGGCCTGCTTTTGGAACCCATTTTTTCATTTTACTTGTCTCGTTTTCAGGGTTTTTGGTTTGTTAATTGTTGAAATAGATTATTTCATAGTTTAGACTGTGGACATATTAAAAATTATATAAAAGCTTAACTCTTCCACTTAACGTAATAAAATACACATTAGTCAAGGTATAAGCTTAAGAAGTCGATATAAAGAACATCAAATATACGCATGCATCTCGAAAAGTCGTTCTTTATTTGATTAAAATAAAACCATACTATCGTCACAAACCTAACTTTCCAAATCACATTGTAGACGAATCGCAGAATGCAAGATTTACATGCATATTCAATCTTCTCACAAAATTCCAATAATTAAGCTTCGACCAAGGTCTTTGATGAATGAATTACATGTAAATTTCATGTCAAAATGTATTATTAAAAGGCACTGGTTTTAAACAACTGAGCCAGGTAAAACTTCTTTTTTCAATAGGGCGAAAAAACACTTAAACGTGACACGTTGGTTACATGCATTATTGAGTTTAATTCATTCAAAAAATGTGAAGCATATCATGTTACGATATAGATACTTTCATTTGCACCAATCGTTTAGTAAACCGATAGTTTAATAAGTCCATCTGTTTAATTTTCTGTATTGTTTTCAATTTTTGTAGCTAGACAAATAAAATATTCAACAAGTCAATGCTTAGCAAAAAGAAAGACATCGTAGGTGGTATTCATTGATTAAGGGCAAGTGTTAGTATTGGAGGATCTTTACTTTACTTGTATTCTTTTCTAAGTTCCCTCAAACTTTAAACACTTGATTTTTGTACACTAAAAAGATGCTTAGATAAAAGCATACTCTCACGCATCATTCTTCGTCGCATTTTAGCATGTGCCTATACAAATCTCCTAGTTTGAGGGAGCTTAGCCATTGTAGTTATCAGACCACTGTTCCCACAATTTTTTCTTAAACCACACAACAATATCTTGTCTCGATTCTCAAGTGATACAGCTTGAAAGTATACAAGGAGCTATATTATTGCAATTTCTCGATCTCAAATCATTCTTGCCCGCAGAAACACATGGAACATTCTATCTCCATATTCACAACTTGTTTTAAAATGAAAAAAACATGTGTTCTAATGCTATTTTGAACATCCCCATCATCATAGAATAACAAGTTTATTTCTACCTATCAACACCAAACCCAACTTGCCGATATCTCCATTTCACTATCTATTTCGATGATTATCCCATCAAAGCAAAATGACCCCTTTTATTATAACTGACAGATTACAGTGTGATGTGAATTCTAGTTGTGCCGGCTCAAACCATATTTTAAATTAAATTTTATAATTTTCTTATTAATTGATGTTTGAGTTGTAAAATTCGGTGATCCTGTTATATATTGATTTTGATATGGTAAATTTCTCACTTGCCATTAGTTTTTCTCGAAATTATTTTTCACGTTAATTTTGGTACTCGTGTTTTTAGATTATGATTCGATTTTCAACCATGACAACAAACAAAATCAAAGATCATTTGGAGCATAGGATTTGATGCCACCGCTCCAGTTCTTTCAAAGACGCCGCCATAACCATAAATTGATTAACGTTTGTCCTCCAGAATCGTGGTACGATTACGAAGGCGGTTTCGTTGAACTCGTCATCAAAAGTCAACGTATTTATTATTATTAAACAGAGCACAGCCCCAGATTTCACCGACTTTTCGGACATGACAGTTGAAGCTGTCCTGAGTGCCATGACCTTGCGTTTTATACGTGAAAGTTTCAAGCGAAGTGACGATAAAATTATTAAAATTTATAATTTGTTTGCATGTCGTTAAAATTTGATTTTTTATAATTTGTTTAATTATTAGTAGTTCTACTGTTTTTTTTTTTTTTTGTTAAACACGTATTTATATGGTTTCTGGGTCTATATATAGTCAGATCCATACAAAATTCATGAGATGGTTAACTTTATAATCCATACAGGTTTTAGGTTATAAATAATATCTACGGCAAACCAGAAGCGTAGAGCTTTCAGGAGAGAAAATGGAAGCTGGAGGTATTCTTCATATGAATACAGGGAATGGAGCGACGAGCTATGCTCAGAACTCCGCAGTTCAGGTTGGGTTTATGATCTCCTGATTGTGAATCGGCTTTAAAATAATTGAAACTGTTGAATTAACCTCGTATTATATTGATGCACGTACGACTTTGTTGTTGTTTTTTTTTTTTTGGCAGAATCGGATCATATCGATTGCAAAACCAGTGACGATGAAAGCCATTGAAGGACTGTTGGCAGGATCGTTGCCGGAGAGCATGGGGATAGCCGACTTAGGTTGCTCGTCGGGACCAAACACTTTAAACGTAGTGTCGGAGATAATGGACGTCGTGTACGATAAATACAGAGGCAATGGCCGGGCTTTGCCGGAGCTTAGCGTGTTTCTTAATGATCTTTATGAAAATGATTTCAACTACGTTTTTGGAATTTTACCAACTTTCCGACATAGGATTACGAAGGAGAAAGGCGTTGAGTTTGCCGAGAAATGCTCCATTTTCGGCGCCCCTGGTTCTTTTTATGGTAGACTGTTTCCCAGCAAGAGCCTCCATTTTGTTCACTCCTCTTCCAGTCTCCACTGGCTATCTCAGGTTCAACCAATAATATCTGGAAATTCATATTTTCTGTTCTTGTTCAAGCAATAAAACTCCTAATCTATATATTTTAAAGATGAATTTAAAAAAAAAAATCATTTTCGCCATCTCTCTCGTTCAGTCCCCTGAAAATTCGTCGGAAAATCAGTCACTGATCCATCGTTTTCCGGTTACTGTTGGAAAAAGGGAAGTAATATTCTCTCGTTTACGATACCTTTCGAAAAAGGAAGTTTTTTTAGAAAAGTTTTTGAAAATAGTTAGAAAATACACTGAAAATATAAAATCGATTCAGGCGCCGCCATGTTTGTGGAAAGAAGAAGGAAAGGAAGCGATGAACAAGGGGAAGATTTACATATCAAAGAAGAGTCCTCCATGCGTGCTGGAAGCTTACGCAGATCAGTTTCATCAAGATTTTTCTGCGTTTCTAAAATCACGTTCAGAAGAAATGGTGAAGGGAGGAGGAATGGTGCTGTCCTTCATTGGGAGACGATCTATGGATCCCACCTCTGACGAGAGTTATCTCCACTGGGAGTTCTTAGGGCAAGCCTTGATGAGCATGGTTTCCCAGGTATATTAATTCAACCCACTCGCCTTTTTCTGTAACCAACCGAACTCTCTTCGAGTCGTCACAGGATTTGACGTGATTTAACTTGATTTTAAAATCATTTTTGGGACTCAATTTTTGGGTCTTTTAAATCCTTTGAAATACGTGGGGGGACGGTAATAAAATACGTTTAAAAAGTATCGTAAAATATCGAGTTGAAACATATTTAAAAATCAAATTTTTGAAAAAAAACATTTTGGGGTCACTTGACACATGGCGCGCCGCGCGCTGGGGGATTTATTAATTTTTAAAATTAAAATGTTTAAAACTTTTAATTACCTCAAATTGTCACTGTTGGGGTCACTAGGTTCATCTAGACCGGTTCAGACTGGACTATGTCAGAGTTTTTAACCGGTTTCATGTCATGATTTTTACTCCAAAAATGGAATAGAAGTAGTACCCATTTCATTTTTGCATTATTGTAAATTATCACGTGGAAGACTTGCTCTTTTAGTGTTGACTTATACTCCTGATTGGACCTTATTTCTTCAGGGACTGATTAAAGAAGAAAAAGTTGACTCTTTCAACGCTCCCTACTATGCTCCATGCATAGAACAAATACAAATGGAGGTAGAGAAAGAAGGTTCATTCACCGTGGATCGGAAGGAGTCTTTCGAAATCGATTGGGACGGAGGAAGTAACAAAGAAATCGTAGGCGATTTTGTAACTCAATCGAGCGGAAAACGAGTGGCGAAGACGATACGAGCTGTGGTAGAATCCATGTTCGAGTCTCATTTTGGAGGAGAAATTATCGATGAGTTATTCGTAAGATTTGAGAAAATCGTGGATGATCATCTTTCAAAGACAAGAGCCAAGTACATTAACTTGGTTATTTCTCTAGTGAAGAAATAATCAAATTATAGAAACAAGATTTAAATAATGCTCCTCAAGAAACAAAAAAAATGAGTTATTAAACTTTAAATAAAGATCCTTGTTATAGCTCTGATTATATTTCCCATAAGGTAATTTGATTTTTTTTTTCTTGGTTTCCAAATATCACGTGTGATCATGACTTATTCTTGTGAGAGATTGTTGGGATTCAATACCAAGTGATGTGACAACAATGTCACATTTTAAATTTTATGGTATTGGGATGTTCTATATATCGTAGTATTTCATCTCTAATTAGTACAATGCATTTGACATAAAATTCAAGAGTAAAACCGTACGGATCTCAATCCAAAACTTAAAATATTGTATTATTCGATGAAAGTTAGGTATTGTCTAGCAGTTAACTCTCATGCTTATAGTAAACGCAAATAAGACAATACACGAAACCTATCCACAACGCTTCTAAGTTCTAATCAAAAGAAAAGCGACAACACGTGGCTTGGTCCACAAAAGAGTCAATTAGATTTGACCCACCAATCAGAATCTGCCGCTCATCTACTGTATTTTTTGGGTGAAACCCTAGATTAAGCACCAAGTACCAAATCAGGCTGAACCAAACTAAAACAATTGTCCTTTGCCAAAAATTCAACTCTGTTTTACCATTGCATGACGAACAAGACGAAAACGCAGCCATAATTGTCGTCCAACTTCATTGCCTAATTTCCTATCGATGGGGATACAGGCTACTACACCTATCCCTCTCTCTCAGCTTATTAGTCGTAAAAAAAAAAAAGTCAAAGAGTTTTTTTTTTTGTTGGACTATTGACCGTCATCTCCTCTATAAATCGTGCTAGTCAGACCTTCAGAAAATCATCAACACGCCTTATAAATGGCTAAGCTACCCTTTTTCGCTCTCTTCCTCGTCCTCTTCCTCCTCCTTGCTTCCCCCGGTAAGTTGAATTAATTATCTGAAATGTAAAAAGTGATTATGAGTTTTCAACTGTTGTTGGGCTGATCTCAGATGATTTTGAGTAATTTTTTTGATGCAGAGATCGGAGTGGTGGAAGGTAAACTGTGTGAGAGGCGTAGTCAAACTTGGACTGGAGCTTGTATCAAAACAGGCAACTGCAATACTCAGTGCAAGAATCGGGAAGGTGCTTCCAGTGGAGCTTGTCACTATGAGTTCCCTGGCTTTGCCTGCTTCTGTTACTTCAATTGTTGATTCTGACGAAGAAGAAGCTCAACTCTGTCGACCCATCGCCATTAGCTAAGCTTCAAGCTGTTTCTGCGTTTAGTCTCGTTTCTCGAGCTGCACGAATAAGATCTACGTCGTTGTCTGTGTTTATGTTTTTGAGTTTTATCTAAATAAAGAAACCTACAGTCGTTTGGTGACTCTCTTCCATTTAGATAGTACATACAGACGGCGTCGTCCATAAACGGAAAAGTCAAATCTGTCAAGATTTGCTCGAACTTTAAACACTTTATTTTTGTACACTAAAAAGATGCTGAAATAAAACCATACTCTTACGAATCATTCTTAGTCACATTTTTTGAGCGACGCCGCACATGTCTATACAAATTCGTTAGGTTTCTGAAAAGCAAAGGAAATAGAGAAGAGGAAGGAGACGAAGAGCCGAGAGATTTCACTACTTGTATTTCATTCTACGATAATTACAATATACATTGGACTTTTATATAAACCACTAAGTAAATAAGTAAAAAATAAATGATAATAGTTTGAACAAGTTGAGTCTGTGAAAACCGTAAAAAAAGAATTTTAGAATTCTAGGAGGTATGTTGATTGAAAATCTCTCCTTGTTTTGGTGGTGATATTTTAAGATGATGTTGCGCAAAAGATTGAATTTTTGAGATTTGAGATTCTGATTTATAGATATGTTTGATGCTATATTGTCTCTGTTATTCATCAAGTTCTTTTTGGTCAAGAGTACGTAGGAGAGAATGGACCAAATTCTATTGAAAGTGGTGGCCGACAACGGAAGTGGAGACGCCAGGCTGCTTGGCCAGGTCGGCCTGTAGACTAGAATGGTTGAGGGCCCTATTCAAATTTTCAACCAATCATCTTGGGTCGTTTTATGGATTGGACCTGATTTGGACTTTCGACTTAATCGTACTTGGATTATTTACAAACCTATAAATTTGGATTTTAAATGTAACCCAAGATGAAGTGTACCTTGTAGATATCGAAACTCTCAGCTTCAAAGTTTGCCAATGTATATTAGCAAGTGTTGACAAAAATTGACTCATTTTATTGACAGCAAAGGCAATATCTGACCTTGTGTGAGTGAGATATTGGAAAACACCAATTGCTCCACGATATATTGTAGAATTACTTATAGGATTGCCATCATTAGCACCAATGATTTTCCTTGTACTCATAGGAGTAGGACATAGCTTGCACTTTAACATATTAAATTTAGAGAGATTCTCAAGGATATATCGAGTTTGAGTAAGAAATAAACGAGTGTGATCTCGATATACCTCAATCCCAAGAAAATGACAAAGATCACCGAGATCTTTGAGAGAAAGTTTGTGATTGAATTGCTGGATGAATGTCTCCATCAAAGAAACTTCACTCCCTGTAATGATAATGTTGTCAACATAAATGAGAACAAAAATAATGTCATTTTTTGTTCGATAGAAGAAGAGAAACGAATGACACTGAGATTGAATAAAATTCCAGCTATGAAGAGTATTCTTTAAGCTGTCATACCAAGCATGAGTTGCTTGTTTTAATCCATAAATGGCCTTTGTAAGCTTACACATATGGCAAAGCTCGTGTTCATCAACAAAACCTTCAAGTTAAGTCACATATACAGTTTCTTGAAGTGTCCCATTCAAGAAGGCATTATTGAAGTCAATTTCTTTAATGCTCCAATTCTTTGAAATGTCAATGGTCAAAATAATCCGAATAGTAGATGTTTTAACTACTGGAGTAAAAGTTTCAGTATAATCTACTCTAGAAGTTTGAAGATACATTTTTACCACAATACGAGCTTTGTATAGAACTAGCAACATTGTACTAGAGATTGAATACTCATTTGTTACTCACAATATTCATATTTGGAGATGAAGGTACCAATATCCATGTATCATTTTTTGCAAGATCGGCCAATTCTTCATGCATGGCTTTTCTCCAATTTTCATCTTCAATGGCTTGTTTAACTGTGCTAGGCTCAGATATTGAGAAATTGGTTGTATTGTGAATGTAGGTCTTAGGTTTGAAAATTCCAGCTTTACTTCTAGTGATCATATTATCAGTTTCTGCATAATTCTTTTTGTTGCTTTGCTCATCCCTAAGATTAGAGCCTAAAGAGTGTTGTGATGAAGATTGACTATTTTGATTCATCTGGTTGGAAGTGTCAATTGTAGCAACTTGAACCAAAGTTTTTAACTCGATTAAATCCTCTGTGGAATCAGCATTTAAATGTTGTTGACTTAAATGATTTATCATCTCTTTGTTGCAAGTCTATAGACTCAGTGGGAACAGACCATGTGTGGCACCCTGTTAGTATTTTTTACACACTTACACGCAAGTGCACGTGTCGCTAACAAAGTAATAAAGTAAGTAGAGTATCGATCCCACGAGGATATTCTAATTGTAATTAAATTGCTATAACGATTTTATAGAAATAATTAAATGATAAATAAAATTAATTGAAAATAAATTCAGAATGACAATGAAACAAAGTAAATCAGAATAAAAGAGGTAAAAATGATAAAAGAAGACCTTGGCTAGGATCGATTTCTTTGTTACGATTAATTTACTACTGATGCTGTGGTAATGCTCTGAGCATTATCTAAAGAACAGCAAGAATAAAAGTATTTTCTAGGATTCTTTCGAATTGCTTAGGTAAATTCAAATCAGAATTTCTTTCTATCTTGAAAGAATGCAACTAATATTGAATCTCATATATGTGCTATTCTTATCGCCAATCAAATTAGTGTTAACCACGTTGTAACAAAGTAATTCAATTAATTATTCATGCATCTCTAATTTATATCTATCCGTCGATACAATATAAATATGAATAGTTAACCTATCTATCGATATGGTTTAACATGGCAAATAAATTTCACGAATAATTGTTCAATAGATAATTCCAAAAGCAAACCAAGATCGTAGCAAAATAACGTAACAAATACTATCGTCCTAACCAAGATAAAAAGGGTTTAGCTACTAGACATAATTGAAATAAAAATAATTGTGTTCATCAAAAGAAAACGCAATAAAAATAATAAAAGGAGGAAAGAGTTCAGCAACGGCGCTGTGTGTTCTTCAGATTAGGGTTCTTCTTCTTTTCAGAGCCTCCAAAGTCCTCCTTTTTCTCACCTCCAAACTTATCTCTCCCAAGCTACGGTGTTACGCCAGAATATCCCTCTTTTTATGGAATTTTTGAATAATTAGTTCCAAAAAAATATGTGCAAAATCCAATTCTTCTTTTCTCTCTCCAATTTGTTTCTCTTTCCACGTGTCCTTCATTCTCTTTATTCTTTCCTTGCTTTTTGGCTTTTAGTGCTGCCCAAATTTTTATTGTTTCTGCTGCCCAGCTTACTTTTCTTTCCTTCTCTCAGTATCTTCCGATGCTCAACTGCCCAACTTTTCTTTTCTTCTGCCAATTGCTGCCCAGCTTTTTATCTACCGATTGCTCAGCTGCCCCAATTGCTTTTTATCTATTTTATTTCCTTCTCTCAGTATCTTCCGATGCCCAGCTGCCCAGCTGCTCAGCTTTCTTTACTTCTGCCGATTGCTGCCCCATCTTTTTAAGTCATCCGATTGCTTTTATTTACTCCACAAAATCTTGTTAATTCTGCAACCAAATAATACCCAATTATTTTGTTACCATATTCAAAGCAACAAACTTCCCGATTTTTTTTCTTAATTTGATTCCTCTCTCTCCATAATCTTCAGCTTATGAATTTGAATTTCCCACTATAAAAATAGCATTCAATTATGAAAATATAAAATTCAAAATAAAGAGACAAAATACGCTTTTAATAGGAATTCTGCATGAAATACATTAAATTCCATCAAAGCACTAATGCTGCAGCATTGCACAGCATTTATAATAAATCATATCAATTTATTATTGCAATCACTCAATTCATACAAGTTTTCTCATGCAAAATTAGTATAAAATAACTCTAAAATAAGAGTCATCAAATACCCCCAAACTTAAACCATTACTCGTCCTCGAGTGATGCAAGCAACAATGAATTTCCAAGGTAACATTGACAAAATCGATATAATTTCAAAATATCTACTAACTTGTAACTTATTGAAAAATTTCACTATCACAATTAAAAGTAATCAATAAAAATTCAATTCCCAATAAACTAGTCAAAATGTGTGTGTGCTCAAACTCCATTTGAATTGCTAAGTTCAACAATCAAAACTAGAATTCACAATACATATCATAAGATGTCAACTCTCTAATATCCTTCATAAATCCATTAGCATTCAAAGATTCTTCTTCTTTTTTTTTAAATAAGTAAGGGGATTAAGTTTTTTTATTTATTTATTTATTTATTTTATTTATTTATTTATTTATTTTTATTTTATTTTATTTTTATTTTATTTTTTTTATTTTTTTATTGACTTTATCTATAAGTCACACTATCTTTTTACGCGAGTGACAACATTTGTGATGAAGTCCTCCGGTTACTCAATAGTGTCACCTTAAGATTTATACTCATATAAAATAGAGGAGTATAGCCAATAAATATGCAACGGAGTTCCTCCCAAAGTTCCTCTAATTTATTTCTACCCATCGAGTATCCAAAAGGCTCACTCGAAATTGAAAGTAGATTAGGAAATTGCATTTATTCTTCTTTTTTTTTTTATTTTTTTTTATTTTATAACCCCCAAACTTATTATTTACTATATATTTTTCTAAGAAGAATTCTCTTACTGCTAATTTCTTTAATTCAAACACTAAATTATTGACGATTAGATAGAATTGTAATGCCTAGAAAGGATTATATTCCTAAGCAACCAAAATGAGTTTGTGTGTTAGAAACGACTAAGTTAATGGGAATAAATCTTAATTGATTTCTACTAATATGTAACAATAACATTATTCAATAACCTACTAAATTAGAAGATATTAGGAAATTATATCAATTTTGTTTCTCAAATAGTCTATATATCCAGCAGCACACTACTGACCAAACAAATAAATAACATGACTTAACAGAAGAGCAAATAACACCATTTAGCATAAAAACAAATGACACAAGTGAAAGGGAGAAAAGAAAAAATATTAGGCAATCATGCAGCACATTAATATTACGAATATAACTACATGTTCTAAGCAGTTTTCAAACATTCAAAATTAAACAGACACAAAACACCCACTTTAAACTTCAAGACATCCAAACAAGATCAAAGTTTATGCACCCCCAAACTTAAAATTGGCAGTGTCCCCACTGCCAAACAAAATTAAGTTCAACAAAAGAAATTAAAGCAAAATAAAACTAGGGGATTTAGGACTTCCCTGGAATTCATGCTTCAGGTTCGGACTCATCATCCGAATCTCGGAAAATTGCTGCTGGGAACCGAGGGAAAACAGGGGCTGGATCTTCTGGCCTTCTGGCAAAGCTAGCGGCCAATGCTGTATCACGCAGCTTGTTGTACTGCCAAAATGTTTTATTTTTGCGTTTTAAGCTGGTCAAGGTCCTTGTCACCTTGGATTGTAATTGCTTCTGAAGTTGAAGTTCCTCTTTCAAAGTCGAGAGATCATTTCTATGCAAATCAAGCTTATTACGCACTGCCTCCAGACCATCAAGTATTTGCTGGTGGATATTGTTGGTGCTGGATGATGCTGCAGCTCCACTTGCAGCATTCTCCTCAGATTCTGGTGCTCCTTCTCCCAATCCCTCCGAAGAAATTCTCCTTAGAATATTTGGTGTCATCACAGGGCCAGGAGAAAGTTCCTCTTCATCAGCTTCAGACATTACGCCAGCCATTTCACATAATCCAGAGATCAGAGAAGGAAACAACAGCTGCCCTTTCGGTTTGAGAGCATTTGCACATAAGTTCCGGTATATCACCAGTCCCACATTAATCTTTTTGTTTGTCAAAATGCAGTAGAGTAAAATTGCCCTTTCTCTTGTCAAGTGCTGACCGTGAGACGAAGGAAATAATCGGAGTTTTAAAAAATGATACCATACCTTTGCCTTCGGCAGTAAAGCTAGCCGTGGAAAAGAGACACAGCCAGTTTTTGAAATTACCCATTCTGTGTCGGGCATTGCTATTTCCTTCAATACTAATTTGAGAAATCCCTGTGATCCATAATCTTCGTATTTGTAAAACTCGTCTTCAACATCCTCCAGATTGTAAAAACTATTTATCGCTGAAGGTCCGAATCTTACATCGCATTTTCGAACTTTAATACACTCGGGCAAATCTCCCTCAAAATTTGCATAAAACTCTCTCACAATATTTTTTACTGCTGTCCCAGGAACAGCACAAAATGTTTCCCATTTACGCTCATGAATAACAGAGGTAACAAAGTTCGGGTACCTCAATTGTAACGCCCCGAGTTATCTGAACCCGGTTCGCTACTCATTACTTGACCATGACTAAGAAATTTCGAATAAATTTAAAACTTCATTCGACATTCAAAATTTGACATTTTCTAAACGTTCAAAACATTTGAAAACTTTGCAGCGGAAAAATTATTTAAAACTACAATGGGGTTAAACTAACTGTGAAAAATATTATCGGAACGGTTAAAGGAAATGTTTAAAGTATTCAGTCAAGAGAAAATAAGATTTTAAATGATGGACTACTCAAGAAATTACAAAAGTCGAACTCATCTGCCGACGACAAAGTCAACGGAAGGAAACGGAACAAGGTTCCTGCCGATGACGTCACGAGTTGAACTCGTCTGCCGACGACAAAGTCAACGGAAGGAGTAGAAATGGAAAACCGAAGGCTCCTACCGATGACGTCAGCCGGAAGATGTACAAATCAAAGACATCTCTCGGTAGACTGCATCTGCCGATTCGCTAAACGACAATGAACGAATTCCTCTTCCGGTGGTGTCAGACACGCTACTTCTACCGGTCGCTAAACGACAAAACACCCACTTCCTCTTTCGATGACGTCAGCGGCATCAACCAGAAACGACGAAACACTTATTTCGTCTTCCGGTGACGTCATCGACCTCATCTACCGATACAACCGAACAGTGCCATCTACCGATAGCTGCGTGCACCTCACGTGTTTCATTAAAACATCTACCGATACAACAGAACAGTATCATCTACCGGTACGACAGTAAATTACTCTACCGATAGACAACAACACAACTCCCCTCAACATAAAACAATAAACCTCTACACACCTCCCCTGATAGCTTTCACCGAAACACCACCAATTGCTAAATTATTCAAATCTTACAGATGGACTAGACAACACGACAGTAACTCGTCTATAAACCAGAAAGCTCCAGATATCAAATAGACTTAAAACATTTTTACCGAAAATCAAACATAACACTTCAAATCATTGTATTAATCAAATCAGTAAGAACATGAAAATCAGAAATCCTCAAAATGAAATCAAATAGTTATGACCTCAGTTGCCACAACTCCGTGTACTCAGATTAAACCATTATTCACTAAACCTCCACGTCTGTAACCATCTGTTAAACCGCCTCATCAGTTGCCATGCCGAAGCCTGAATGCACTCCTTCAACCACCTCTACTCCTCAACGTGATCAAAGGACACACCTGCTAATTCTTCTTCACCTACATCACAAAACTCATCTATTAGCCTAATGCTAAGCAAGTAAAGCAGTATGTATATGAAATGTAATGCTGAACTTAAACTCCTAAACGTGCAGTTTCTACTTTCTCATCTCAGTGGCATACTCGTTCGTTCATAACTTGATCTGATCCCATGATTCCCTTGGGAGTGGGATCAAGTCTCCCAATGTCTGCATCCTCCTACTTAATTAAGGGGCAGATGAATTCCCTTAACACATGATCTGATCCCATGATTCCCTTGGGAGTGGGATCAAGTCTCCCAATGTATAAATCCCTTCATAAGTTAAGGGGTGGATTAGTTCCCTTAATAGCTTGTCTGTTGCGTGCAATTCATACCTTACCATTTCCTTACATGAAAATTCATTTTCGTAGCTTTTAACAAAACATGATGCATGAACAACAGAAACATACAACATGCATAAACCTACTGTTTTGTGATGTAGGCCCGAAGGCACAAGCAATACTTTACTTACCTGGATTCCTAGCAAATGCTCGGTTAAGAGCTACTTCGGGGGTTTGTTCACCTATATTCATAAACAGAATGTTAAACCTTAATCTAAGCTATTCAGAAATCTAAGGAGTTGGTTTGGGAATACTTCTCACAGAGCATTCCCGAATAAACTCCAAACTCGAACTACTCTTTCTCACGACATTCCCAAGACATCCACATTGTCCTTTTTCTGTTATCTATTTATCAATACATAAAGAAAACAAAAGAACTTACCTAAATCGAAGGAGGTCGCTGGAAGAAATCAAAGAGGGGTCTCCAATCGCTCTCGGCTAAACTGAGGAGCTGAGAATTCCGAAGAGGAAACAATAAACAGTGGCGGCTAAACCTCATTTACTCTTTCCTTAAATACGTTATCCATTGCAAAAATGACAATTACCCTTATGCCCTCACTTAGTTACTCATTAACCTAATTGATTTTACCCCTAATTTCATTCTATAAAATTCACGCTTAGAAGATTAATAGGTTATTTTAATTCTAATAAACCGGGTGCTACATCAATAGCTGCTCTTCTGCGACTAGGAATCCTTTTTTTTGAGCAAAGTTGCGTTGCTGCAATCCTTGCTCGTATCTCAACTTAGCTTCCTCAGAAATAAAAGCCATTCTATTCACTTTCTTGGCATTTTTCCGTCCTTTTTGCTTCGGCCTTATTGTTACCGACAGAATAGTGCGTACTGCTGTAGGCGTTAGTAGCAGCGGTTGGGAGCAGAGGAAAAATTTTTTTACAACCTTGTTTGGAGACTCGAAAGAAAATTCTCACTGAATGCGGCGGCGAGTTGCAAGCAGAAATTTACCCTAAAATTGCTTCGAGAGAAATTGGGTGAAGATGAGTAAGAGTGAAATTCAAAAATGCTTATTTAAACATAAAAAATTATATAAAAATAATAGATAAAAAATGCAACTTAAAATTAACGCATAAAAGGATATATTTGAGGGTTGCCTCCCTCACAGCGCTAAGTTTTTTTTATAAGTCTTCAGCCAGACTTCCATTTGCTCAGTTGTCTGCTGCATTTTGTAGAGAAATTGACATGATTTTTGTCAATTTCTCCCCAAAATAATGCTTTATCCGTTGACCATTTACCTTAAAAGTTCTTCCATTTTTCTCATCATGCAACTCTACTGCTCCGTATGGAAATACCTCCATTATTTCAAATGGCCCAGACCACCTCGATTTGAGCTTCCCCGGAAAGAGCTTCATCCTAGAATTAAATAATAAAACCTTTTCACCCTTCTCAAATGCTCTGGCTTGCAGTTTTTTATCATGCCATTTTTTAACCTTTTCCTTGTATAGTTTGGCATTCTCATATGCGCTTAACCTTAATTCTTCCAGCTCCTGTAACTGCAAAAACCGATCCTTCCCAGCTCTTTGTAAATCCAGGTTTAGGGTTTTTATTGCCCAGTATGCTTTATGTTCAAGCTCTACTGGTAGATGGCAAGCTTTCCCATAAATCAAATTATACGGTGTGGTGCCCAAAGGTGTTTTATATGCTGTTCTGTATGCCCATAACGCATCATCTAATTTTAATGACCAATCTTTTCTGTTAGGATTCACCACCTTCTCCAGAATTCGTTTGACTTCCCTGTTTGATACTTCTGCTTGTCCATTACTCTGAGGATGGTAAGCTGTAGTTATTTTATGTCTGACTCCATATTTTCCCAGTAAACCAGTGAACATCCTATTGCAGAAATGTGAACCTCCATCACTTATAATTGCTCGCGGTGTTCCAAAACGTGTAAAAATGTTTTTCTGCAAAAATTTCAGAACACTCTTCCCTTCATTATTCGGAAGTGCCACTGCTTCAACCCATTTAGATACGTAATCCACCGCCAATAAAATGTATTGGTTTCCAAAAGAAGGTGGAAAAGGTCCCATGAAGTCTATACCCCATACGTCGAATATTTCCACTTCCAAAATATTTGTAAGTGGCAGCTCGTGTTTCCTTGAGATGTTCCCTGTTCTTTGACACCTGTCACATTTTTGAACAAACTCATTAGCATCCTTAAAAAGGGAGGGCCAGTACAAACCTGACTGTAAAACTTTGGCAGCTGTTCTAGTTCCTCCATAATGACCGCCATATGATGCTGCATGGCATTGCTGCAGCACTGATTGTATTTCTTCTTCAGGAACACATCTTCTTAACAACTGGTCAGCACATTGTTTGAAAAGAAATGGCTCGTCCCAGAAATAATACTTAACATCTTTCATGAACTTCCTTCTCTGCTGATAGTCCAAATCAAACGGTATTATATTGCTTACAATGTAATTCACAAAATCAGCATACCAAGGAGTTGAAGAAACTTCCAGTTTCAGTATTTGTTCATCAGGGAAGGATTCTTTAATAATTCCTTCGGCTTGTTGCTCCCCCACCTTCTCCAGACGAGATAAATGATCCGCAACCTGATTTTCACATCCCTTTCTATCGCGAATCTCCATATCAAACTCTTGGAGTAACAACACCCATCGAATAAGCCTAGGTTTAGCATCCTTCTTGGCAACCAAATATTTTATTGCTGCATGGTCAGTATAGACGATAACCTTGGCGCCAATTAAATATGCTCTGAATTTGTCAAATGCAAAAACCACAGCTAGTAGCTCTTTCTCTGTTGTTGTGTAGTTTTTTTGAGCTTCATTCAATGTTTTGCTTGCATAGTAAATGGAGTGAAAAATTTTCTCTTTCTTCTGCCCAAGAACTACTCCCACTGCATAATCGCTAGCATCACACATTAAAATAAAAGGCGAGTTCCAGTTTGGTGCAGCTATTACAGGTGCCGTGATCAGCTATTGTTTCAGCATATTGAAAGCTTCCAGACAGTTTTCATCGAAGTTAAATGGTATATTCTGCTCCAGTAAACAACATAAGGGCTTTGATATTTTAGAAAAATCTTTGATGAAGCGTCTGTAAAATCCTGCATGCCCCAAAAAGCTTCTGATTCCCTTCACTGTTTTCGGTGGAGGCAGTTTCTCAATAACTTCAATTTTTGCTTTGTCCACCTCTAAACCTTTTGCTGAAATTCTATGCCCCAAAACTATTCCTTCTGGAACCATGAAATGACACTTTTCCCAGTTTAAAACTAGGTTAGTTTCCATACATCTCTTCAGTACTTTCTCTAAATTTTCCAGACAACTCTTGAAAGAATCTCCAACAATGGAGAAATCATCCATAAAAATTTCCAATCCTTCTTCAATCATGTCTGAAAAAATCGCCATCATGCAGCGCTGGAATGTGGCAGGAGCATTACATAACCCAAAAGGCATCCTTCTAAAAGCAAAAGTTCCATATGGACAGGTGAAAGTTGTTTTCTCCTGGTCCTCCGGGGCAATTGTAATCTGATTGTACCCCGAGTAACCGTCTAAAAAGCAATAAAAATCCTTACCAACTAATCTGTCCAGCATTTGGTCTATGAAGGGAAGAGGAAAATGGTCCTTTCGAGTAGCTTTATTCAGCTTCCTGTAGTCCATGCAAATCCGCCATCCGGTCACTGTCCTTGTTGGTATCAATTCATTTTTTCCATTCTCTATGACAGTTGTCCCTCCTTTCTTTGGAACACGATGAACTGGGCTAATCCAGGAGCTGTCAGAAATTGGGTAAATTATTCCTGCATCTAACCATTTGAGTATCTCTTTCTTTACAACTTCCTTCATAATGGGATTCAGTCTTCTCTGCTGATCTATAGTTGCGGTAGCTCCTTCTTCTAATCGGATCTTGTGCATGCAAATGCTTGGACTTATTCCTTTTATATCCTTCACTGTCCATGCTAAAGCTAGCTTGTATCTCTTTAGGACCTCCACTAATTCTTGCTCCTGCATGTTAGACAAAGTAGTAGAGATAATAGCAGGAAATGTTTCATTGGGTCCAAGAAATACATACTTCAAATGTGGTGGCAGCTTTTTGAGTTCCACTGACGCTGCTTCTTTGCTGGAGTGCTCCTTATTTTCTTTGTCATCTTCTGCTCCAGTTAGTGCCTCGAACTGCTTTCTATAAACGCCTGATAATTGTTTAATTCCTGCTGATTTGGTTTCTTCAGAAATATTGAAACACTCTTCTTCATCATAGGGGCACTTCATGGCTTTCAAAATATTGAAAGTAACTTGCTGGTCATTAACTCTCATTGTGAGTTCTCCTCTCTGTACATCAATGAGGGTTCTGCCAGTTGCTAAAAATGGCCTCCCTAGAATTATGGGCACTTCCCGATCTGCTTCATAGTCTAGAATTATGAAGTCTGCTGGAAAGATAAATTTATCTACCTTTACCAGCACATCTTCAATCTTTCCTTGAGGGTGGGTGAGTGATCGGTCAGCAAGTTGTAGAGTTACTGTTGTTGGCCGAGCTTCTCCAATTCCCAGCTTCTTAAAGATCGACATGGGCATCAGATTTATGCTAGCTCCCAGATCACAGAGAGCTTTTCCGAAATAATTGTTGCCGATTGTGCAAGGTATGGTGAAGCTACCAGGGTCCTTCAATTTTGGTGGGATCTTATTCTGCAAAATGTAGCTGGTTTCCTCAGTCATAGCCACCATCTCGTATTCTCCCAACCTCCTCTTTTTGGATAAGATGTCCTTCATAAATTTAGTGTAATTCGGCATTTGTTCAAGGGCTTCCACAAGAGGTACATTTATATGGAGTTGCTTCAAAACATCCAAGAATTTTTTAAACTGTTTTTCCTGGTTGTGTTTTTGTAGCCTCTGTGGAAATGGTGGAGGTGGTCTCTGGAATTGCTCTTCTGCATGTCGCTGCTGTGGTGATGCTGCGGGCAAAACTGCAGCATTGATATTAATATCTCCAGAATTAGAATTATTCTCTTCGGCTTGTTGAGGTTTTTCTTTCTCAATCCCCACTTCTCTTTCCTGTAAACCCTCAGTACTGGGTTGTTGTTCTGTTTCTCTTTCTTGGTCATTTTTCTTTGATTTCTCTGCTTTCTGTGGTTTCTCTGGAATCTCCACTTCTCTACCATTTCTTAATATGATTGCTTTACAGTGTTCTTTGCCCGATCTTTGTGGAATTTCAGTATCGCTGGGTAATTGTCCACTGTTTCTTGAATTTGCAGATTGTGCTAATTGCCCCAGTTGGGTTTCAATATTCTTTATCGAAGCTGATAAATTCTGCAAAATTATATCTGTTCTTGCAGCATACTCCCTTGCAAAGTTGTCTGGTTTTTCTTGAGTTGCAGGTTTTTGGACTTGCTGGTTGTAATTCTGAGCATAGTTATCCGCAGATCTTGTGGGCATTGCATTGTTCTGTTGCTGAGGGTTCCATTGGAAGTTCGGATGCTGTCTCCACCCAGGGTTATACGTTTGTGAATATGGATTATTGTTTCGGTTATAACCCACGTAATTTGCTGATTCGGGATTCGTCGGGCATGAACTGTCATCGTGGTTCTCCCCACAAAAAATACAAGAGATCTCTCTGGTTACTGGTTGTTGCTGTTTATTCATAGCTTTCATGGCATTCTCGAGTGAAGCTATCTTTGCATTAAGCGCAGCCACTTCATCTACCTCATAACTTCCAGGTGCTCTCCTTGCATGTGTATTTCTCTCTGAAGGCCATTGATAGCTATTCACTGCCATTCTCTCCAGCAGATCGTAAGCTTCGTTAAATGATTTAGAAAGCAATGTTCCATTAGCTGCTGCGTCGATGATTGATCGGGTTTGTCCATTCAACCCGTTGTAAAATGTTTCCAGTTGAATCCAGTGAGGTATCCCGTGATTCGGGCACTGTCTCAGCAACTCTTTAAATCTGTCTCAAGCTTCATACAATGATTCTCCATCCCTCTGTAGAAAACTGGTAATCTCGTTCCTCATCCTTGCATTCCTTACTGGTGGGTGATATTTCATAATAAACCTCTTAGCCAGATCCCCCCAAGTGGTGATGGTATCTGAAGGTATGCTATTTAACCAATCTCTGGCGCGATCCCTTAATGAATATGGAAAGAGCTTCAGTCTCAGGGTTTCTGCAGATACTCCAGGGAAGTTAAATGAATCACTAACTTCTCCAAAAACCTTTAAATGGCGATGAGGATTATCTGTTATAGCTCCAGTGAATTGTCCAACTGTTTGGAGCATTTGAAACATCACAGGTTTCAACTCAAATCTAATGGCCCGAAGGTCAGGTCTGACTATTCCAGGATTAAGATCATTGAGCGTAGGAATTGCAAAATCCTGAATAGGTATATCTCTGTCATCAATTATTCTTTCAGCATTTTCCCTTTCATTTGCTGCATGCGCCATATTTTCTCCCTCAATTTGTTGTTGTTGATTTTGTCTTCTTCTAGCTCGGAATGTTCTTTCAATTTCTGGATCTAAGGGTACAAGATCCTGTGCGTCTTCTTCGTCCGGCATAAATCAATAATATCTGAAAATAGGGAAACAAAACAAAATAAAATAATCGTAAAATAAAATAAAATAATTATAGCAAAAATAATCACAACTAAACAATATCCCCGGCAACGGCGCCAAAAACTTGTTAGTATTTTTTACACACTTACACGCAAGTGCACGTGTCGCTAACAAAGTAATAGAGTAAGTAGAGTATCGATCCCACGAGGATATTCTAATTGTAATTAAATTGCTATAACGATTTTATAGAAATAATCAAATGATAAATAAAATTAATTGAAAATAAATTCAGAATGACAATGAAACAAAGTAAATCAGAATAAAAGAGGTAAAAATGATAAAAGAAGACCTTGGCTAGGATCGATTTCTTTGTTACGATTAATTTACTACTGATGCTGTGGTAATGCTCTGAGCATTATCTAAAGAACAGCAAGAATAAAAGTATTTTCTAGGATTCTTTCGAATTGCCTAGGTAAATTCAAATCAGAATTTCTTTCTACCTTGAAAGAATGCAACTAATATTGAATCTCATATATGTGCTATTCTTATCGCCAATCAAATTAGTGTTAACCACGTTGTAACAAAGTAATTCAATTAATTATTCATGCATCTCTAATTTATATCTATCCGTCGATACAATATAAATATGAATAGTTAACCTATCTATCGATATGGTTTAACATGGCAAATAAATTTCACGAATAATTGTTCAATAGATAATTCCAAAAGCAAACCAAGATCGTAGCAAAATAACGTAACAAATACTATCGTCCTAACCAAGATAAAAAGGGTTTAGCTACTAGACATAATTGAAATAAAAATAATTGTGTTCATCAAAAGAAAACGCAATAAAAATAATAAAAGGAGGAAAGAGTTCAGCAACGGCGCTGTGTGTTCTTCAGATTAGGGTTCTTCTTCTTTTCAGAGCCTCCAAAGTCCTCCTTTTTCTCACCTCCAAACCTCTCTCTCCCAAGCTAGGGTGTTACGCCAGAATATCCCTCTTTTTATGGAATTTTTGAATAATTAGTTCCAAAAAAATATGTGCAAAATCCAATTCTTCTTTTCTCTCTCCAATTTGTTTCTCTTTCCACGTGTCCTTCATTCTCTTTATTCTTTCCTTGTTTTTTGGCTTTTAGTGCTGCCCAAATTTTTATTGTTTCTGCTGCCCAGCTTACTTTTCTTTCCTTCTCTCAGTATCTTCCGATGCCCAACTGCCCAACTTTTCTTTTCTTCTGCCGATTGCTGCCCAGCTTTTTATCTACCGATTGCTCAGCTGCCCCAATTGCTTTTTATCTATTTTATTTCCTTCTCTCAGTATCTTCCGATGCCCAGCTGCCCAGCTTTCTTTACTTCTGCCGATTGCTGCCCCATCTTTTTAAGTCATCCGATTGCTTTTATTTACTCCACAAAATCTTGTTAATTCTGCAACCAAATAATACCCAATTATTTTGTTACCATATTCAAAGCAACAAACTTCCCGATTTTTTTTCTTAATTTGATTCCTCTCTCTCCATAATCTTCAGCTTATGAATTTGAATTTCCCACTATAAAAATAGCATTCAATTATGAAAATATAAAATTCAAAATAAAGAGACAAAATACGCTTTTAATAGGAATTATGCATGAAATACATTAAATTCCATCAAAGCACTGATGCTGCAGCATTGCACAACATTTATAATAAATCATATCAATTTATTATTGCAATCACTCAATTCATACAAGTTTTCTCATGCAAAATTAGTATAAAATAACTCTAAAATAAGAGTCATCACACCCCGAGTTATTTAAGCCCGGTTCGTCACATTTGCTGTTCATGTGTCTAACCGTACTCGAAAATCCATAAAATTTAAAATTTTACCCATCATTTAAAACGACATCGTTGAACATTAAATGTTAGATTACTTCGTAGAAGACCCATTATAAAAATCTTTGAACTAAATAAAATAAGAGAATGAAATCTTGATTTACATTATTTCTATTTCTTCACAGACTGGTCGACACTTCCCCTATAACTATCACTTTCCTTAATCTGAACTTTAAAAAAAAACAACAATGTAACGTTTAAAACTATAAAACCAAAACCTGCGATGTGAAACTAGATTTCTCATATAGTTTCCAAAATATATTCATACATCAAAATAGACACTATCGTTTAAAGACAACTAAACTTGTCATTTACATACGAATCTGCAACTTCAAAACCTTTTGTCCACACATTATCCCAAAATTACCTATACAGTCGCCCACAGGTCAAAATTGCCCTAGCGGTTACAAGTACACCCCATGGATGTCCTCCATCAACTGCTCCATCAACCTTCTTGAGAATCAAGGCCCTCATTTGTATCAAATTCACCTACACCACAAAATAAATTAATAAGCCTAATGCTCAGTAAGTGATGTAGAGTAAAATAAAATGCATGCTCATGATTATGCTATGCTGTTCGTAAAAGCATGTACCGAGTCTTTTTTATTTTTCTTGCATGACATGAGTTATTGGGGTACTGCTTCTAGAGAAGAGATCGCTCTAGGGAAAGTGGAATGACATATCTGACAGTCCCGCTGACGGAACCGGTTCCTCTGGCAGAACTACCAAACTCAGTTCCCTACCCACAACAGCTAT
Organism: Begonia masoniana; assembly: GCA_022432975.1. NCBI lineage: Eukaryota > Viridiplantae > Streptophyta > Magnoliopsida > Cucurbitales > Begoniaceae > Begonia > Begonia masoniana. The sequence goes on along the minus strand of CM039502.1, from coordinate 80,938,517 downwards.
TACGTATTTTACTATTCTGTATTCTGTTACTTCTGTTTACATGAAAACTATGTATAAAAACTATTTTCTATGCTTTAGGAAAACCATGATGCATGATTACATGTTGCATACACATCCTTCAATGCTATAACATAATATAAACTAACAAACAAATCATTCATTAAACAAACAACTAGCATAATTAACTCACTCACAACCTAAGAGTTCTAACCAACCAACTCTCAAAACTGCATTCACTAAATCTTCAATCTCATAATCTTTTGTGGTGTAGGCCAATCGGCCAAAACACATGCATACATACACTTACCTCGTGTCTTGAGTTCGGTTTCGTCAATGTGCTCAAGTTCCTTCTTGACTTGTATACCTAAAGCATGCCAATCAACAAGATTCATAAAAATTCACTTAACAACCTAATTTTTGGAATTCCCTTCAAATCAACAACAAATTTCAAAATCTCATAACTTTTGCTATACATAACCAAATTCAATAATTCTTGAGTCTATGGAATCCTTAATGAGTCTACTTTAACATGGTAAGGTCAAGATAAACTAGCTCAACGTACCGAAATTACAGATTTCCAATTTGCCATGTATTTCACTATTTTTAACTATTCATGCATTACTTGATGTTTTTTCTTCATTTCCAACCATAAGCAACTATTACAATTCATTCAAACCCTAAAACATCAAGAAATTGAGGAGGGAAAACCAAATTTTCGTGCAGCCATCTAAGGTTTATCAACTTCTCCATAAACTCAACAAAACTCCAATTTTACCATCCTATAACTAGTATTTTGCATAAACATAACCTAAAATCTAACTTACCTTGATTCTTCTTACAAGAGACCAAACTTTTGAGGCAGAAGAGTGCTCTGGAAAATGGAGAAGAGAAGAGGCACGTAGGGAGTGAGAAAGAGAAGAAGATTGTGAGGTGTCACTTTAAGATTTAAAGAAGAAAGTTTTGACTTTTCTTCATCATTATCCTCCATTTCTTCTCTTCATTTCCTCCTTCCAAGTCTTCCAACGTGAAAACCATATCTTCCTTCACTTTCTATTTGCCAAACACCGTTTTGAAAGTTTGACTCCTTTCAATCTTTGACTCCATTGGTTCTTCATTTGTTGACTTTTCAAACTCAACATTACTCTTCATTTCTATTGGTTCTTAATTACTTTTGACTTTTCAAATCTCACTTCTATTGGTTCATCATTCTCTTTAGCTTTTATAGTTAATTGCTATTGCTTTATTACTGGTTGACTTCTCAATATTCCATTGTTTCTTCTTATTTCTAAAATTGAGAAGTTTTAAATCATAAAACACTATCTTCTTATTTCTAAAATTGAGAAGTTTAAATCATAAAACACTATGCACGAGTAATAGAGTGTACGATGAAATTTTTGGGTATTACACCATGTACTAGAAAATTCTTGTGGATTGTTTGTATCAATTGGTCCTTCTGTTGACTCTATAGAAGGAAAAGACCACAGATTGAGGTAAACAATTTATGATGACATGGTCTACAAGATGACTCATTTGCTTGGTAAGAAAGTTAGATTTTTCAAAAGAAAAATCATTTTCATTAAAAATAACATTTCTGGAAACATAAATTCTTCCAATAGGATTTAGACAAAGATAACCTTAATGACTTTGACTATATCCTAAAAATAGACATTTAATAGAATGAAACTGAAATTTGTTTTTTTGATATAGCCTTAAACAAGGAAAACATGCACCACCAAATACTTTAAGAAATTTGTAATTTAGTTTTTGTCTAAACAGAACTTCGAAAGGTAATTTAAGTTTAATCACATGTGTAGGCATCTTATTTATAAGACAAATCAGGGTTTGGAAAACATACTACCAATATTTAAGAGGTATTTTTTGCTTGACTTAATAAAGTGAAACCAGTTTCTACTATGTGTCTATGCTTTCTCTAAGCTCTACCATTTGGAGATGTATGCGGATAAAGATGTCAAAATTCAACTCCACAATTTTCTAAAATTTAGTTATATACTCGCCTCCCCAATGTGATTGAACAATTTTAATTTTTGCATCAATTCTCTTTTCAACTAATTTTTGAAAACGAATGAACATTTGAACAACTTCACTTTTGGTTTTTAAAACATAAATCCAACTGTGTCTACTGTAATCATCCAATAAATGAATATAACATCTAAAACCTTCACAAGAAATTAAAGGTGCCGGTCCCCATAAATCTGAATGAATTAACTCAAGTGGTGATCGTGCATGAAATGTTGAAGCAAGAAAAGGTAATGAATGAAACTTTCTATATTGACAAGCATCACAAAAATAATTTTCATTTAAAACCATGGATTGATTACAAGACTATAAAATTACAAGACTATAAACCTTCACAAGGTAATGAATCAAACCTTATTTTTTGATTTTGAAATGCTAGACTCAAACAAAATAGGAAAATTACTTATTTCAATGAAAGATAACTTTGAATAATTAGGAAATGAGTAAGATTTGCTTACTCCATTTAGAAGATCCAATTGATACAAACCATCTTTAAGCATACCTTATAGCAGAACTTGTCTCGTTTCCTTGTCCTTAACAAAATAACATTCATAGTTAAACTCAATAAACACATTATTATCAAATTCCAATTGTGAAACACTGAGCAAACTCTTCTTAATAGAAGGCACATTATTGTCTAATTCAAGAAGGCATTATTGAAGTCAATTTGTTTAATGCTCCAATTCTTTGAAATGACAATGGTCAAAATAATCTAAATAGTAGATGTTTTAACTACTCGATTAAAAGTTTCAGTATAATCTACTCCAAGAGTTTGAAGATACATTTTTACCACAATGCAAGATTTGTATAGAACTAGCAACATTGTACTAAAGATGAAACAAGAGTAGATTTGTATCAGTATCAACATTTTTTAGTTCTAACACTTTTGTGTTTAAAGATGGTAAACTTATCATACCAGTA
>CM039502.1:80876588-80935459 GCA_022432975.1 Begonia masoniana | reverse complement strand
ATTAAACCTGTGAGCTAAAATCCTTTGGATATTAGATTCAAAAATATGTAGAAAAACTACAATAATTTCATAATAAAAGTTGTATAAAAAACAAGCAATGAAATGAATTATAAACTATGAAAATAAATAGATATTTATTGAGAAAATTGAAAATTAATTGATTGTTAAAGTGATGTTATTTCTAATATTTGTTATCGAGTGGATGATCCAACTAGGCGGAAAACCGAGTAATTCGAACCGTGCTTTAATAAATCTCAACTAGCAGAAATTCCACCATACCAGGCAGCATCCTAGAAATGTGGCGGACTCTCTCCTTCTGTTCCAAGCAAATTACTCATTCCAGATAATCGCTTCAATATCCATGTGCCGACGCGTTGTTGATGAATATTTTCCGCCACCTGAAGAGATTGTGCTGTGATGGATTCGAAGCTAATGTGATTCCTTTATGTGAAGTTGGAACTCTTGCGCGGTCAGAACCTGAGCAAAACCAGTGGATAACAAGCTCAAAAGCTAGGCTGGTTGCATCCTAGGTCGTCATGTATTATATGATCAACTTGAGCAATGTATGGAATATCTATTTTTTTGGTTATCCAGCCACACCAACTAAGAGGAACGAAGAGGCCAAGTGAAGGCCAAAATAGCCAGGGAGCGGCAGGGAAGGTACAGAATGTCAGGAAATTTCCTCAGTGTCCTAAGTGTTTGAAGAACCACCCGGGCGAATGCAGATTAGGTTTTGGAAAGTGCTTCAACTGTGAGGAGGTTGGGCACACGTTCAAAGAATGCACGAAGCCTAGAATCACCAGATGCTACAATTGTAACAAGGTCAGCCACATTAGCAGAGATTGTCCAGTTCCTAAGAGTGGCCCTGCTATGATTAAACCGAGGATATTCTCCATGATGGAGTCGGGTGATGAAGACCAGCCTGCTGTGGTGTCAGGTACTATATTGATCAACTATGTGCCTGCTTTTAGTTTAATAGATTCTGGTGCAACGCATTCGTTTATAGCATCTGCATTTGCTGTTAAGTTAGATGTACAGTTCACCCCTTCCATGCATGTGTTTAATATTTCATTACCCTCTGGTGAACGCATGCACTCTAACCAAGTGATGCTTGACAGTGATGTGATAGTAGGGAACATAAGTCTACCTGCTGATCTTATTATTATGGACATAATGAGATTTGATGTAATCCTAGGAATGGATTGGTTGTTTAAACACCACGCCACAATTGATTGTAAGACTGGAATAGTTAGTTTCCAACCCCCTGGTAGTTTGAAACATACCTTTCAAGCTTCAAAGAAGAGTAAGAAAATGTTTGTGATGACTTCTATTAACACTAGACCTTCCCTAGGTGGAGAGTATTTGTGCTTCTTAGTTAGTGTTTTAGACACACAACTTGTAGATAAAGAAAATCCTCGAGATGTCTTGATTGTCCAAAACTTTCCTGAAGTATTTCTAGATGACCTTCCTGGTTTACCACCAGATAGGGAAATTGAATTTGTTGTAGATGTTTACCCCGGCACTGAGCCTGTTTCTAAAAATCCATATAGACTAGCGCCTACAGAACTTAAGGAATTGAAGAAATAGTTAGAGGATTTATTGGAGAAAGGGTTCATACGCCCTAGCTTTTCACCGTGGGGTGCACCTGTCCTTTTTGTCAAAAAGAAGGATGGATTGATGCGGATGTGCATTGATTATCGGGAACTAAATGAGCTAATTGTCAAGAACAAGTATCCATTACCAAGAATTGATGATTTATTTGACCAACTTAATGGTGCAAGAGTTTTCTCTAAAATTTAGGGGTGGGCATGGTCCGGTCCGGTCCGGTCCGGTCTTGAGCCGTAATTGGACCGGACCATGGGATTCGGGAATTTTATCCTGAATCTCAGTACCGAACCGTGCAAGGATTGAGACCAGACCGGACCAGACCAAAAAATTCGGTCCGGTCCCGGTTTCCTCCATTGTAATGCTGAATATTTAAAAATAAAAATAAAAAAACAAAAAATTCTGAAATTGCATATAAATTTTTCCAATAAACTCAGCATGCATATTTTTACTTGTACTCTTAATCGAAAGAATAAAAAATGAAAGTAACGTAAATTAAACTAACAAATTAAATCTAACAAATTAAATCTAATAATTTATGCTTAAAATAAAATCTCATAAGATAAACTAAATTCAACATCTAAAATATATCCAACTATCATAACATAAAAACTATTGGGTTCTTGGTCCGGTCCTGGTCTTTCGGGAATTTCAGATTATGGACCGTGGACCGGACCATTGCCCATGAGATTTTTGCTTTGAGGACTAGTCTCGGACCAAGAACAGTCAAGGACCACCCAAAACCGGACCAACACCTGCGGTCCGGTCCGGTTCTCGGAACGCGGTCCGAATCTTGCCCACCCCTACTAAAATTGACTTAAGGTCCGGTTATTACCAGTTGAAAGTTAAATCTGAGGATATCCCAAAGACTGCCTTTCGCACAAGGTATGGACATTATGAGTTCTTGGTCATGTCCTTTGGTTTGACAAATGCACCAGCAGCATTTATGGATCTCATGAATAGGGTGTTTCATGAATACTTAGATAAATTTGTCATAGTATTCATAGATGATATTCTAATCTATTCCCGTTCCAAGGATGAGCATGCTAGGCACCTAACCTTGGTGTTGGAAGTATTAAAACAGCACCAACTGTAACGACCCCTCATCCCAGCAAGATATTGTCCGCTCTGGGGATTGGGCCGCAGCCTAATATCCTCCCCTCACGGCTTTGTTTGGCGAGAGCACTTCCCGGAAGGTCACCCAACCTGGAATTACTCTCGCCGAAGCCCTCTTAACTTCGGAGTTCTTATGGGATCCATTGTCAATTGTGCTCCAAAACGCGTCTTGCTATCTTGAGAGGGATCTCTTACATATGTTTCATTTCCATGTACTTCCCCAAGCGATGTGGGTTCGTAACGGCCCCTCCTTCAACGGTAGAACCCTCCAGCCCAGGTCAGCCCCAGGATCCGCGGAGAATGGGTGGTCCCGTAACATGCGTTGAAAGACGGGTCGTCACAATCACCCCCCCTCGGGGGCCCAACGTCCTCGTTGGCCACATTTCCGGTTGGGTACAGGCTCTGATACCATTTGTAATGACCCCTCATCCCAGCAAGATATTGTCCGCTCTGGGGATTGGGCCGCAGCCCAATATCCTCCCCTCACGGCTTTGTTTGGCGAGAGCACTTCCCGGAAGGTCACCCAACCTGGAATTACTCTCGCCGAAGCCCTCTTAACTTCGGAGTTCTTATGGGATCCGTTGTCAATTGTGCTCCAAAACGCACAAAACGCGTCTTGCTATCTTGAGAGGGATCTCTTACATATGTTTCATTTCCATGTACTTCCCCAAGCGATGTGGGTTCGTAACGGCCCCTCCTTCAACGGTAGAACCCTCCAGCCCAGGTCAGCCCCAGGATCCGCGGAGCTTTACCCACCTCCGGCCCAGGTCAGCCCCAGGATCCGCGGAGAATGGGTGGTCCCGTAACATGCGTTGAAAGACGGGTCGTCACACCAACTATACGCCAAGTTTTCTAAGTGTGAATTTTGGTTGGACCAAGTTCACTTTTTAGGACATGTTATCTCTGGGAATGGAATATCTGTCGATCCAGCTAAGGTTCAAGCAGTTAAGGAATGGCCCCAACCGAGGAATGCTACAGATATCAGGAGTTTTCTTGGACTTGCAGGGTATTATAGGAAGTTCATTAAAGGATTTTCGAAGATTGCTACGCCCCTTACTAAGTTAACAAGGAAAAATGTGAAATATGTATGGACTGATGAATGTGAGCATAGTTTTCGGACTTTGAAACAGAAACTGACCAATGCTCCAATTTTAACCCTTCCAGTTGATGATGGTAAGTTTAGCATTTACTATGATGCTTCCAAAATTGGTGTCGGTTGTGTGTTGATGCAGGATGAAAAAGTAATAGCCTATGCTTCTAGGCAGTTGAAAACACACGAGAAGACTATCCTACACATGACTTAGAATTAGCTGCAGTGGTATTTGAACTTAAGATTTGGAGGCATTACTTGTATGGGTAATCCTGTAAGATATTTTCAGATCACAAGAGCCTGAAGTATATTTTCACACAGAATGAACTAAATATGAGGCAACGTCGATGGTTGGAATTTAGAAAGGACTATGATTTCGAGATTAAATACCATTCCCGGCAAAGCAAATGTTGTGGCAGATGCTTTGAGTAGAGTAACAACACCAACCTCAACTATGATTTTCAATATACCGTTAGCCTTAGAGTCAGAATTCTAAAAGTTTAACCTAAAAGCAGTATCCAGTGTATCAGCTGTACTTTCAGCCATAACCTTAAAGCCTACCATTCTAGAGAAAATTAAGGAAGCTCAAACGAATGATAGTGAGTGTAACAAGTACAAGTTAAGCATGGATTCTACGGACAAAACAAATTTTAACCATTCTGCCGATGGAATCATTAAGTTTAGAAATAGATGATTTGTTCCTTCCATTAAAGAACTTCGTGATGAGATTCTTTCTGAAGCGCACTCTTCCAGGTTCTCTGTTCACCCTGAAAGTACAAAGATGTACAATGATCTTAAACAGCATTATTGGTGGCTAGGTATGAAAAGAAGTGTGGCAGAATATGTAGAATCGTGTCTAGTTTGTCAACAGGTGAAAGCTGAGCACTAGAGACCTGCAGGAATGTTACAACCCTTACCAATTCCCGAATGGAAATGGGAACAAGTAACTATGGATTTTGTTATTGGATTACCTAGGACAGCAAAGAGACATGATGCAATTTGTGTGATAGTTGACCGGCTAACCAAATCAGCCTATTTCCTACCTATAAAGATGACATACTCGATGGATCAGCTTGCTGAGTTGTATGTGCATGAAGTTGTTAGGCTGCATGGAGTTCCAAGTTCTATAGTTTCAGACCGAGACTCTAGATTTACTTCTAAGTTTTGGAAAAGTTTGCACGAGGCTATGTGAACACAGCTTAGTTTTAGCACAGCTTTTCACCCTCAAACAGATGGACAGTCCAAAAGAACCATCCAAACATTAGAGGATATGCTTCGTGCATGCACATTGGATTTTCAAGGTTCTTGGAGCAAATATCTATCTTTAGTAGAATTCTCTTACAACAACAGTTTTCAGGCAACTATAGGAATGACATCATATGAAGCATTGTATAGACGAAAATGCAGATCACCTTTGTACTGGGATGAAGTTGGTGAAGCACAGTTGTTTGGTCCTGACATTGTGCAGCAAACTGTTGAGAAGGTTGCCCTCATCCGACAGAGAATTTTGGCAGCTCAGAGCCGACATAAAAGCTATGCAGATTGCAGGCGTAGAGAATTGAAATTTGTGTTAGGTGATGAGGTTTTTCTCAAGGTGTCACCGTTCAAAGGAGTTGTGAGATTTGGGAAGAGAGGAAAGTTGAACCCCAGATTTATTGGACCATTCACTATTCTGAAGAGAGTTGGGAGAGCAGCCTATCAATTGCAGCTACCGGCTTCCATGAAGGGGATACACAGTGTGTTCCATGTTTCCATGTTAAAGAAGTGCATAAGGGACCCAAATCAAGTTGTGGAACAGCAGGACATTGAGGTTCATCCTACTCTTACCTATGAGGAGAAACCAGTAAAGATCTTGGATTATGCAGTGAAGGTATTGCGCAACAAAGAAGTTCCACTAGTGAAAGTATTATGGCACAAAAAGAATATAGAGGAAACAACTTGGGAACGCCAACAAGACATGGTGGATGACACGGGGTCCCTTAGAAAAGGGGCCCGTGTACAACCCACGAATACGCTAGATTTGTGTTCGGTTGTGTGCTCGTGAATAATACTTGAATAAATGAAAGAAAATACTAAAATTAAAATCAAGAAAGGAACAAGGAGAATATTAGCAATATGACCGAATATATATATATTGTTGTAGAGAAGAAACATGCAAAGAAATTAAAAGAAGAGAAGGCAATAGATGTTAGAAGAAGAAAGAAAATATAAAGCAAGAAATAAAGAAAATGACAATAAAGATAAAAGTGAAAGTGGGTGCTATGGTGGAGCTGAAATGTAAAGGTGAAATAGTGTGCAAAGTGAAGACAAATAAAGTAAAGAAAAACCCTTGGTGGATCCGAGGAGCGAGCTTACGGGTTAAGCTCCCGGATACACGTTTTCCGTGAAGAAAACGACCACCGTAGGCCGGGGATTTTCGTCCTCGTTTCAACTCCCAAGGGAGAAGATGAGGGAATGAATAATAGCTAACCTAGCAACCCAAGCTAAGCTAGCAATGGAGGCCAACTCCTCTTGGTTCAAAGAACCAAGGAAAAATCACCAAAGGAATTTGGGAGATTTAGGGAAATAGTAGTATATTGATTTGGCAAAAAGTTGTCTACAATCACTAATAACATGCATTTATAGAAGTCCTAGGTGGATTAGGGCCCTTGGATCAAAAAGGATGGATGGCCAAGATCAAGGCAAACAAGCACACATCCTAGGGAGGAGATGAATGCCATGCCTAAATGGATCAATGGAGGGAATCTTGCCACATCATCAATCCATGTTGCCACTAACTTTTGTACTTGCAAAATTATACCTTTTTTTGTGGGCTCTTCTTTGGGCCAAGGCTTCCATTGGGCTCCATTTATTGTAGGGCCTTTTCCTTTGAATATTTTGTTGAACTTCCTCCAACCCAAATCCACCACCATACATCTAGTCCTAACCACACAATCTAATGCATGAAATGCAATTTATAAATCCTTACAAAAAGGCTAATGTATGCCAATGAGTTTGAAAAATAAAAATTACAATTTCAAGGCCCGGGAAGACAAATTCCCATAGGGTTGTCCTCAAGCTCCGTGCGAATGCTCCAACGGATGACATGGCAAGGCTTCTCCTCATCCTCCATAGTTGGCTCCCAAGTGAAGTCCATGAGTGAATCGAAACCTGCAAAAAGAGACAAGTCGTTAGAACATTGAACAGTTAAATTTTGTGCCCGGGTTTGTGATCTTGTAATGGGCCCCCGAGGCACGTCAGTGGACCAACATCCAGAGTTATTCAGGGTACTGAATTTTGGGGACAAAATTCTTTTAAGGTGGGTAGATTGTAACACCCGGTTTTGTTTAAACTAGTTTACTTTATCAAATTAAGTGAATGTTTTATGGATGAAATTGGGAGAAACTAGTGATTATGTTAATAAATGAGTGAGTAAGGGCATGATGGTAATTTGAGATATTATTTTGGATAGCGTATTTAATGGAAGGTTAATGAGGTTTAGCCGCCACTGTTCTCTCATTACCTTTCTCGGTATTCAGCTCAAGCTCAGCAGAGTTCCAGGCAATTTTTCCTCTCCGATCTTCAATCCTCAACTAGGTAAGTTTTCCCTTCGTTTTCTTGAGATTTTAGTGGCTAGATAGCAGAGAGAGTGCAATGTGTGTATTTTTGATAATGCTGTGAGTGAGTTGAGTTCGAGTTAGTGTTGAGCCGAGAATGTGCGATGACCAGAGCTTCCAAACTAGCTCCTTAGGTTTCTGAATGATATATGATAAGGTTAGTGATAATCTAATCGGTATTCTGTTTATGACATTAGGTGAGCAGGGTTTCCGGAGTAGTGAAACCGAGCGATTTCTAGGAGACCAGGTAAGTGAAGTTTGCTTGTGCCTTCGGGCCTACATCACAAAACATTAGGAGTGTGTTTATTTGAATGTGTCTGTAAGTTATGTATCATATTTTAAAAGTATACGAAAATGAATTTGAGTGCATGTTGGCATGGTAAGGAATGAACATAATGAAACAGCTATGTGAAACAAATTTACTGTTAAGGGAATTAATCCGCCCCTTAATGAGACAGTGGATATTTAGACTTTGGGAAATTTGATCCGCTTCCCATCGAACAGGGGGATCAGAATCAGTTATGTGAATCAGATTTACCGTTAAGGGAATTAATCCGCCCCTTATGAGTCAGTGGATATTTATACTTTGGAAGAGTTGATCCAACTCCCAATTTCACAGGGGGATCTGAACAGAAACGAAGCATGAACAACTAAGATGAGAAAGTAGAAATTGCATGATTAGGAATTTACATTTCAGCATTTCATTTCATTACTGCTTTACTTACTTAGTATTAGACTAATAGATGAGTTTTGTGATGTAGGTGAAGAAGTGACTACAGGTGTGTTTACTGAATTTGCTGAGGACTAGACTGGTTGGGGGAGTGCATCTATGTAATAATCTGGAAGTTGATGGGGCGGTTTAATTGGTGTCAGTCGGTATGAAGGTTTAGTTGACAATATTTCAATTTAAGTATGTTGAATTTTCATAACAATAGTGGTTTCAATGTTTTGAATATGTTTGCGAGATTTTTCTGATAATGGCATTCTGTTGGGATTTAATGTTGGTACCCACTGGATTTTTAGTAATGCAATGGTTTGAAATGTTTCTATAAAGCCATCGGATGATGTCTTCAGTAAAGCCATCGGATGATGTCTTCAGTAAAGCCATCGGATGATGTCTTCAGTAAAGCCATCGGATGATGTCTTCAGTAAAGCCATCGGATGATGTCTTCAGTAAAGCCATCGGATGATGTCTTCAGTAAAGCCATCGGATGATGTCTTCAGTAAAGCCATCGGATGATGTCTTCAGTAAAGCCATCGGATGATGTCTTCAGTAAAGCCATCGGATGATGTCTTCAGTAAAGCCATCGGATGATGTCTTCAGTAAAGCCATCGGATGATGTCTTCAGTAAAGCCATCGGATGATGTCTTCAGTAAAGCCATCGGATGATGTCTTCAGTAAAGCCATCGGATGATGTCTTCAGTAAAGCCATCGGATGATGTCTTCAGTAAAGCCATCGGATGATGTCTTCAGTAAAGCCATCGGATGATGTCTTCAGTAAAGCCATCGGATGATGTCTTCAGTAAAGCCATCGGATGATGTCTTCAGTAAAGCCATCGGATGATGTCTTCAGTAAAGCCATCGGATGATGTCTTCAGTAAAGCCATCGGATGATGTCTTCAGTAAAGCCATCGGATGATGTCTTCAGTAAAGCCATCGGATGATGTCTTCAGTAAAGCCATCGGATGATGTCTTCAGTAAAGCCATCGGATGATGTCTTCAGTAAAGCCATCGGATGATGTCTTCAGTAAAGCCATCGGATGATGTCTTCAGTAAAGCCATCGGATGATGTCTTCAGTAAAGCCATCGGATGATGTCTTCAGTAAAGCCATCGGATGATGTCTTCAGTAAAGCCATCGGATGATGTCTTCAGTAAAGCCATCGGATGATGTCTTCAGTAAAGCCATCGGATGATGTCTTCAGTAAAGCCATCGGATGATGTCTTCAGTAAAGCCATCGGATGATGTCTTCAGTAAAGCCATCGGATGATGTCTTCAGTAAAGCCATCGGATGATGTCTTCGGTAAAGCCATCGGATGATGTCTTCAGTAAAGCCATCAGATGATGTCTTCAGTAAAGCCATCGGATGATGTAGGTTTAATTCTATCGGAGGATGTAGATTTTGCACTATCGGTATGAGTGGGTATTATGCTTTGTCGTTTAGTGATCGGTAGATGTAGTTTGTTTTATCGGAAGATGAAAGTAAAGGATTTGTCGTCTTGTGGTCGGCAGAGGCTGGGTGAATGAATCATCCGGCTGACGTCATCGGTGGAAGAGAGTAATATGTTTTGTCGTTTGCTATCGGTGGAAGTCGGATGAATAAATCGCCCAGCTGACGTCATCGGTAGATGTGGGTAATAATTTTGTCGTTTTGTTATCGGTAGAAGTCTTCTGTCTTCTACTTCCGATTCTTCCGTTGACTTTGTCCACCGGTGGATGCGTTTGACTTCTATAAACTTTAAGTATTTCACGCTTAAGCTTTCACTCCTTCTGGCCGATTTATTTTCTTAACATTTTAATTGATTATTCAGACATTGTTTTATAGTTTTGCTTAACTTTACTTTGCCCAAAGATTTTCCGCTGCAAGTTTTTATGTTTTTAGTGAACGTTCAAATTTGACTTTTGAACGAAGTTTTAAATTTAGTCCGAAATTTTCTTCGTTATGTTTGGGTTAGTGAGTAACAAACCGGGTTCAGAAAACTCAGGGCGTTACACAAGGCATGGGAAACCAAAGGAGTTTTGTAGAGCCCATTACTGAGGGAACCCCGAAGGATTGTCTGGCAGGAACTCAGATCCTTAATCAGAAAATAATCGGAGTGAAATTCAACGAAAACTGGGTTATCTCGACATAATTGACGAATGCTAAGGAGATTATGGGATAACAACGGGATATGAAATACATTTGATAGCAGCAAAGGACGAGCACCAAAAAAAACAATTTTGCAGAACCAGAAAAAGAGATGGAGAGGGGCTTACTGTCGGTCGTCAGGACTGGTGACAAGCCAGTGTAGGGTGTTGGGTTTTGCAGCAAGGAGGAGTTTGGCGTGAAATGATGCGTTGCGCCGGAGTCGAGCAGCCACTGATCAGTCGGCGAAGAAGAAGAGGAGGCCGGGAGAGGTAACAGGCCAGCAGAGTTTACCTGAGGAGATGGTGAAAAATGAGTCTGGTAAGTGGGCTACGAAGAGTGGAAGTTGGGGTAATGGGATTGCTGAGGATAGTGAGGTGTGTTATTGTGGGTCGGGTAAGGGGCGGATTGGTGGGCTGAAGGGTGTGCAGGCCTGTATGACCCATTTAAGGCGGTGGAAACAAACAGTTGCCGAGTGACCCACTTTAAAACATATCTGGCATTTGGGCTTGTTCGGGCCGGGTCGGGGAGAGCGCCAACCCATCTGATTAGAAAAACCAGATCCATTACCGTGCCCCATCTGATTGTTTGAGGGAGTCGGCGCAAAATTAGGGCGAGTAGAGAACGAAACAGCGGCCATTGAACGGCGACATTGGCTTGAAGGGAGCTCGGAGTCAGAAGCTGGGTGAGTACATTTTGCTTTTCCGGACGAAAATCATAGCTCTGATACCAAGTTGAGAATGTGAAAAACAGATATTTGGGTTTCTGGGAACAGAGGAGGAGAAGGAAAGAAAGAAGAGTGTGAGAGAACTTTCTATTTCTGTTGGCTGTAAAAGCTCAACTATTCATTACAATATACATGAGTTTTTATATAACCAATGACAAAGGGTAAACAAGTAAAAAGGAAAATAATAACAAAAATATTACACAGTTAAAGAATGATATATGCTAACAAAGAAGCCTCAGACAAGTGGAGCAGCATATAATTTGTTGTATTATGTTTTAGGAGACTGTTTGAGTCAATACAAAACTTTCTGTAATAAACAGACAGCAAAAGGATGAGAGGCAACTATGAAGCCCGGAGGTTATTGCATAAAAAGTCAGTTAAATCACCATCTAGAAAGACATTGTTTATGTCCAGTTGTCTGATATCCCAACCAAGCGAAAAAACTGTAGATAAAATGGTACAATCAGTAGTAGGTTTGATCACAGAACTACAAGTTTCATCATAATCTACTCACGCTGATCATATCCCTTGGCCACTAACTTGGCTTTAACGACTGATAGAGCCATCAGGTTAAGCTTTCTTTTACCATTGCATGATGAACAAGACGGAAATGCAGTCATAATTATCGTCCAACTTCGTGCCTATCGCCGCAAACGTGGGGGCTACTACAGCTGTCCCTCGGTCCCTCTCTCAGCTAATTAGTCGTAAAAAACAAGAGTTTTTTTCTCGGACTGTTGACCCTCCTCTCCTGTATAAATATGAATAGCCCTGGTCACCCATCCTTCAGAGAATCACCAGCACGCCTTATCAATGGCTAAACTTCCCTTTTTCGCTCTCTTCCTCGTCCTCTTCCTCCTCCTTGCTTCCCCCGGTAAGTTGAATTAATTATCTGAAATGTAAAAATTGATTATGAGTTTTCAACTGTTGTTGGGCTGATCTCAGATGATTTTGAGTTATTTTTTGATGCAGAGATCGGAGTGGTGGAAGGTAAACTGTGTCAGAGGCGTAGTCAAACTTGGACTGGACCTTGTGTCAAAACAGAAAACTGCAATACTCAGTGCAAGAATCGGGAAGGTGCTTCCAGTGGAGCTTGTCACTTTGAGTTCCCTGGCTTTGCTTGCTTCTGTTACTTCAATTGTTGATTCTGACGAAGAAGAAGCTCCACTCTGTCGACCCATCGCCATAGCTAAGCTTCAAGCTGTTTCTGCGCTTAGTCTCGTTTCTCGAGCTGCACGAATAAGATCTACGTCGTTGTCTGTGTTTATGTTTTTGAGTTTTATCTAAATAAAGAAACCTACTGTCGTCTGGTGACTCTCTTCCATTTAGATAGTACATACAGACGGCGTCGTCCATAAATGGAAAAGTCAAATCTGTTAAGATTTGCTCGAACTTTAAACATTTGATTTTTATACACTAAAAAGATGCTGAAATAAAAGCATACTCTTACGAATCATTCTTCGTCACATTTTTTGAGCGACGCGGCATGTATCTATACTAATCTGCTAGTTTGAACAAGCTGAGTCTGTGAAAACAGTAAAAGAAAGAATTTTGGAATTCTCGGAGGTATGTTGATTGAAAATCTCTCCTTGTTTTGGTGGTGATATTTTAAGATGATGTTGGGCAAAAGATTGAATTTTTGGGATTTGAGATTCTGATTTATAGATATGTTTGATGCTATATTGTCTCTGTTATTCATCAAGTCCTTTTTGGTCAAGAGTACGTAGGAGAGAATGGACCAAATCCGATTGAAAGTGGTGGCCGACGTCGGAAATGGAGACGCCAGGCTGCTCGGCCAGGTCGGCCTGTAGACCACAACGGCTGAGGGCCCGATTCAAATTTTCAACCAATCATTCTTGGGCCGTTTTATGATTTAGACCTGATTTAGCCTCTTGACTTAATTGTACTTTGATTATTTATAAACCTATAATTTTGGATTTTAAGCATAGATTTTCAATCTTAATATTCTATTAATATTATGTTTAGGTACCGAGATATATAATTTTCGATTCGGAATATTTGGACTTTGCAGTTGGTCTGGACTTTGGATTTCGGCATGCTCATATGAGGCAGAGATTTAATTTCATGTACAGTATAATTTATTGAATTTTAAATTACTTAATATTTTTACTGAGTATTTTGAATTGAGCATGCTTATTTAAATAAAATTTAATCATGTTGTTGTTGTTTTGTGAAAATGGATAATAGGATATCGAAAGCTGTGTACTTGAGTTTCGAATTTCTAAACCTGATCAAAGTTATTGTAACTATTGCGATCACCTGCGTATCGCCATTGTTTATTTATTATAGTGTCTATGACATAGTGTGTTCGAAGTCATTGAGCGGCTCCAATTTACTCTAACATTATCTATGTCCAGCAAAAGTTTATTTTCAGTACGTACTAAAATTTATAATTTGTTTACGTATCTCGAAGATGTTAAAATTACTTGATATAAAATAAAAATGATATTTAAATAAGTCTAAGTTTCACCTTTCACGTAATAAAATCATTCGTGCTTGCTGCCATATTTTAATTATTAGTATTTTTACTGTTTTTTTTTATTGTTAAACACGTATTTATATGGTGTTTGAGTCCATGTACAGTCACATCCATACAAAATCCATCAGATGGTGAACTTTATAATCCATTAGGTTTTAGGTTATAAATATCCGGGGCAAACGAAAAGGGTAGTAAGAATTTTGGGAAATTACCAATTTGGACCACAAACTATCGGTTTTTTTTATTTCAAATCATAAATTAATTTTTTTAACAATTCAAACCATAAACTATCAAATATGTGCCAAAAACGACCACACCGGACGGACGCAAAAAAACAGCGTCCTTCTAGGTACTGTTCACGGTACTGTTCATGTGAACAGTAACCGTTTATTTTTTTTCTCTGTTTTATAAATTAATTTTTAAAAAATACTAAACGATATTGGATTTACTTAAAATTTTTATCACATATTCACCACATTATGAGAAGATAATCCGAAAATTTTTGTGATTTTACAATACTTACATGATTTATTATAATTTTTTTACCTATGTTTTATAAAATAATTCACTAAAATTACAATAAATCGTACAAGTGTTAGAAAATTACGAAACTTTTCAGATTATCTTCTCATAAAGTGGTGAATATTTGATAAAAATTTTAAGTAAATCCAATATCGTTTAATAATTTTTAAAAATTAATTTATAAAACAGAGAAAAAAAACATAATCCGGATACTGTTCAAAGAAATGGTCCATGTGAACTCACAGAAGTGAGCTGAAGCAAAGTTTTCTCCTTTGAGTCCATTTCAAGATAATTCTGCAAGAAGGAAAGAGTACAGGTGAAGCATAAAGCAGCCAGGTACAGACTTTAGTACACAAACTATACTCTCCCTTGATCTAGTTGTGCTGCAAGGACCATTAATAAGCTTGGAATATAATATGCAGCCCAAGTTACTTCAGTTGTAAGAACACCTCAAAAGAAACATATTGTAAAAGGGAATTTTAGGCCTCATTCATTTAAACATGTTCATCCTAACTAATTCATAATGAAAGAAGAAGAGAATATTGGGAGAATTTCTGTGTATTTACTACAACGAGCAACCATGAATTTATACAGGGCATAAGTTACGCTATTCTAGGAAACATAATATACAGAATCAATTACAATTATTGACTAATATATACATTTCTATAATAGAAAATATTATTCCTATAATCTAGCAGATTTTCTTTCTCGTAACACTCCCCCTCAAGTTGGAGCGTGTATATTGAGAACGCCAAACTTGTTAAGGAGAGAATGAAAAGTTGATGAACTGAGAGGTTTAGTAAATATATCAGCAAGTTGGCAGCTCGATGAAACATGAGCAGTTTCTATGGCACCTGACTGAATACGTTCTCTAATAACATGGCAGTCAATCTCTATATGTTTTGTTCGTTCATGGTAAACTGGATTTGCTGCAATATGCAGTGCTGCCTTACTATCGCAGAACATTTTTGCTGGTTGTGGATGTTGTACCTGTAGATCATCTAACAAATACCTGAGCCAAGTAAGCTCACATGTTATAGAAGTCATAGCACGATATTCTGATTCTGCCGAGGACCTTGAGGTTGTTGCTTGTTTCTTGGTCTTCCATGAAATAAGAGATCCTCCAAGAAAAATACAATAACCAGTTACAGATCGTCTCGTGATTGAACATCGAGCCCAATCTGCGTCACAAAATCCTCTCAATAGTAAATTCCCTTTTGCTGGAAAAAATAATCCTTGTCCAGGTGAACCTTTAAGATACTGTAAAAGATGATGAACAGCATCTAAGTGTGGTTTTCTTGGTTCTTGCATAAACTGACTCAGAATGTGAACCGAAATAACTTATCTCTGGTCTTGTGATAGTAAGATAGATAAGTCGTCCCACCAATCTTCTATAAGTAGATGCATTTTTTAACAAATCTCCCTTCGTAGGTAGAAGTTTGATATTTTCTTCCATTGGCGTCGATAATGGTTTGGCACCAAGCAAGCCTGCTTCATCTAAGATTTCAAGAGTGTACTTTCTTTGGGATATTGAAATACCACTGGCAGAACGAGCAACTTCAACTCCAAGAAAGTACCGTAACTGACCAAGGTCTTTAATTCGAAATTTGGTACGAAGAGACTCCTTAAGTGCAGCAATTGTGCTGTCATCATTACCTGTTATGATCATGTCATCCACATAAATGAGTACCGCTGTAAAAGAATTGCCAGAAACCTTTGTGAAAAGTGAATAGTCAACTTTAGATTGGCGAAAACCATCTTGCTGGATAGCAGTAGAAAATTTCTGAAACCAACTCCGGGAGGCTTGTTTGAGCCCATATAATGATTTATTGAGTCGGCATACCAGAGGTATCTCCCCCTGTCGATGAAAATGCATACCAGGAGGCAATTGCATGTAGACTTCTTCAAGTAAATCACCATGAAGAAATGCATTTTGGACATCCAGTTGGTGTAGTGACCAATTTCGAACAGCAGCTACAGCAAGTAAACAACGGACTGTAGCTAATTTGGCCACAGGAGCAAATGTCTCCTTATAGTCAATTCCCTCCCGTTGAGTAAACCTTTAGCCACCAAACGAGCTTTATAGCGCTCAACGGTGCCATCAGAATTATATTTGATCTTGTACACCCACTTGCATCCTATCGGACGGTGACCAAAAGGAAGAGGTGTGAGTGTCCAAGTACGATTTTGGTCAAGAGCACTTAATTCGGCATCCATAACTTCTTGCCATTTGGGGTCCAACACTGCTTGTTCATAAGTCACAGGTTCCACAAGAGTAGTAATGGCACAAATGAAATTGCGATATGTTGGCGAAAGTTGTGCATAAGAAATATATCGAGATAATGGATGACGCGTACCTGACAAGGAAGAAGACTGGTTGGAAGCAACCTTGGCCGTGTGGTAGAGATGAAAGTCTCGGAGTGTGACATTGGGTTGTTTGATACGATCTGAATGGCGAGTAGTAACAGGTGCTTGCGGTGGAACACTAGTATGATCCGGTATATTTTCATTCAAAATACTTGGAAAGTTTGGAGACAAGGTTGGTGGAGGGGATGGTTGGTCAATATCTTTTGGGTCAATTGTATGTGTGGGGGCTGGTTCATCTAATGTGTGTGGTAAAGGAAGAACAAGCAGATCATCTTGTTGTTTTGGAGAATTAGTATGAAACGGAAAAATATGCTCATAGAATACAACATCCCTAGAAGAAAATATTGTATGAGTGACAACATCATAAACTCGATAACCTTTTTGACCCAATGGATAGCCTATGAATATGCAACGAGTAGCTCTTTGATCAAATTTAGATGTGGGTAGAAGATTGGTGGCATAACATAGGCACCCAAAGATTCGAAGATGTGAGTATGTAGGTGGCTTATTATGAAGGAGTTGATATGGTGATTTATGAGATAGAAGAGGAGTAGGTAAGCGATTTATCAAATAGCAAGCTGTTTGAATGCTCTCTCCCCAAAACTTTAATGGCAAGTTTGCTTGAAAACGAAGGGCTCTTCCTACATTTAAAAGGTGGCGATGTTTCCTCTCGACTACCCCATTTTGTTGGGGAGTTGAGGTACATGAATGATGAAAGGTTATTCCTTTTGTATCCAAGTAATGTTTCATAGAGATAAATTCAGCACCATTGTCAGCTCTAAGAGTTTTGATACGACATTTAAATTGTGTTTCTACCCAAGAAATAAATGATTGTAGTATTCCTTGAGTTTCAGATTTAAAGCAAATAAGATGAATCCAAGTGTATCGAGTAAAATCATCAACAATTGTTAAGAAATAACGAGCCCCACAATGAGAATTTATTTTATAAGGTCCCCAAATATCACAATGTATCAAATCAAAAGGTGCTTGAGAAGAAATTGAACTAGATGGAAAAGGCAAACGAGTTTGTTTAGCTAAAGGACAAACTTCACAAACATGCTTGGAATCAAAATAAATTGCAGGAATAGATTTACTAAGAATTTGAAGAGGACCAGATGATGGATGCCCAAGACGTTGGTGCCAAAGGTTGGAGTGTTTGCGGATAGTGTGGGCCAAAGCTGGATTTTGGTCTTGTGTTAGGTAGTAGAGGCCATTATGTTGCTTGCCCAGGCCAATCGTCTTCCTCGTAGTAGCGTCCTGCACAACACAAAAATCAGGAGAGAAAATTACAATACATTTCAATGCCCTTGTTAGTTTACTAACTGATAGTAAATTAACTTTAAATTCTGGAACTCTGAGAACATCATCAATTTCTATGTCAGGTGAAATGCGTAATGAACCAATTGATTCAATATGTGCCTGACTACCATTTGGCAAACCAATAGTGGTTGTTCATGATATTCTTTTTTATTCTAATAATTCAACTGAGGAAGCCACATGATCTGTGGCTCCACTGTCAATAATCCAGCACAAGCCCGAAGCAGCCAAATTAACTTTAGATGATGATTTGATGTTACCTGTAGTGTTTGTAAAAATTTGTGTGTTACCCTCATTGGTTTTCCGGATCATGGCTATTAATTGGTTGTATTCATCAGTTGTGAACCTTGGACCATCATCTGTTGAAACAAACGTTGTCGTTGTCTCTGGTGCTTTATTCATTTCCACCTTCACGTTATTTGCACTTGAAGGGCGTTGATTAAATGGTTTCATGTTCTTGCCATGAAACTTATGACCAACTGGAAAGCCATGGAGGTAGAAATACTTTTCAATGCTGTGATTATCACGGTTACAATAAGAGCAGTGCAACTGTGCCTTTTGTTTTTGTTCTTGATGTGCTTGAGTTGTTTTGCTATTTTGACCTACAATCATGGCATGGTGGTTCATGTTCCCGCGATTGAGAGAGACTTCAACTTGTTTTTCTTGTTGAAGAATAAGTGAATAAACTCGTCGTGTATCAGGTAGAGGCTGCATCAACAAAATTTGACCACGAATGGCTGCATAACTGTCATTTAATCCCATCAAAAATTGCATAACCTTCTCCTTTTCATCTCTCTGATTAAGTTTCTCCAATCCTCCACACGAGCAAGATAATGTCTCATGATAGGATGAGAGTTCATCCCACAAAGATTTAAGCTTTGTGTAATAGACTGAAATAGATTGTTGTCCCTGCCTATGTTCCACAATTTTGTTTGATCTGATAGATTCTTGAATCGTTCCCTTGAGAGAATCGCTCTTGCAGATCTGCCCAAACTTCTGCTGCAGTCTCCCAATAAATTACACTACTGGCTATGTCCGGATGAATAGAATTCAATATCCAAGACAAAACCATGTCATTGCATCGTTTCCAAGAATCAAAACTAGTGTCTGTTGAAGAAGGTGGCTTGATTAATCCTGTGACCATCCCAATCTTGTTTTTAGCGCTCAAGCTAATTCGCATAGCTCGACTCCATGTGCTGTAGTTGTCTCCTTCGAGTACCTTAGAGACAAGTACCATACCCGGATGATCCGAGTGATGTAAATTGTAGGTGTCTAGGGCTTCTATGATAGCCTTAGACGATGTTGATTCTTTTCCATTGTTGCCTTTGTCTCCCATGATTGTAACAATTGCGGAAGCGTTTGAAAGATTTCAGAGTCACCAGGTTCAATGCTCTGATACCATGAAAGAAGAAGAGAATATTGGGAGAATTTCTGTGTATTTACTACAACGAGCAACCATGAATTTATACAGGGCATAAGTTACGCTATTCTAGGAAACATAATATACAGAATCAATTACAATTATTGACTAATATATACATTCCTATAATAGAAAATATTATTCCTATAATCTAGCAGATTTTCTTTCTCGTAACACATAAGAAATGAAGTTTAACAAATGAAACCTTTCCGATAATGGAGATTTGCATTCGTCGATGCTCCGTGTTCTTGCAGAAAAACAACTTCAACTTCAGTTCTCTTCTTGTGGAGTTTCAGTTGCTTAAAACTCCAAGTCTTGGCGGTGACCACGAGCAATAGAGATTTGTTGTTCTTCACAAGTCTCGATGGCCTAAGAGGAAGGTGGAAGTCACATAAGTATTCTTCTACTCGAGGTCCTGAATTGCCTGAATCCGATCCAGTTTAAATATTACCTCAGTAGTTGAACTGCTTTATCAACACTGGCTTATCTTAGTACAAGTCCTTCATAGCTTTCTCTGCAAAATTGAACACGAACGAGTGATTTATCTTGTTTTGCGTAGAATGTTCATATTGAACAACTACAGTTGATTTTCAACGTCCACTTATTAGCATAGCGAGCATTCATCAAATCATCAACTACTGGATATATCCTTCTTGACACACCACTTCAGGCTGATTTTTTGGTGGAGACATATGAAGTGTAAATTAACCCACTATCAAGTTTCTCTTTTATAAAATGCATATCAACTTTTAGATGCCAATGTAACCTTTAAATCCCGCAAAGCTATTGTCAACCACAATAGCTCGAATATTCCGAGTGTCATTGATCTGAATTATGCTTCTATACTTCTCGAAGCCATAGCCTACTTTTTACTAGCCGAACACGATATGAAAATCCCTCTGCAAGAGCGAGGCACTTCTATGGCAAGAAAATATTTTAGTTTGTTAAGCTCGTTGATCTCAAAACGTTTCATCAAACATTTCTTTAACTTTTCAATATCTTCCGCATCGTCTCCTATCGCTACTAATAATCCGGGTACTGTTCACGTAAACAGTAACCGGACGGATGCTAAAAATAGAGTCCTTCCGGTTAATGTTCACGTGAACAGTACCCGGATTATGTTTTTTTTTCTCTATTTTATAAATTAATTTTTAAAAATTACTAAACGATATTGGATTTACTTAAAATTTTTATCAAATATTCACCACATTATGAGAAGATAATCTGAAAAGTTTCGTGATTTTCTAACAATTGTACGATTTATTGTAATTTTAGTGAATTATTTTATAAAACATAGGTAAAAAAATTATAATAAATCATGTAAGTATTGTAAAATCACGAAAATTTTCGGATTATCTTCTCATAATGTGGTGAATATGTGATAAAAATTTTAAGTAAATCCAATATCGTTTAGTATTTTTTTAAAAATTAATTTATAAAACAGCGAAAAAAAAAAGTAAACGGTTACTGTTCATGTAAACAGTAACCATGAACAGTATCCAGACAGACGCTGTTTTTTTTTTTTTGCGTCCGTCCGGCGTGGTCGTTTTTGGCACATATTTGATAGTTTATGGTTTGAATTGTTAACAAAATTAGTTTGTGGTTTGAAACGAAAAAAATCGATAGTTCGTGGTCCAAATCGGTAATTTCCCAAGAATTTTTCAGGAGAGAAAATGGAAGCTGGACGTATTCTTCACATGAATGCAAGGAATGGAGCGACGAGCTATGCTCAGAACTCCACAGTTCAGTTTTGGGTTTAAAATCTTCAGATTATAAATCGGCTTTAAAATAATTGAAACTGGCAGAATCGGATCATATCGATTGCAAAACCATTGACGATGAAAGCCATTGAAGAACTGTTGTCCGGATCGATCGTTACCGGAGAGCATGGGGATTGCAGACTTAGAATGCTTGTCTGGACCAAACACTTTAGACGTAGTGTGGGAGATAATGGACTTCGTGTACGATAAATAAAGAAGAAATGGCCGGGCTTCGCCGGAGCTTAGAGTGTTTCGTAATGATAATTAGAAAAATAGAGAACACTAATCAATTCTCTTGAAACTTCAATATTTGCATTTCTTGAGTTTTCACAGCTTTATACAAGTTTTGTAAACCAAAATAACGTGGAAAATATGCAGCAAAAATGGGTAGTTAGAAACCTAAATCAGAGGCAACATAATCTCATCCAAAACAGCAATTGTAGCACTTTCAGATTATGACTCGGGAAGTTGATGTTGTTTGAATTGCTGTTTTGACATCCCCTGAAAAACTCGAGGGTCCCAGTGTGACACCGAGTTTGTCCCGAAGAAAAAGAAATCGAGAATGTGTGAGCAAATCAGCTACTTGATCATAAGAGGGAACAAACCGAACTTCAAGCTCTCTGTTCAGAACTTTATTCCTAGCAAAATGAACTTCAATTTCAATATGTTTTGTCCTGACATGAAAAAATGGATTGGAAGCAAGAGCATTGACACTCAAATTATCACACCAAGTAACTGGAATATTGTTGTGAGGAACTCCAATTTCTTTGAACAACGCTTGAGTCCAAATAATCTCAACAACATGTGCAGGAGCTCTATATTCAGCCTCACTACTCGAGCGAGCAACGACTTGTTTTATAGAGAACCATGCAACTAATTTCTTCTCCAAGATAGAAACAATATTTAGCAACAGAGCGACGATCATCATGTCAATCAACATCAGAAAAAACCGTCACATCCTCTCATTAAACTGAATATGTAACCCAAGGTGAAGTGTACCTTGTAGATATCGAAACACTCAGCTTCAAAATATGCCAATGTATATTAGTAATTGTTGACAAAATTTGACTCATTTTATTGATAGCAAAGACAATATCCGATCTTGTGTGAGTGAGATATTGGAAAACACCAATTGCACCATGATATATTGTAGAATTACTTATAGGATTGCCATCATTAGCACCAATGATTTTCCTTCTACTCATAGGAGTAGGACAAGGCTTGCACTTTAACATATTAAATTTAGAGAGATTCTCAAGGATATATCGAGTTTGAGTAAGAAATAAACGAGTGTGATCTCAATATACCTTAATCCCAAGAAAATGACAAAGATCACCAAGATCTTTGAGAGAAACTTTGTGATTGAATTGCTGGATGAATGTCTGCATCAAAGAAACTTCACTCCCTGTAATGATAATGTTGTCAACATAAATGAGAACAAAAAAAAATGTCATTTTTTATTCGATAGAAGAAGAGAAACGAATCACACTGAGATTGAATAAAATTCTAGCTATGAAGAGTATTCTTTAAGCTATCATATCAAGCACAAGGTGTTTGCTTTAATCCATAAATGGCCTTTGTAAGCTTACACATATGGCAAAGCTTGTGTTCATCAACAAAACCTTCAAGTTAAGTCGCATATACAGTTTCTTGAAGTGTCCAATTCAAGAAGGCATTATTGAAGTGAATTTGTTTAATGCTTCAATTCTTTGAAATGACAATGGCCAAAATAACCTGAATAGCAGATGTTTTAACTACTGGACTAAAAGTTTCAGTATAATCTACTCCAGGAGTTTGAAGATACATTTTTACCACAATGCGAGCTTTGTATAGGACTAGCAACATTGTACTAGAGACAGAATACTCATTTGTTACTCACAATATTCATATATGGAGATGAAGGTACCACTATCCATGTATCATTTTTTGCAAGAGCGGCCAATTCTTCATGCATAGCTTTTCTCCAATTTTCATCTTCAATAGCTTGTTTAACCGTGCTAGGCTCATATATTGAGTGTAAATGCAAAATATTTGCATATGTTGGCAATTATGTTTTTGGCAAAATATATTCATATTTATGGAGAAAATATATCAATTTCACTATTTCTTAATTTGATGATTTTATTCTTCGTGAGCAAGCAATAGCTGATTCTGTTTATTGAATGGCGTCTGGTCAACATTCATAAAGATTCTATGGAAGAGAAAAATAAGGAAACAACATTATTTGGAAAGATATTGAATAAGGTATATGCACTTGGTTTTTGGAAAAGTTTTATTTGGAAAGCCGATTTGCTATAGATTTGGTAAGATTTGCTGGGCTCTAAGTTCCCATGATTTATGGGATGCTTTCCTGAATTTTTGGGCGAATATCTGAGCTGTTATGGAAACTTTCCTAAAATGTCACATGAGGTGTCACATAACCGAATTTGTTAAGATTGTGTTTCCTTATTCCATGCGGCGGTAAATCCGATTTGGTAACTGAATGAATTAAAGATATGGAAGTTACCAATATTATTTAAAGCCTTCGTTTTTCTGAAGAAGGCTGCTGAAGCCATTATTATTGAGAGCGAAAAGTTTTTTATTCTTCCGAGCGATTTTATTCTATACCGACGTTTGCGTGTATTCTGCAATAGTTGATCCTTTCATTCACGCCTACTGTGAGTCGTCGGTGATTGTTCTTCAGCAGACGACGGAGTATTGATTTTACACGAGAGAAGATTTTCTTCGTTTTCCCGAGCCGTCGGTTTTCTTTCACGCCCTACGTTTCTGCGTATGGGTTTGTGATTGTGTTGCACACTCGACCTAATCTGTGGATTTCATTGTTTTCATTGAGTGTGCTGTGTGTTGCATCCGAAGACTTTGATCTGGTGTTCCAGGAGGTGTCACAGGAGGCAATATTCCTTGTTCTTCATTAAAGCTCTGTCTCGGGAGGAGACAGCATCCGAACTCGTGAGGAGTTCTGTTTCTTAGACAAGGGGAGCTTGTCGTTCTTGATCGTGGGCGAGGGGATCTTGCCATAACACGGGTTTCGGGAGGAACCAACAACGAGGGGATCTTGTTGTTATCTAGATCTCGGGAGAGGTCGTTCTAAAGTCGAGGGGATCTCGCAAAAACTGTTTCGTTGAGGAAGTTAGCTAGAGGCGGCGACAAAGATAAGAGGGAGTCTTTATTTGTATAAGTCCGAGTTTTTCTTGTAACTTTGTTAACTCAAGGAAAAGTTTTTATATCTGGGCGTGGCCCCGCAGACGTAGGCTGGTTGCCGAACTGCGTTACCAACCTCTTGTGTCATTTATTTCCGCACTTTTTATATCGTTCATCGTTACTTTAAAATCGGTGTCACACAAGGATCCTTGTGTGACATCACTGAACTGATCTTAATTTTTCATTGAGAAATCGGTTGTATTGTGAATGTAGGTCTTAGGTTTGAAAATTCCAGCTTTACTTCTAGTGATCATATTATCACTTTCTGCATATTTCTTTTTGTTGCTTTGCTCATCACCAAGATTAGAGCCTAAAGAGTGTTGTGATGAAGATTGACTATTTTGATTCATCTGGTTGGAAGTGTCAATTGTAGCAACTTGAACCAAAGTTTCTAACTCGATTAAATCCTCTGTGGAATCAGCAATGAAATGTTGTTGACTTAATGAGTTATCATCTCTTTGTTGCAAGTCTATAGACTCAGTGGGAACAGACCATGTACCATAAAATTCTTGTGGATTGTTTGTATCAATTGGTTCTTCTGTTGACTCTATAGAAGGAAAAGATCACACAGATTGAGGTGAACAATTTATGATGACATAGTTTTCAAGATGACTCATTTGCTTGGTAAAAAAGTTAGAATTTTCAAATGAAAAATCATTTTCATTAAAAACAACATTTCTAGAAATATGAATTCTTCTAATAGGATTTAGACAAAGATAACCTTAATGACTTTGACTATATCCTAAAAATAGACATTTAATAGAATGAAACTGAAATTTGTTTTTTTGATATGGCGTTAAACAAGGAAAACATGCACAACCAGATACTTTAAAAAGTTTGTAATTTAGTTTTTGTCTAAAAAGAACTTCAAAAGGTAATTTGAGTTTAATCACATGGGTAGGTGTTGTGAAAATTGTTTCGCAAGTGTACGAGTCGCAACAACAAGTAATAAAGTGATAAAATAGAGTGTCGAACCCACAATGACTTTTTAATCAATAATCGAAATAATTAATCTTAATTCTAAATTGAACACACGTTTTATGATTTCAAGGATTGAAATTAAACTAAATAATTAAAACAATAGAAACAAACTCAGGTAAAATATTGAAACAGATAAAATGAGTTTAAATCTAAATAATAAAAATCTAGGTACTACGATTTCACCAAAACAAAAGTTATTTCAGACTTTCGTAATTAAATTCATAAATATTCTTTCTATGTTGATGATCGATTTCACTAAATTCTAATACAATCTCTCTCGAGCATTGCATAGGTTATCTGATTAATGAGTTATCATTTCTCAGTCTTAAATCCTACATTAATCAAGTACAAATAAATCAAGAAATCCAATGATCACATTAATACCGTAACTATCTCTAGCCTACGCATATTTATGACATTAATTTCAGTGCTCGGGTATTTATCACCTCTCAGTCTCAAAACACCCCAAAATTCAAGTAAAGATTGGCCAGAAATTCACTGGCTTTAAGAACAGAAATTAAATGTGCCAACAATATTGGAAGAAATATCTATAAATTATAATTAAACGAAGAACATAAAATAAACATCGTCTGGCTACATCGTAACCCTAAAATAAAAAATTAGTTCATGCTAAAATAGAACAAAACACAAATAATAATGATGTTCATAAGTAAAAATTAAAGAAAAAGAAAGAAAACTATGTTGATGTCTTGAGAAATCTCCTCTTTGATGAATAATCGCTTCTCTTCTCCAGAATCGCCGAATTGCTGCTTTCTGCCTCTGCTTGCAAAAATCACCGAATGCCTAATGCCTCTTCTGCTCTTTTACTTTAGGTTTTTATTCTTTCTCTAGCCGATCAATGGTTAAGATTCAATGTTTCCTGAGATTAACGGTGCATATTGGAAGACGTAATCTTTCCAAAATTGTAGGCGATCGATCGCGGGAATGAGCCGATCGATCGCCTGTTATAACTCGTGCTTTCTTCAGCCGTCGATCACCTGAAATGTGGCGATCGATCGGCACCTTTTCTGCGTGAATTCACGTTCTTTTCAGCGATCGATCGCAGGTATGAGCAATCGATCGGCACATTCTCTGTTTTCTTGCATAAATCTTCTCAACAATGCTTCTTTTCAGCCGATCGATCGCAGGAATCAGCGATCGATCGGCGCCTTCTCTGTTCGATCGCCTCCTTTTCTACTTATTCTTTTCTTCTTTTTCTTCTCAGCTTTTTCTTCTTTTCTTCTTTAGCTTCTCTTTGCTTTGCTTCCTGTTTTAAAATAAATTGTCTGCACACTTACACAAAATACGTCAAATTCCTTCAAACACTTGATAAAAACTTATCAAATCAAGTGTAAAAAAATATAAATAAGTGTGTAAAATACACACTTATCAGTAGGCATCTTATTTATGAGATAAATCAGGGTTTGGAAAGCATGCTACCAATATTTAAGAGGTATTTTTAGCTTGACTTAATAAAGTGAAATCAGTTTCTACTGTGTGTCTGTGCTTTCTCTTAGCTCTACTATTTTGAGATGAGTGCGGATAAAGATGTCGAAATTCAACTCCACAATTTTCTAAAATTTCGTTATATACTCACCTCCCCAATTTGATTGAACAATTTTAATTTTTGCATCAATTCTCTTTTCAACTAATTTTTGAAAACGAATGAACATTGGAACAACTTCACTTTTGGTTTTTAAAGCATAAATCCAACCGTGTCTACTGTAATCATCAAAGAAATGAATATAATACCTAAAACCTTCACAAGAAGTTAAAGGTGTCGGTCCTCATAAATATGAATGAATTAATTCAAGTAGTGATTATGCATGAAATGTTGAAGCAGGAAAAGGTAATGAATGAAACTTTCTATATTGACAAGCATCACAAAAATAATTTTCATTTAAAACCATGGATTGATTACAAGACTATAAAATTTCAGATAAAATTTTGTTAGAGAGATGATTGAATTTCCTAGGTCAAACCTTATTTTTTGATTTTGAAATGCTAGACTCAAACAAAATAGGAAAATTACTTCTTTCAATGACAGATAACTTTGAATAACTAGGAAATGAGTAAGATTTGCTCACTCCATTTGGAAGATCCAATTGATACAAACCATCTTTAAGCATCCCTTATAGCAGAATTTGTCTTGTTTCCTTGTCCTTAACAAAACAACATTCACAGTGAAACTCAATAAACACGTTATTATCAAATTCCAATTGTGAAACACTGAGCAAATTCTTCTTAATAGAAGGCACATGCAAAACATTTTTTAGTTCTAACACTTTTGTGTTTAAAGATGGTAAACTTATCATACCAGTATGGGCAATAACAAGTTTTGAACCATTTCCAACCATTAACTTATCTTTACCTGAGTATTCTCTTGCATTGTCCATACCTAGAATTTCCTCTGCTATGTGTTCCACTAAAGCC
This sequence comes from Begonia masoniana, assembly GCA_022432975.1. Classification (NCBI taxonomy): domain Eukaryota; kingdom Viridiplantae; phylum Streptophyta; class Magnoliopsida; order Cucurbitales; family Begoniaceae; genus Begonia; species Begonia masoniana. The sequence goes on along the minus strand of CM039502.1, from coordinate 80,907,979 downwards.
TCTTTGATTATATCCCCCATATTGATCGTTGCTCTTGGAGTTAAAATTTGGTTTGTTTGCGAATGCAGCTGTTGGTTGGGCTACATGTACTCCTGCCATACTTAAGCGGGCTGCATTCAATTGCTCTAGGCGACTTTCATAGGTCATCAATGTTGATTGTAACTCTCCCCAAGAAATTGACTCTCTTTTTGTGATCTGGACCCTATTGGGGTATACTCTTCATCAAGACCAGCAAGTACTTGGGTGATAACATCTGTACTTTCAGTTGATTTTCCTGCTAAAGCCAAGTTGTCCGCAATTGACTTGACTGAGTTGAGATATTCTTCAATTTTCATTAAGTCTTTTCTAACTTTTTGCAATTCTCCCGTTAGAAACATAACACGAGACTTGTTTTGCATTCTAAAATATTGTTTGATGCCTTCCCAAAAGATTCTTTGAGGTTGAGAAACTCATTAGACGAGCTGCAACTGGCGGTTGAATTAAATTATACAACCAGCCTAACAAAAGCTGGTCTTTTGACATCCATGCATCATATTATGGGTTTGGCTCTTTCGGCATTGTTGATGTCCATTTTTGGCGCTCCTGCTTCTTTTTATGGCAGACTGTTTCCCAGCAAGAGCCTCCATTTTGTTCACTCCTCTTCCAGTCTCCATTGGCTATCTCAGGTGCAACTAATAATATATGGCAATTCATATTTTCTGCTCTAGTTCAAACAATAAACATCAGGGAGTTTTGTTGGAAAAGTTTTTGAAAATAGTTAGAAATAAACTGAAAAAAGAAATTACGATTCTGGCTCCGCCATGTTTGTGGAAAGAAGAAGGAAAGGAAGCGATGAACAGGGGGAAGATATACATATCAAAGAAGAGTCCTCCATGCGTGCTGGAAGCTTACGCAGAGCAGTTTCGTGAAGATTTTTCTGTGTTTCTAAAATCACGTTCAGAAGAAACGGTGAAGGGAGGAGGAATGGTGCTGTCCTTTTTTGGGAGACAATATTTGGACCCCACCTTTGATGAGACTTATCTCCATTGGGAGTTCCTAGGGCTAGCCTTGATTGGCAATTTGGCATGGTTGGCGAGGTATTAACTCAATCCATTTACCTTTCTTTCTTTTTATTGGTTAATTATCAAATTCTAGGATAACGGCGGTTCTTGGCTTACGCGAATGGGGCATTCTCTGAGACCGGTCCTCCGTGATGGACTATTTTGTTAACGGTAAGTTAACGAAAATATTTTAAGATTCAAAATAATTACTCTTTTTATTTTTACAATTAAAATGTTTTTAACTTTTAATTACCTCAAATTGTGACTGTTGGGCTGGTTGGGTTTATCTAATTCTAGACCTGTTCAAACCAGAATACAAAACTGTTTTAAGTCTGGCTTCTAGACCCATTTCATTTTTGCATTTTTCTAAATTATCACGTCGATGACTTGCTCTTTTAGTGTTGACTTATACTCCTGATTGGATCTTATTTCTTCAGGGACTGATTAAAGAAGAAAAAGTTGACTCTTTCAACGCTCCCGACTATGCTCCATGCATGGAATAAATACAAATGGAGGTAGAGAAAGATGTTTCATTCACCGTGGATCCGGAGGAGTCTTTCGAAATCAATTGGGATGGAAGAAGTAACAAAGAAATCTTAGGGGATTTTGTAACTAAATCGAGCAGAAAATGAGTGGCAAAGACGATACGAGTTGTGGTAGAATCCATGTTCAAGTCTCATTTTAGAGGAGAAATTATTGATGAGTTATTCGTAAGATTTGAGAAAATGGTGGATGGTCATCTTTCAAAGACAAGAACCAAGTACATTAACTTGGTTATTTCTCTAGTGAGGAAATAATCAAATTATAGAAACAAGATTTAAATAATGCTCCTCAAGAAACAAAAAAAAAAAAAAAACAAAGAAGAGTTATTAAATTTTAAACAAAGATCCCTGTTCTAGCTCTTATCATATTAAGTAATTTGATTTTTTTTTATTGGTTTCCAAATATCTCGTGTGGTGGCTTATTCTTGTGAGAGATTGTTGGGATTCAAGACCAAATGATGTGGCCACAATGTCACATTTTAAATTGATGGTATTTTGATGCTCTATATATCGTAGTATTTCATTCCAATTAGGAAGATGCATTAGGTATTAAACCTAAGAGCAAAGTCTTAATACAAAACATGCAAAGTCTTAATCAAAAACATGCATTATAGTACATGCATTAGTTTAACCACTAATAACTTCTATTATAAGAAAATTATAGATTATTAAGATCCAGATAAAATGATGTGACGACAATCTCATATTTTAAAATTATGATATTAACATACATTTTGTATTAAACTCAAAAATAAAACTGTACAGATGTTGACTCAAAATAATCAATATTATACTACTCGAGGAGGCTTGAGATGACCGTTGCTGTCTAGTAGTTTATACTGATGCATAACCACTTACAAAATTTTCTTCCATTGTTGTAAAGTTGTGAGGTAACTTAGCCTTAACATATGATAAAAATTAATTACTTTATGCAGATAAGACGAATCACGAACCCTATCCACAACGCTTCTAATCAAAGGAACAGCGACCACACGTCGCTGGGTCCACAAGAGAGTTAATTATATTTGACCCACCAATCAGAATCTATCACTCGTCTACTGTATCTTTTGGGTGAAACCCTAGATTGAATTACAATCCATCCATGATCACATGAAACCTAATCAAGATTAACAAAAAAAAAACACAAAAATAAGCACTAAGTGCCAACTCAGGCCGAACCAAACTAAAAAAAGCTGTTATTTGCCAAAAAATCAACCCTCTTTTACAATTGCACGACGAACAAGACGGAAATGCAGCCATAATTATCGTCCAACTTCATGCCTATCGCCGCAAACGTGGGGGCTACTACACCTGTCCCTCTCTCAGCTAATTAGTCGTAAAAAACAAGAGTTTTTTTCTTGGACTGTTGACCCTCATCTCCTCTATAAATATGAACAGCCCTAGTCACCCACCCTTCAGAGAATCACCAGCACGCCTTATCAATGGCTAAACTTCCCTTTTTGGCTCTCTTCCTCGTCCTCTTCCTCCTCCTTGCTTCCCCCGGTAAGTTGAATTAATTATCTGAAATGTAAAAAGTGATTATGAGTTTTCAACTGTTGTTGGGCTGATCTCAGATGATTTTGAGTTATTTTTTGATGCAGAGATCGGAGTGGTGGAAGGTAAACTGTGTGAGAGGCGTAGTCAAACTTGGACTGGAGTTTGTATCAAAACAGGCAGCTGCAATACTCAGTGCAAGAATCGGGAAGGTGCTTCCAGTGGATCTTGTCACTATCAGTTCCCTGGCTTTGCTTGCTTCTGTTACTTCAGATGCTGATTCGACGAAGAAGAAGCTTCACTCTGTCAACCCATCGCCATAGCTGAGCTTCAAGTTGTTTCTGTGTTTAGTCTCGTTTCTCAAGCTATACGAATAAGTTCTACGCCGTTGTCTGTGTTTATGTTTTTGTGTTTTATCTAAATAAATAAAACTACTGTCGTTTCGTGACTCTCTTCCATTTAAATAGTACAGACAGACGTCGTCGTCCATAAATGGAAAAGTCAAATCTATGAAGATTTGCTTTTTCAAGTTTGAACTCTTTAAAAGAAATGTCAGGCTAAGTTTGAAATAAATTTCAGGCTATCTTCTTCGGGATTATACTAGACAAAAACGTTGACTAATTTATTGATTTTTATATAATTTATTTACAGAAACGGCACGACTGTGAGACGTGCATAATTTAAAATAATTAATTGGGTCTATATTTCTCATTACAACAAAAAAAAAAACCGATCATTAACACCTTTAAATTATTTTTGTTAATAAATTCATGATTAATTTATATTTATTGACAAAATAACTTTTGACAGTCTCTCACTCTTAAGAACCAAATAAGGAGTAGGAGACCATCCTTCGCTCCCGTTCTTCCTCCTCTCCTTCGTTCTTTATTTTTCTACTCTAAATAAAAAAATATATTCTATGAATAGACTTAAATGCCTCTACCGACATTAAAGAAAACTTATGGCAATATAATAATTAATAGATTGCTTTCTGAGTTTATTATCTTGAGTAAGGAGAGAAAAAAAAACAAAATATAGTTTCTCAAGTGATTGATCACCATGGGACCCTAGAAAAACGGTACCTTATCACGAGGGGAATTTGTCACCTTCGCGTCAAAAAATAATTAAGGAAAGAGATAGGAGGAGGAGGAGGAGGCCACCCTTATTTTGCTTTTTGGAACGGCAACCAATAGCGAGATCACCCTCTCAAAGAATGGGAGTCTGTCGGAGGATGAAGTTTTTAACGGAAAACTTCGGAGTGGGAGAGTGCCAGGGATTATTTTATTAATGATGTATAGTTTAAACCCAAATTTGTTAATGATTACCGTGCCATTTTTTGTTAAAATGTCACATTTTAGTAAAACGGGTCACGTGACGTTTTAATAGAAAATGACACGGTATGGAGTAAATTGTCCATTATCAATACATTAAGGTTGTTTTTGCCCATTATCCGAGTTTACGGTGTAAATTGTCATTTTCACCATAATGCGAGAGTCAAATTGCAGTTTATCCTTTTTTTTAATTGGTTAATTATCAAATTCAAGAGTATAACCACCTATGTTGTTGGCTTACAGAAGAGAGCCGTTCTCTGAGATCGGCTTACGTCAGCATGTTTTGTTAAAATATTCGTACTATAATTTTGTTAATAAAAATACTTTAAAATTTAAAATGTTAATCATTTCATATTTTAAGGGTGAATTTGATAATTACTATTTTTATTTTTACAATTAAAATGTTTTTAACTTTTAATTACCTCAAATTGTGACTGTTGGGCTGGTTGGGTTTATCCAGTAGACCCATTCAAACCAAAATGGTGAACTGTTTTAAGTCTGGCTTCTAGACCCATTTCATTTTTGCATTGTTCTAAATTATCAGGTCGGATGACTTGCTCTTTTAGTGTTGACTTATACTTCTGATTGGATCTTATTTCTTCAGGGACTGATTAAAGAAGACAAAGTTGACTCTTTCAACGCTCCCTACTATGCTCCATGCATGGAGGTAGAGAAAGAAGGTTCATTCACCATGGATCTGGAGGAGTCTTTCCGAATCGATTGGGATGGAGGAAGTAACATAGAAATAGTAGGCCATTTTGCAACTCAATCAATCGGAAAACGAGTGGGGAAAACGATACGCGCCGTGGTAGACTCCATGTTCGAGTCTCATTTTGGAGGAGATATTATCGATGAGTTATTAGTAAGATTTGAAAAAATCGTGGATAAATATTTTTCAAAGACAAGAGGCCAAGTACATTAACTTAGTTATTTCTCTAGTAAGGAAATAATAAAATTATAGAAACAAAATTTATATAATGCTCCTCAATAAATAAAATAAAATAAAAAGTTATTAAATTTTAAAAAAAGATCATTGCTCGAGCTCTTATCATATTTCCCGTAAAGCAATTTGATTTTTTTTTTCTTGGTTTCCAAATTATAATGTGTGGTGGCCTGTTTTCGTGAAGAATTGTTTTGATTAGATACCAAGTGATGTGACCACAATGTCACATTTTATATTTGTTTTATTGAACTGCTTTATATAGTGTATTATTCAATCTCCATCTAGTACAGTGCATTTAATATTAAATCCAAGAACAAAGTCGTAATCCAAAACCTATATTATCGTACTACTCTATTAAACTTAGGGTATAGGTTAACATTTTCTTATTATCTTTAACCACTAATACTTTCTGTTATAGTAAAATTGTGGATTGTTAAGATCCAGATAAAATGATGTTGTGACGATAATCTCGTATTTTAAAATTACCATATTAAATTGCATTTTGTATTGAATCATTATAGTGTGCTAGAAGTTTGAGGTGACAGTTCAAAGTCTAGAAGTTTATACTGATGCATAACAACTCTCAAAATTTTCTTGTATTGTTGTAAAGTTAGTAGGTAACTTAGCCTTAACATACTGATAAAAAATTAATTACTTTACGAAGATAAGAGAAATCACGAACCTTATCCACAACGCTTCTAATCAAAAGAACAGCGACAAAACGAGGGCTGGGTCCACAGATCAGATTTGACCCACCAACCAGAATCTGTCACTCGTCTACTCAATATTTTGAGTGAAACCCTAGATTAAATTACAATCTACCCATCATCACATGAAAGATTAACAAACAAAAAAAACACACAAAAATAAGCACCGAGTGCCAACTCAGGCCGAACCAAACTAAAGCAATTGCCCTTTGCGAAAATTCAACTCTCTTTTACCATTGCACGACGAACAAGACGAAAACGCAGCCCCAACTTCATGCCTAATTTCCTATCGTGGGGGCTACTACACTTATCCCTCTCTCAGCTTATTAGTCGTAAAAAAAAAAGAGTATTTACCCTCATCTCCTCTATAAATAGTGCTAGTAAGCCAGACCTTCAGAAAATCACCAACAGGCCTTATCAATGGCTAAAATATCGTTTTTCGCTCTCTTCCTCGTCCTCTTCCTCGTCCTGGCTTCCCCCGGTAAGTTGAATTAATTATGTGATATGTAAGAAAGTGATTATGAGTATTCAACTGTTGTTGGGCTCATCTGAGATGATTTTTGGGTTATTTTTTGATGCAGAGATCGGAGTGGTGGAAGGTAAACTGTGTGAGAGGGCTAGCCAAACTTGGAGTGGATATTGTGCCGTAACAGGCAACTGCAATAATCAGTGCAAGAATCGGGAAAAAGCTTCCAGTGGAGCTTGTCACTATCGGTTCCCTACCTCTAAATGCTTCTGTTACTTCAACTGTTGATTCGACGAAGAAGAAGCTTCACTCTGTCGAGCCATTGCCATAGCTGAGCTTTAAGTTGTTTCTGTGTTTAGTCTCGTTTCTCAAGCTGTACGAATAAGATCTACGCCGATGTCTGTGTTCATGTTTCTGTGTTTTATCTAAATAAATAAACCTCTTGTGGTTTCGTGACTCACTTCTTCGTGACTCACTTGTTCCACTTAGAAGAGAGGTCGTCGTCCATACAGGGAAGTCAAATCTATTACGATTTGCTTTTTGCAAGTTTCAATGTAAGGCTAAGTTTGAAATAAATGTCAGTCTATTGTCTTCGGGATTATAAACAAGACAAAAACATTGAATAATTTATTGATTTTTATATTATTTATTTACAGAAACGACAACGTACATAATTTCAAATAATTAATTGGGTTTATATTTCTCATTAATAATGATGCAGTGCTTTAGTAATTAACAAAAAATAATAATTACTGAAAAATAATGATGTAGTGCTAAAAAAAATAATTATTAACAAATTGAATTTTAAATTATATAAATTAATAAAATCATCTTTAAATTATAATTCATTAATAAAATAAATTTTTATAGACTCTCGTTCTGTCTTTATGAGTAGTACAATGATATAATCGGCTGCTTTCTGAGTTTATCATCTTGAATGAGGAGAAAAAACAAAAACAAAATATAGTTTCTCAAGATATTGATCACCATGTGTGGGTGTGAGGTCCCATGAGAGACCCACCTCATTAATATATTTGAAAAAAACGAAAGAATAAATTTCGTCTTTCTTCAATTTCGTCAATTTTGACGCCTCCTTTTTCCTCGTGACTACATTCTTTATTTATTTTAAGGAATGTGTGGTATTCTCAAGATAGAGGCCTGAAAGGCATCCGAAAAAGAATCAAAAGAAGATCCTAACGAAGTGGTTTTCTTCTGGGAAAGACAGGAAGAGAGGATGAAAATAGTGAGAATTATTTTTAGAAAGAGCAAAGAAAGATTGTGTGAAAAAAATAGGTAAAGTATTTTTGTGCACGTTGAGAGTTTTAAAAGTTATGATTTCTCTTATTGAATATTTTATAAAATATTCGATATTTAGAAAAATATTGTAAATCCTATTTTTCAATTTGAAATTTTTTTGGACTCAATTCCCGTAATTTTTTTTCGATTTGGGTTTTCATGTAAAAATTTTCGGTGTTCATTTTACATATTATTTCTTAATATTTTTCGAATCGCATCTGTTATCGTTTCTCGTATCGCTTATTTAGCAGTATAATTGTACTGTATAATTAAGTTTTTCTAGAAGACTAGATTTTAAGTGAGATAGCTTGTGACATTTCCAGTATTTCTTGTGATCTTAATAGGAAAGGTAATTCTATCTAGAAGATTGTCTAGTACATTATTTTTTTGAAATTATTCTAATCAGTACTTTCTATGTTTTGTAACAGTGGAATTATAATTAATATTCCCTCTAATTTTATTATTTTTTCCCAACAATGGGAACTCTAGAAAACTGTAATTTATGAAGAGGGGAATTTATAACATTGGCATGAAAAAGTATCTAAGGAAAGAGATAGAATAAGAAGAAAGTTGAGGAGGAGAAATAGGGCGAGCCAGCTTATTTTATTTTTTGGAACAGAAACCAACCGCGAGATTCTAATCTCGAAGAACAAGAGTCCACTGCACGGGAATTTTTTTAAAGGAAAATGTTGGAGTGGGAGCTTGTCAGAGGTTATTTTGTTAACGACGTATAGTTTAAGGCTAAATTTATTAATGACTAGTTTACCTTATTCCCGTTTAAAATACTTCTATCAAAAAAATCAAAGCAATATGACATGTGACTACATCACCTATATCTTAGTATTTAAGCATAAATAATATTAATCTTATTTATAAGATACATTTATTTACACAACGATGTGACAATTCAATTGATGAGTAAAATTTAAATGAAATTCTCACTTAAAATGCTGGATGATCAATTGCAGAATATAATTAAATGTGCGTAATTTCGACAATAACCATATCATTTTTCTCAAAGAGTAACCCTTGCATTCTATTAAAATTATTATTAAATTTTTATAATCATAAAAAATAAGGTAATTATCGATTTAAACCTTGTACTATATATTTTTTTTTCAATTCACCCCATGTACTAAAAAAATGGACAAACTAAACCCTATACTTTGATTCTGTTATCATTTTTGATCTTCTATCAATAATTTCATTAAACCCTCATTTAAAAAATTACCAAACGATCTTGGATTCAGTTGAAATTTTTACCACATGTTCATTACTTAATGAGAAGATAATCTAAAAATTTTTATTATTTTTTAATACATGTACAATTTATTGTAATTTTATTTTAGTATTTTATAAAAATATTATAATAAATCATACAAGTTTTAAAAAATTACGAAATTCTTTTTATTATCTACCCATAATGTGGTGAACATGTGAAAAAAGTTTCAAATAAATCCAATATCTTTTGGTATTTGTTTAAACTAATCTCAGTTTCTTCTTTACTTTATAAATTAATTTTTTAAAAAATACCAAACAATATTTGATTTATTTAAAAGACAATTCACATGTTCAAGCTATCATGGGTAAATAATAGAAAAACTTTCGTGATTTTCTAAAATTTGTATGATTTATTATAATATTTTTATAAAATACTAAAATAAAATTACAATAAATCGTACATGTCTTAAAAAATCACGACAATTTTCAAATTATCTTTTCATTAAGTAGTGTACATGTGGTAAAAATTGTAACTAAATCTAAGATCGTTTGGTAATTTTTTAAATGATGGTTTAATAAAATTATTGATAGAAGGTCAAAAATGATAACAGAATTAAAGTATAAGGTTCGATTTGCCAGTTTTTTTAGTCAAGGGGCGAATTGAAAAAAAATGTATAGTACAGGGTTCAAATCGATAATTACCTTAAAAAATATAAGGATCGGTAAAATCTTCATTTATTACTTTTATATATATATAGGGTTAATACCATTTTAAACCATAAACTATAAGGGTTAATACCATTTTAAACCATAAACTATAAGTTTATTTTTTTAAAAACCCTTAAACTAAAAACACTAACAATTAAAACTTTATATTATCCAAAAGGTAACAAATTAAATACTGGAGGGGAGCGGATAATCCCCGATCACCCGTTCACTATTTACATAGAGAACGGGAGGCCGATCTAAAATGAACGGCCCCACGTTCTCTCAAATGCCTACGTGACACTAGACAAATTAAAATGCAGGGAAGATGTGGGGGGTCAAGACTCCAACCCGGGCCCTCCACGTGCACCACACGTGACTCGGGAACGGGGGGTCGTTCACCAGAGATGACCCCCGTTCTCCAGAGCAATTTTTAGAACAAGGAGCTGTTTCAGTGGGGTCCCCCCCGTTCCTTGAAAATGGGGGGTTTTTGTCAGGACCCGATTCTACCAATTAGACCACGATGAGCTAGAGAATTTCCAAAGTGGAAAGAAATCAAACGTCGAAGGGATGCTCTCATTGGCACTCACATCTCACAAGATAGATCGTTACGAGTTAATTAAACTTATTTCTTCAACTTGGTATCCTAAAGTAAGATGCTCCGTTTAAAATAATGTCATTTATTACATGAAGAAAACAACATACGTTTTATACATTGAAAATTTACATAAACATCAGAGTGCTAACGCGGAAGCTACTACAAAAATAGGTAACTACATGTGACATTTCAAAAAGCTTTTTACAAAGGAAAACCAAATATCCCACCCAACAAAAATGTGATCTACCTTGATGGTTCACCTATGTCTCTTTGCAAGCTTTATATTGTCTTTTGTTTTTCCTCCCGGTGAATGTTCTCGATATCTGAAAAATATGAATTATTCACATAATTAGTTTTTAGTCCAGCAAATAAATTTAACACATAGAATAACTAATCCAAACTCAATTGATACCATATTGGACCAATCTTCATCTTCTACTATAATGATCATTTGAAAATCATATAAATCATGTTCTTTTGAAATCCATGCAAATGCTATAAAATTATGCATGCTCGAAATCAATATTTTGAAATCATTCAACCATTCGTTGAAATAATTTTCATCAAATAAATCCAATGCAAATCGAATAAATTTTGCATGATTAAAATCATCTTTTTAAGAAAATACCAATGCATCTTTTAACAACCAAATGTTTATGTTAAAAATGCAATACACTCTAAACCCAACATATATGACCATCACACAATCCTACACGTTTCTGGGTTTTCTCCGACAGGGCTGTAGGATCCTATGCATTGCTTCTTCTCGAGATTTAGAGATTTTCAACCCAAGGAGGACATTAAATTGATCTCCTTCTCAATTTCATAGCCATATATATCGCACACGAAGATGCAAGTCTAACCATTGAGTTCATGTGTTATCAAGATTGCAAACTTCCTCCTTTCCTAAAATGCATTCTTTAACACATTTTATAAAGCCAATGCCATGCACAATTAAAACCATGCAACTCAGCTATTTAAATCATTTTGACAACCAACATATCATATTGATTTAAAATAATGTTTTCAAGACATTCATTTTTAACATCACAATACAATTTGAAAACACAATTTTTTTTAAAAACACCATTCATTTAACACCAAAACAACATCCATTTAATCACTTCAATCCACAATAAAAATTCTAATCCTAACCAGAACTAATGACATAATTTAAATATATTTCCACCTAAACTATGCAATAAAGGTTAAATTAACTATTATAAATGTAAGATTTACTTACCTATTGAAGGTCCCTTCTTTCCTACAAAATTTCCACCTTAAAGAACTGATTTTTAGTTCTCCAGAATCGCCTCTCCAAGCTGAGCAACTTTTCTTTGAGGAGCAAGTCCAAACCCTAACTTTTTCTCCCTCTTTTTCTCCTTTTCTTCTTCTCATTTTCTTTCTTCTCCCCTCTATGTTTCTTCTCTGGTCTTGCACAAAATATAGCTGATCTTCAGCCCTTAAACAAGTTTCTAGAGAGATCTAAGGGTAAAATTACCATTTTGTCTAATTTATTCATTAAAATATAATATTTTACCTTTCTTTGAATTGTTTATTACAAAAATATCATGCTTGATTATCTTTTAATTATGCTTACCTTAAATTCATTTATATTAGTTCTAAGCTAATAACAAATATTAACTTAATTAATCATAATTGGTTAATCTTATTTATCCACTAATTACACCTTAATGACATTATTAGTCACTAATCTTAGAGTGACAGCTGTCAACACCTCATTGGTTGTCCAATTAATTACATGGCCATATACTCTAAGATGTTATAAACATTTATCCTTCAATAACCTTCTTCAAATTTCCACTCTAAGATGTAGTTTAATGAAATTTACCAAAACAGTGCAGTTTAAAACGTAAACTGCATCAATCAAATTAAAAAACAAATAACTTTTGCTACATACATCCAACTTCTTTTATTCCAAAGCATTCTTTTCCTCTACATGTCTAGTTTCAGGCTATTACATTTCATAATAATCCAATTATCACAGCAAAAGTTATTAAACTTACAATCAAGGTTGTTCCTACGAAACAGTTTCATTCTTAGCATTCTCAAAGACTTTGTACCATTTTTTCAATATAACTTTCATAACTTATATTCATATATCATCCACAATAATTATTCCCAATACATTATTGACAATAGAATATTGAAGGTTCAAACCATTGCACATGACTCATTATCATTATCAGCAGAGCCCACCAAGTAAGTATGTACTTTTAATGTGCTGCCCGGATTTGATCTACGTATTTTTGCTGCATACGACCACAGTAGCTTGTATTGTTCATCGCCCTTCCATTCATTAATTTTTCGTGTTTCGCTTCTTGCTCTTTTGGCAAGACTGGATGTAATGTTGATATTCACATTCTTTCTCACTGTCTCGGTAATTGAAGAGATTTCTCACGTAGGTTGATTTTTGAACCTATCCAAATTATGATTTGTCACTCATTTTGTTGTAGCATGTCGATTCTCAATTTTCCTTAAACAGTTGTGAGAATCGGTCAAACTCTTTATTTAAAACGTAAGCTCATTTTGCATATTCGAACCATGCAGTCGCCACTCACATTCATCTTCACACACGGTTGTCAGTCGCTGATATTCACTTTGGGTGAATTTGATCCTATAACCATTTGTCAAAGCATATTCGACTATTTCTTCTCTAATTTTTTTAAAAGAATTATATTTTTTTACCCAAATAAAAGCTCGTTAAGATTTCTTCCCTGACCGGTATGTTTTTCACCTCATCATTCTCTTAGTCGACGGGTGTTCGAAACTCGTCATCTAGAGTTTTGAAGTCGAATACACCTCTATTTATTCAGTACCTATTAAGTGATCGAATGCTCGAATATCACAATATGTAAGCGTAGAATACGAATACCAATCCATATCGCCATCATAAGTTGTCTCGTCTAAATAAACCGATCTACTTGAATGAGAATTCATCAACGTCGCTAATACAGATAAATAGTGGAGAGGTTTAGAGTTTTTTGCAAGCTGGAGGTGAGAATGGAGGACAGTTCTCTTATTTAATGTCGAAGATCAACCCTCTGTTCTAGAGAATGGGGGGCCGTTCTCAAGACAATAATTGGATAATAATTGAGATTGTTAGAATTTGGTGTGACTCGAATTCTATATGGGCCAGGCCGGTTAGGCCCATTTTAGGAATCTCATTAGGGTTTGTTTTCTCTATAAATTGATGTAAACTAGAGTCACAAAACCTGCGGTTGTATTTCGATCTTCATAGTAGATTTGTTCCTCTGCCCGCGGTTTTTTTCCCGTAAGGGTTTTTCCACGTAAATCTCTGTGTTTATTATTTTCTCCGTTTTCTTTTTCAGTTTATCGATCGTTCGTTACAAGTGGATTAAGGCGTCTAATCCTAACAAGTGGTATCAGAGCTTCAAGTTAAAGTTATTTTTCGAAGATCAGGGTTTGATTATTCGATTGTATCGAACGATTTTTAGTATGCAATTTCAGTGGAAATTTGCAATTTTGTTGGGAAAAGAAATAGAAAAGAAATTTAATTTCTTTTCATTAATTTGTTCTCAGCCGTGTGAAGAACAAATTTGGAGTAACAAAATAAAAAATAAAAAAAAAGGGAAAAAGGGTTTTTTTTTTTTTGTTGTTTTCTTCACTGCGAAGAACAGAGAAGGGAAGCTCTCTGGTTCTTGTTCACCAGCAGAGAGGAGAGTGGTACCCGCTGATGCGCACAGAAACATAACCGCCGACGCCGACGCCGACGCCGACGCGCATAGAACCCGCCGACTTTTGTGTTTTGCTGTGTGAAGAAAACAGAACACTTTCGTTCTGTTGTTCTGCCCGAGCCCGCAGAACCGCCGATCTGCTCCGACTCCATCTCCGAGCCGCACACCTCCGCGCCGCGATCGCCGAGCCCTAGTCGCCGTCGTCTGTCAGCAACCGAGCAGAGTCGCCCCGCTCTGTCCACTGTTGCCTTCTCCGTTCAGCAACCTCCGAGCAGCAAGCAAGCCTGTTCTGTTTTTGGTATTTTTCACGGTTTTCAGAATTCTGCATATTGATTATTTTGTGAAAATCTGATTAATTTGGCTGCTGGAAATTCTGATTAAATTTGGAGTCAAATATTCTGAAATTTTTGTTATTGAAATCTTGGGGTTCTGAAATTTATTTTGAAGAGTTGAGATATTATTTGCTGTTATTTTCGGAGTAATCATCGGGTGGAGATATTGTTAGAAATTCTAATATTGAAATTCTGTGGCGGGCTGAATTATTGATCGGAATATTGGGCTGAACAGAAAAGAAAGAAGAAAATCTTCAGGTGAAAGGAGTCATTGTTCTTGTTGCCGACCAGTGAAGAGAGGAGAGCCGCCCTTACTCCGTTCGACCTCACCATTTTGTTTGTCTTCCTTGTTTCTTCAGGGATTTCTTCAGGAACAAGTTTTTGTGATATTTTTGGGGTGCAAAAATATCGATTTTGTTGGGAGGTTGAGATTTGAGGAAGATTTGGAGGAAGATTTGCAGATTTGTTTCCTTGTACCGAAATTTCTTTGAAGGTGGAGATTGTCAAAATTCAGTGTTCTGAATTCGTTTTGAGTTGGGCTGAGTAGCCCGTTGGATCTCTCACGTAAAATTCGGTATTTAAATCTGATTAGCATTAGTTGCTAAGATGGCCCATCTAGGGCTTTTGTGGCAGATGATGATATTTTTAAATATTTTTGAAGATTTATTTCCTTGCACTGGAATTTCGAAGGTGGAGATCGTCAGAGTTCAGTGTTCTGGATTCGTTTTGGGGTTTGAGCCGAGTAGCCCGTTGGATCTCTTATATGGAATTCGTGTCAAGGTGGCCCATCTGGGGCCTTTGTGGCAGATGATGATATTTTTAATATTTTTGAAGATTTGTTTTCTTGTACCGGAATTTCGAAGGTGGAGATTGTCAGAGTTCAGTGTTTTGAATTCGTTTTGAGTTGGGCCGAGTAGCCCGTTAGATCTCTTATATGGAATTCGTGTCAAGGTGGAGATTTGTTAGAATTTGGTGTGACCCGAATTCTATATGGGCCAGGCCGGTTAGGCCCATTTTAGGAATCTCATTAGGGTTTGTTTTCTCTATAAATTGATGTAAACTAGAGTCACAAAACCTGCGGTTGTATTTCGATCTTCATAGTAGATTTGTTCCTCTGCCCATGGTTTTTTTCCCGTAAGGGTTTTTCCACGTAAATCTCTGTGTTTATTATTTTCTCCGTTTTCTTTTTCAGTTTATCGATCGTTCGTTACAAGTGGATTAGGGCGTCTAATCCTAACAGAGATCGACCCACCGTTCTAGAGAATGACCATCCGTTCTCGAGAACAATAATTAGACAATAATTGAAAACTTGGGGCCGTTCCGAGGTATGGACCCCTTGTTCCAGAGTCACGCTTCTCAAGAGCAATTTTTAGAACGGGGGGCCATCCGGGGAGAACGGCCGGTTGAGGGTTTAAATTGGTTTTAACCCTAATATCTACTTATCTTAGGAGCTAGATAGTGGCCATCAGTTATGCAGCCGGAGCGTCGTCTAGTTCGCTGTCGGAGCTGGAATTGAAAGCGTCCCCATCAGACCTTTTCCTCCTTGCGGCTTTCAGTAGGAGCAAGTCTGGGAGGTTACTTTACCATTCAACCTCAGTGCGCCTGCATATTGCCGGCGAGGGCAGGAAAAATCTCAGGTGGTTTTTCTATAATTCTGATGTTGCCGTATTTATAATTTTTGACTGTTAGGCTGGTCCATTTCTACTGGTTACGTTCATCTACCCAGCCACTTTAAAATTTTTATATTGTTCTTCGATCTTGGCTCCTCCAACTGTTGCTAAATTTAATTTTCTGTTCTTGTGATTTCCTTGTTTTCGAGTTGTGTTCTTCTGGTTTATGTAAGCTACAATTGGGTTTGGCAGACGGACTCCGGCATAGATTTTCTGCCTTTGAAGTTTAATATTTTGGTCGTTTAACAGATATGAGAGAGAGAAAGAGAGAGAGCTTTGTATTATTTAGAATTACCAAATGATGGCTTATTTAAGACAAACTGATTGAGAATATCACTGGTAAACTTTAGGGATAACGACGATGGATCATCGCTTATATGAACTGGTCAGTTAGCAGTGAAAGTGACAATAGCAAACGGAGCCACGTCGAGCTCCATCAACAGCACCTTCGTGTTTGATGCAATGGCTCATGCATTCTTCTCCTTTAGCACATACTCCAGGAACAAAGTGGCTTTCTCTCTCACACACTCTTCCCACCATTTCCGTCTCTGCAACAAAAGATTACACACTAAAAACGAAAGAAAAAAAACAAAGGAAGAAAGACGAGAAGCCATGAAGAAACAAACCAGCTGAAGCATTAACGAGGAGAAAGATGAGGAGAAGGGCGTAGGAAAGTAGTCGGGCCATTGGTTTGAAGTGTTGGGAGTGAGTTCTTCAAATCAGGTATTGGTAGTGATTTTATAGAAGACCTAAAGGTCGAGAAAGCAACTAAATATGGAGTTGGCTACGTCCAAGTTTTCCAACTCTGTACAATTATGTCTGCTTAGCCTTTCGCTAACATGAAAGTTGCATGATTCTATTCGTTGCTGGGTTTACTCAGTATGACTTAGAAATTCGAATATCCAGTACTCTTCATCGTCCAAACCACCCCTCTAAGAAACTCATCAATGGCCACACCACTTACTCTACGCCAGCTTCCGCTTTCTCCTCTTCTCCCATCAGAAGAATTTGTGTGAATCTGTATATCATTTGGCTCCATTGAAATTCTAGATTTATGCCACGAAAATTGAAATGAAATCACGAGTTTTGCGACACTAACTTACATAAATAAAACAAAATTCTAAGAAAATTTTCAACGAGTGTCTAACCGAGTTGGCCCAGATAGAATTCGGTTGAACTGAAGTATCTCCCTTAGATGGGAAATGCACTGTGTATTAAATATAACTAAACAAAATAATTAAAATAGGATGAACAAAAGGTTGATACTTAATTCTCATGCATTTGTCACTTTGTGGTAGACATCAAATCAAGGGTAGACGATGCTTCCCTTTTTCAACGCCATCGACGTTTCTTCTCCTTTTTTTATTTATATAATTATTTAAATTAGATGTTACATTTAGATAATCTTTATTTAAGTGATTTCAGATTTCAAAACACTTGGTCAAACCGAAGATTAACGACATAAAATCAAGATTAAAAAAGAAAAGGGTAAAATTTAAAAAAATGCTTGGACTTTTGTCAACTATGAACTATGAAAAAAAATGCTCCAACTATTTTTTTAAACAAAGAAAAACTCAAACTATCAAAAACCTACAAAAAAAAATGGGCTTATGATCGACCGCTAACCCGCCGCATGCCATTTTAAACGTGACACGGTTGACTACATCACCCAGTGAGATCGACCGTGTCACGATTTCAAAATTTTGTGTGGACAACCCCGTGCATACATGTCTCGCACGTACGCGGTGGGTCTTCCACCCCCCACAAAGCCCCCGAATATACGGTCGGCCGCTCTCCGAATGCGGTCGACCGCTCTCCGAATGCGGTCGACCGTGTCTAAGCGTTTTAGAGAAGAAAACCCAAGATAGTGCCCATTGATCGCGCGATCCATTGACTAAGGCGTTAAAAAATTCCGTAAGTGGAGCGTTCTTCACACGGTCGGCCGCATTCTTCATGTGATCGATCGTATTATGAATGCGGGGGTGGGTGTCCACCCTCCGACGTTTGACTGCATCGCATCATAACATATTTAGACAGCCCTCTTTTGGACGCGTTTTCTTCAAAAATCAGACTTTTCTCTTGACCAAATTCACAAATCCGTTCGTTCTGCCCCGAAATTGTTAGATCCGAACGTTTTTGGAGAAATTTGCAAAAAACGAGGGTTTTTTTTCAAGAAAATCTCAAATTCAACCCAAAACCCGAGTTGAAAATCGTCATTCCAGTGCGAGATCTTGGTTTTTTCGAGCTAAAAATCCCCAAATATGTGTTGTAGTTGAGAATCCCAAAAAACCTGAAAATTTGAAAACCCGACAAATCCCGAAAATGGCCCCCAGAATTCATGTGGGTCGAAAGGCTCCTCGGATGACACAACAAGGTGGCCCATCAAGCCGAGCGCCGGATGAGGTGCCACAACCACCTCACGATTTTTTTTCGATGGAATTTCGCACCCGGGCGTGTCAGACGCAGTTCGAGCAGGATATGTCAAAGCGCTCGATTATTTACGGAAAGACTGCCAACTTCAGCAGTAGAGAGTCGTTGGAGAGCAATGAGATGTTTGACGACATCTCTTTACACGGGTTGTACGACATGCAGAGTGATACCTGCTACAGAATCATTCGCTTATTTAATGCGAACTTGGCCAGTACCGCGAGGTCGGGGTACTTGAAGTCGTACCTATTCGGTACAGAGATTGTCGTATTTGCAGTTGTCGTCAACGAAAAACTCGAATTTGTTGTAGAAGACGCCGAGCAATACTATCACTCTTCCCGAAGTGCGATTTTGCTAGAACACCGGAGGGTCTAGCGTTTATGAGGCAAATCCACATCAACTCGGACCTTGCTGGCTTCGTGAAGCTGAAATCGAATGAGTTAAAAGTCAGAGCTCGGGTTCTGCACAACTTTCTCACCCACAGCCTACTGCCGAGGATCAGACATAGAGATTTCATCAGCTGGATGGATCTGTATATCATGAAGAATCTATACAGCTGCACTATGTTCGACTCGGAATACATGATTGTGAATTAGATGAATGAGATCGGGCGAGTCAAAACCCAAAGTCTGTCAAATGGGTTTTTAATTTGGAAGATCGTCCAGTGATCTTTAGTTCAAGTGCCTAGTGGAAAGCATATTAGGGCACACAAATCTACCGATGTATTTGATAGGACTTATTTGACTCGGATGGGTCTAGTCGAATTCGATGGATCTTGGATGCCCAAGAGACGTGGTGGAGCCTCCACATCTCGGGATGTTCCTATGGAGGATGCCTCCACCCCCGAGGACGCCCCCGCCCCCGAGTACTCCACCGAGTACACCACTGCGCCCCCCATTGTATCCCCAGGTGGTTAGTATGTGGGAGCAGAGATTTGATAAGCTGGACCAGAGCATTACCAGTACGCAGCAGGACGTTGCCAGTATGCAACAGAGTTTTGAGTACGGGTATGGCAGGATGGAGGAGAGGTGGAAAGGATTTGAAGATAGGTGGGGCATGTTGGATGACCTCAAATTGGGCCAGAAAAGAGAAGATCGCGATGACGATAATGTCCCACCTTCATCGTAATTTAGTTTATGTTGTAGATTTCTTGTAATGTACTTTTAATTTTAGTTTGCAATTTTATTACATGTATGTTTGTCATTTTTAGTTTAATTTATTTTTGTAATGTAGTAGTATTTAATTTATATTTATACTGGATCTGGTTGTTAGGTATATATATGTAATTTGAATATGCAGGAACTGTTTGAAGATAACTATGAAGGAGTCTTAAAACAAACGAAATTCTGTCCATTTTATCAATTTTTTAAAATAAACTAAAAAATTAAATAAAAGGATAAAATCCAAATATGCTTCAATAACAACAGTCACTAATTTTTGTGTCGGCCACGCGTCGCAGACTCCTGCGTTCCCTCAAATGTGTTAAAATCCATAAACGTGTCTTGCGAACTGGCACCTGAAGTGGATCCCTGGTGAGGACAAGTTCGACTATTATGCCCCTGCTGCCGACATATTGTACACGTCATGTTTGAGTTTTGCCTAATATTTGTCGAACTTGACAGTTCATCGTCATTTCGTACTCTTGTCGAACTTGACAGTTCATCGTCAGAGCGATCGTGTTGCAGCAAACTTGCCTTACACGCAACCATGCAAATATACATTCTTTGAAATGCCCACGAATCAGAGTGCACCTCGTAAGCATGTATATATAATAAGCTACCAGGATTTGATCTATATATTTATCTTGCGTACGACCAGAGATGTTTGTATTGTTCGTCGCCCTTGCCTTCGTTAATTGTTCGAGCTTCGCTTCTTGCGCTTTTGGCAATACCGGGTGTAATGTTGACGGTAAACTCTTTACTAACCGTCTCGATAATGGAAGCGATATCTCACGTAGGTTGACTTTTAAATCTATCCAAATAATAGTTTGCTAGTCATTTTGCACTAGTGTGTCGATTCTCAATTATCCTCAAACAACTGTGGGAATCATTTAAACTCTTAATTTGAAACATTAGCTCGTTTTGCTTCTGAGAAGCATGCAGTCTTCATTCACACGCTTCGCACTTAGCCGTCAGTCGTCTCTTGTTACTTTTAGTAAATTTTATCCCATAACTATTTTCCACAGAATATTTGCGTATTTCATCTTTAATATTCTTTATAGAAATATATTCTTTTAACAAAAAAAATCTGCTAAAGATTTGTTCTCTTACCAGTATGCTTTTCACCTCGTCATCGTCTGAGCCGACTGGTGTTCGAAGCTCCTCGTCTAGAGATTTGGAGGACGAATGCACCTCAAATTCATCATTTACATCTATGTGGTCGAATGCACGAAGATCATCATATGCAGGCGTGACGTACGAATACCAATCCAGCTCCACATCAAAACCTGTTTGCTCATCTAAATCAACTGCTCTAGTTGAATCAGAATTCATCGTCCTCACTAATACAATGAAAATTTAGGTAAAAGGAAGATAATAATAGAGAGATTTTCGAGAGTCAGTAGTGGTGAGAATGAGGGCGGCCCTTTTTATAGGGCGGGTGAATGGTCGACCGTTACAAAAGTAACGGTCGACTGTTATGCTGCTGCAGCCCGTGATCAGAACATTATTGATCACGGCTATAGACGATACGGTCGACCGTTACTTTTGGAGTGGTCGACCGTATATCCGGGGGCTTCGATCGCATATCCGGGGGCTTCGTGTGGGGGGGGGGGGGGGGGGGGGGGGGATGTCCTCCATCTAGAATTTTGAAATCGTGACACGGTCGACTGCACTGGGTGATGCGGTCGACCGTGTCACGTTTAAAATAGCATGTGGGGGTAGCGGTTGACCATAAGCCCTTTTTTTTTTTATAGTTTGAGTTTTTCTTTTCTTTGCTCAAAAAGATTGTTGGAGTCTTTTTTTTTCGCCATTGATCACAGTCCAAGCTTATTTTTAGATTTTACTCCATAGGAAAAACATGATCAACCCAAAAGCGACAGTGGAAAGAGTTTACAGCTCATTGAAAGAGACATAGGTTCTCGTGGGGCCTCCGTTTCTAATGACGTTGGGAATATTCGAAGCCTCTCTAGTAGCAAATCTTTCAGATAAATCACCCCATCCATCTCAATCAAGTGCTCATTAATGGTCGTCTTTGCCCTTTGGAAATAAAAATGACCTTAATTAAGTTGTGTTAAGAAAGAGTTAATTTTTACAATACCATCATTAAAAAAATCAGAGGGAGAGAGAGAGAGAGTTTTGCTGAATTGAGAATGGACTGCTCTTCTTAGCTACGTAGACAAGTCTGGTTAAGAGGATCTGAGTGAACCCAGAAGCGAGGTTTCTCGTGACGGCTCACCAGCCATTTCCAATCGACTTCCCTCGTCAAAGGTCTTCCTCTTCTCCATTCAAAATCTCTCCCATCTCCCTACCCTTTTCAACTATCAGTAAAAGCTCTTTGATCACGTTCTCTCACTACCACACTTTGTTCATATAAACATCTGGACATTATAGGTCCAGTTCTTAATTGAAATATTGATGTTTTAGGCTTCTGGGTTTCTCTCATTCCTCGTTTCTGTGCCAAGGTATTTGAATATTTTGTTTTTGTTTTGGTCTGTTGAGTTTGTCGGACGTTTATGGAGTTAGATTTGGATGATCAGAAACGGTGCATTGCTTTTTTATTATATGAAAAACAGTGATTTGATTGATTTTAATCCCTTTTTTAGGGATCAGAATGGCTTGAAAAGCCTCCTATATTGTGATTTCGTTGGGCCATGGATTCTTGCTGTGCGACTATCAAAGCTAATGTCCACCCAGCGACAGTAAGTAAGGTCGGTTCGAGGATTCGAGGTCCAGGGTTTTGGGGTGAGAATATCAGGGGAAGTCTAAAGAGAAGGGATTTCAGTATTCAATCACGGAGGAATCCTCCTACTGAAATCCGGGTTAGAAACATTAAGCCCGGCTTCGCCTTCTCTGTTCTTACCTCTGATGTCAATAACGAGACTTTGGTTGGTGACTTTATTGCTCTTTTCTTCTGTTTCGAATATTAATGAATTGGAATTTTAATCTGGAGTTGCCTTCCAGATTTTCCATGATCCTCTGTTTGAGACACCAAAAGCTGACCCTAAAAATGTAGCTTCAATTATATTGGGTGGAGGAGCTGGGACTCGTCTGTTTCCTCTTACCAGCAAGAGGGCTAAACCAGCTGTAAGTTTCCGAGACTCATCGTTTAAAACATTCAAGTTCTTGGCTTTTCATAATATATCATTATTTTGCGCGAAATATAATTGAGAACTTCTGTTATAGGAAAATCAAGCAGTAAGATTTTATTTAGTTGTTTACAATCGCATACTTTATTACTTTCTAATTCCTTGGCGTTGTGACAATGGATCTTCATGTTGTGTGATTATTACATTTGATTTGCAGGTACCAATTGGTGGTTGCTACAGGCTGATCGACGTGCCGATGAGTAATTGCATCAATAGTGGCATAAAAAAGATATTCATTTTAACGCAATTCAACTCTTTTTCTCTCAATCGGCACCTTGCTCGCACGTATAATTTTGGAAACGGTGTGAATTTCGGAGATGGATTTGTGGAGGTATGGTATCTAAAATTTCCAAATAGTCTTTTGAGATAGTAGTTGATTTGTTGCAGAGAAATCAGCTTATAATTCCACCTTCCTTGTTTGGAGAACAGGTATTGGCCGCCACTCAGACATCAGGAGAATCCGGAAAGAGGTGGTTCCAGGGGACTGCTGACGCTGTAAGACAATTTATATGGGTTTTCGAGGTCAGTGGTTAAAATCTTTTATAAAATTTGAGTGCCGTGGAGTGAAATATCCTGAAATGAGTATGTACAATTTGAGCAGGATGCTAAAAATAAAAATGTTGAAAATATATTGATACTATCTGGAGATCATTTATACAGGATGGACTACATGGAGTTTGTGCAGGTAGATTTTTTTATCTAATTTCTTTCTTGAATTTTTGTGTGCTTGCCTGAGAATTGCGATAAAAATTCTTTTCGACGACATCCATTACAGAAACATATCGACTCAAATGCTGATATTACAGTTTCATGTGTTCCCATGGATGATAGGTATGTAAGAGGTAACATATTTTCTTTCTTGTTTTTACTGAAAATGCCTATCTTGATAAATGATTTCAAGCTTATTGTTCATCATCTTGCAGCCGTGCATCTGACTATGGACTAATGAAAATCGACAAGACAGGGCGTGTAATTCAATTTGCTGAGAAACCAAAAGGGCCTGACTTGAAATCAATGGTAGATAAGTTTTTTCTAATTGTTTAGTTTCGCCTTTATCTTTTCCTTCTTTCTGTTTTGCATAAGAATCATTTTGATTAAAAAAACCATTAGGACGATTCCTGGCTTAAATCCGACAATTCTTTGAAAATTACCTCCTTTTATTGAAGATCATGGAATTATTACATCTACGTCTGGAATTTTGAGAGTCTAGTGCGTCTCCCTTTCTATGTTTCTTCCCAATTACAAGATGATTCCATTAGTTCTTTATCCCCCTCTATATACAATTCCAGCAACTTCTTGACTCCTTCCTATTTCTAACTCCCTTATACAACTATTTTTATTTTCCTTTATGTAATTGCTAATCTTCTGTTGGAGGCTTTTCAGAAATTTATTCTAGTTCTCTTTAATTTTAACTTTCAGTCAGTAGACACTACTCTTCTTGGACTATCAGAGCAAGAAGCTAGAAAATATCCTTACATTGTGTCCATGGGAGTCTACATGTTTCGAACTGATGTTCTTCTTAAGCTTTTGAGATGGAGTTACCCTTCATGCAATGACTTTGGCTCTGAAATCATCCCATCGGCCGTGAAAGAGCACCACGTTCAAGTATAGCACGAATTTCTTAGCATTATACATATTTCATTTTTTCTAGATGTTGCGTATATTCAGTACAATATTATTGCAAGTTGTCTATCTGCTAAGCTATAACATTCTTCCCCTTTTGGGCGCGTCGGCGTTTTCAGGCTTATTTGTTCAATGACTATTGGGAGGATATTGGGACCATAAAGTCATTTTTTGATGCAAACTTGGCCCTGACTGAGCAGGTCGGTAAAAGCTCTTAACACAAATGATGTTTTTGTTTTCATTGCCATTGGGATAATCTAAGAACTGGATATATATTTGTATTAATTTGTTGCTAAAATAAAAATATGCACTAATTTTAGTTGGCAATCTATATAAATGTATGATAGAGAGGTAAACAATCACATTATTTTCTATGGACGCTAGATATCATTTACTTTCATGCATAATTGTTTCTTATTTTTTATGTTACAAAATGACGACAAGACAAAGTTGGGGAGACTTAAAACGTCTCATAAAACTACACTTGATCGCCTTATATGTTTTTATCATGCATAACAAAGTGGGTAAGCTGATTAATATTTTTTCCCGTGCAGCCCCCGAAGTTTCAATTTTATGATCCGAAGACTCCTTTCTACACATCTCCAAGATTTTTACCTCCTACCAAAGTCGAACAGTGCAGGGTAAACCTTTATGGTCGTATCGGTTTTTTGTCGCAAGTGATGGTGCTTCAGCTTGTATCTCACAACTCGAGCTATTCTTACAGATTGTAGATACAATAATTTCGCATGGTTGCTTTTTGCGGGAATGTAGTATCGAGCACTCTATTGTTGGTGTTCGCTCTCGTTTGGAGTATGGTGTGGAGCTTAAGGTATACATTTTCTGTTTTTTTCAAATACGATGGCTACACTTGAAAATATGAATACTCATTTATATCAAGAACTGAGTCATATTCTTTTTACACGTCGAAGTCGCATGTGTCCTTAAACTTGAATGCGAATATGTTAAACTCTTTGGATGGTCAGAATCACCTCGTATTATATTAGGATAATCATACATCTATACTATAATTATACAAGTTTAATCTTACATGTTGATATGATGACGTATGAAATTATGCTCGTTGGGGGAATTGCACAGGGTCAGCTTATTCGGCACTCATTTCATAAGTTGTGTGATATCTGCTTACTCTGTTTGAGTTTGTCACTGATATGGCAACTTGGAATGCCATATCCATAGGTGACATGATTAATTATCCTGCTTGAAATTTGGTTTTGCAGGATACTATGATGATGGGTGCCGACTTCTACCAAACGGAATCAGAGATCGCTTCTGTGCTGGCCGAAGGGAATGTTCCCATTGGTGTTGGAGAGAATACCAAAATCAGGTGAACCCAAGTGGAATTCACATTTACATTTTATATTTACTCCACATATGTAATGATTCATTAGCTAATTTTAAGCAAAAACCTTTGCAGGAATTGCATAATCGACAAGAACGCCAAGATTGGAAGAAACGTAATCATTGCCAACAGAGACGTAAGTTTAGGGGCTATAAAATTTGGTTGATGAGAATTCGGCAAAACCGAACATAACTTTATTGTTACTCATTTTGATGAGTGAAATGCAATATTTTCAGGGGGTTCAAGAAGCTGAGCGACCAAACGAGGGATTTTACATTAGGTCTGGTATTACAGTCATACTGAAGCATGCCACTATAAAGATGGAAACAGTGTATAATTTAGATCAAGCAAAACCCATATGAAAAAGGTTTGAAATCCAGTTTTTTAACACGACTACTTCTGTAAATTACAAATTCTTTTTCGAGTTTCATATATGTAAGCATGCCCACAAGTGGTGTTCAATAAAAATGGCTGTTGACGTAGAACAAGTCAAAAAGCTCCATTCTTGTATGAACTATCTCTAGTCAGTGAAAGTTTACCTTCTTAAAAACTAATTTCTTTATTGTCAGCTGTTTCCTGTTCCGTTTCATGATTTTTGCCTCATGCTAATCTTAATCTTGCTTACTTCTTTATAATTTGCTGAGCTTTTGAGACTGCTGAGAAATTTGTTCGGCGGTGGAGAGGCTTCGCTAAGAATTATTTCGTACCGTCTCTAACGAGGTCCATTCCTTCGGATAAAAGCTGCCAGAACAAGCCCCCGGCAGCGGCCCTCCACTGCTTGCAGATGAATATATTGCAGTATATACTGTATCGAACAACTTATCCCTATCCTCCGCTTTGTATCCTGAATCTTTTGTCGATTTTCCAAATTCAGAAAAAGAACTGGCTTTTGAATTATGTTCTGTGCATCTTGGATGTGATCATTGAGCCAATTGTTCAGGAATGCGAGCTGGGATTCGTTTGTTTGATCCAATTAACCTGCATTAACGGATGATAGGAAAATTAAGCGTTGAGAGAGTGATTTGAAACAGTAGGAATGGAATTTTTTTCCGGTTTTGTTACCATTGATCTGGATATGAATGAACTGTGGAAAAGTCAATCTCAGGAATCTGATTGTTGGCAATGAAATCTGTTCCAACCTGAAAGTTTGGGTTCCTTGCGACTTTGCTTGTCCATAGAATCCTTCAAGACCAGCCTCTAACAGGTGATTCCCATCAATGGATTTCAAGTATGAAGCCATCTCTTTAATCCAAGCCTGGTTTTCAACAGAGAACAAAGAGAAATTGACCATTTACTCTCCCGTCTCAAAACTAACTCTACTGTTCTAGAAGTTTTAGCTTTTCATTTTAGGGTGGGAGAGAGATGAAGACCTGAACAGTGTTTTCCTGATAGATCAGAAGGACACCTTGGCTCGTTCATAAGTTCCCAAGCCATAATGGTAGGCTCGTCTTTGTAAGACACTCCGGTCAGGCTGTTGGTTCTGGTGAGAACGGCCTGTGGACGTCAAGAATATATAATTACAGAAATTGATCTCTATTTTTCTACTTTCCATGACCAACCAAACCAACCAACTTCTCAACTTCTCCACCACCCATTTATGACTTTTTCAGTAAACCACTGCAACTACCCTTTACTTTAAGGTTTAGAGAGAGAGGAGAGTACCCTGATGTGGTTTTTGTAGAATTCCTTCACCACAGAGTTAGTGAAGAAATCATCGTCAGATGCGATGGACTGGCCTTGGTTTCTTGCCCATTCCACGTACTGTTTCTTTCCACCTACGTTCTCATAATTATTAACCAAACTCAATATTAATCTCACTCCATACTTTCCAGCTTCTGAAATCACGAAATCCAATCCCTTTGCAACCCAACAAGAAATTTTAAATCAGAATCATATAATAACCCATAATTCATAGATCATACATCAGATTCACATTTTTTTCTTACGATCAGAGACGAGAACAAACCTGGAACATTTGCTCGTTGTAAGAGCCCGGAGAATATTGCAGAGGATTGTATCCACCATCGCCGAAAGCCCAAGTCCTGGCTATGTTGAGGCCATGATTTGAAGCTTGCTCAAATGCCGAAGAGACTTTGTTTCTTGAGATGTGTCTGATGCAATGTACATCAACCAGTAGGCGTTGAACCCATTTCCATAATAAGGGCTCCCATTCAAAACAAGCTGCACTCCTCTGCTTTGACGAACCCCATCTTCCGCTTCGATTTGAAATAGATTCCTCTGGCTCTGGACCAGCAGCAGAACGAAGATAATCGAACCCCACCATTGCTTCCTCATCTTTCGCTCTCTCTCTCTCTCTCTGTGGGAAGAAATGCAGTGAGCTTTTATAAAACGGTCGAAATGGATTTAATTTGCGATATCAAGTATGGTGTTTAGGTATTAATCTCAATTAATTACGAAGAGATTATTCTTAATACTTGAAAAGACATAAATAGCCTTTCATGATAATAGAGTGCGCTGAATATAGATGGGCAGTACCGTCTAGTTGAGAGCGTGGGCCCCCCACCAAACAACTTTGGCCTCCAAGTCTCAACGGTTTCTGCTTTCTTCTTCTCCTTGAGACAACACATCAGACATCACACGTTTTCACATTCTTGCACGGTGAAACACGTGACACGTGGAATCTAGGTATTGGACAGTCGGTGGCAAGGAAAAGGCCAGGTTCAACTCATTTAAAAGTTAAAAAAGTTAAAATAATGGGGCCCATTCGTGGGCCTTGGATATACTAATGGGCCCATTAGTGGGCCTTAGATATAATAATGGGCCGATAATCTCAGCCCACATAGAACTGCAAAATTTTAAGGCTAGCCTTCAGTGCAAAGTGCAGACCAAGTCTAGTTTCTAATTTTTCTCTAGAGCTAATTCGTATTCCCACCAAAAGCGATGGCGGCGATTTACTCCAACTGTGTTGTTTGCCAAGGAAAGCAGGTCCGTCCAATCAGTTTACTTCTTCCGATGAGATTCTCCGACGGCCAGCGAAATTAGCAAGCAAGCTTTCGGGCCTTGATGTCTCTTATCTGTCAAGTTCTTCCGCTCGACGTGCGAGAATCTCATGTCAGACCTCGTTTGCTTCTCCAGCATCGTTTTCCGCTAGTGAGAAAGGTTCATTTCTCCTTTGTTTTGTTTCTGTTTTTGCCGATACAACGAGTGTATGTCTGAAATGTTTTTGCTTAGGTCACTTGAAGTAGATTTTGTGTTATATTTGATGTAGCATGCAATTTTTTTTTTTTTTTTTTTTTTTTTTGTATAGAGAGATCATCGCGTGGGAGATTAACCAAATTTGAAACAATGTGATATAAATAGTATAACTATCTATCATGATCTTGAAGATACGGCGAATTAGCGTTTGGGAGGAAGTTGTGTCAAGGAACAGTAATAAGGGATGCGAAGATCGAATTTCGATTTAAGGATTGTTTTGTCGTAGTTTCTGGATTTTTTTTTTTTGATTCTTCTGCCCCATTCATTCTGCGCCTACAAAAATCTTTCAAAAGTTTAAATTTTGATTGTGGTTGACTCACTATTCTTCAGAGTTTATACTCTAAATGAAGGATGCTAATGGTTGGAATCTCACTATAAGAATGTTTTAGCCTTTCTGAAACACTCATTGTGTCCCGTTAACCATTAGTGGACTTGCCGCCAAGATATAGTTTACTATCTTCCTGATGAAAGCAATAGCTTTATAACTCCAATAACTTACTTAGAATTGTGCTTATAACGTCTATTTATTATCTCAGAAAAAGCAGGACTGAAAGATTTTCTTCACATAGTGATTTTGATAAGTCCACCATTTTGAGATCTTAGATCGTGCTGCTGAAAGTCAAGACCCGTTAAAATCTGGAATAGATCTTTTCCTCCCATTTAAGGGATGTCAATGGCAAGGATCTTTGTGCAAACCATCCATAGACTATGTTTTCATTTGAACTGGTTTTTCTCCCTGTTGCTAGGGTGGCCAGCAATATATTTAGGACCGATGATTCCATATGGGAAGCGAGAGTAAACTCGTGGATGTTGCTCGTGTTTTTGTGCGCTATAATGGACATTATTATGTCCACGTGGTATTTGCTCATCAGGTATGCTGGTTAGTTGTTATACTTGAAACGCTCTGAATAAGTAGAGTATCTCATTTTGTTGAAGCTAATGAATCCCTTTGAAATGCCATCTCTTTTCCCTGTTATACAGTAAGTACATGAAACATGTACGGTGATATCCTAGTGTTCTCAGTTCTGAAATCTATTCTGAAATAATTTCATTAATTGCGTTGAGCAGTTTTATTCCTTATCCAAATTTTTTGGATGTATACATATAAGGTGCAATTTTGTATTGAAAATTTTTGGATGTCCAGTTTTTGTTAACCTTATGATATCATACTGTCCTGTTTCAATGGCTTCTTTATTATAACTGGTTGACTAAATGATCGATGTTTCAAGGACATTCTTGATTTAGCTATAGGCAACTGTGCCTGGCGTCAGTGGCTGACCGACTACAACACCCCTGCCAAATAATTGCGATGCTCTCCTAAATTGACATAAGCCGGTTAGAGGGTAACCAAGTTAGGATATATATTTATCTCTCCCGTTTCTTCTTCACTTTTGTTGAAACTACTGATTATTGCAATGCAACTTACAGATTGTCTAGGTTGGAGATGGAATAATATTGTGCACTCGTGGTTAGTGTTTGCCTCAGTGGTACCTTTCCCTTGTGTGTGTCCTTTCCTAAGGGTTTTAGCCCTATAGGAAACAGTTGAAAAAGCACGCCAAGCAGGAATTAGCAGATTGAGATGGAATGATCCGAAGGAAGCCGTCAAAGGCGCTGAGGTGATATACTCGATGTCTGGCCAGCATGGGACAGAACAGGAAGAGGCTGGTTATCGTGCCAGCATGTTCACAAGGTTTCAGGTATTTTCTTTTTCTTCCACTGATAATGCAATTACTTTGCATGTGACATGCAATGGGATTGGTAATTCAATGTTTGACCTGCGGTTGGGTACTTCTAATGGCTTTTTATCGTGCTTCTAATCAACATTTTCTGGTCATGTTGGTGTCAGGTGGACGAAGAACCATGAAATTAGCAGTGCCACAAGCTTCTGTCATTGCACTTTTACCGGCAGAACGAGGGGAAGAGGTACCAATGGAGTCATTTGAACGTCCAACTTCCCCCCAATTGCTTCCCACACGCTGCGAATCGCATGCACCCCAAAATGCCATTATGCTACATGTTCTCGGCTGAATCTGTGACTCAGCACAGCCCGCATAGAGTCTCCGTTCTTTCTCGTTAGAAGCTACCAAATGCATACAACCCTGCTTCAAGTTTTATCTGTAAAAGCGGCGTTCATGGTCCTGTGTTTATTAAAATTGCCTTTTGAATGTGGTAAAAGTTTCTAAATTGTTGAAGAACCTTTCAGGATTACGTTGCTAGTTTCTTTCCGCATAAACTTTAAGGGAAGCACACGAGCTGCTGCTCAGTTTCTTTCTTGTTAAATATTTTCTTTAATGCTCCCCATATTTACAACTCATTTAAATTGATTGATACTCAAAAAATGGATACATATCAATTCCTAAGTGCACAGTTTAACTTGGGAAGAATGGATAAGTCA
>CM039502.1:80780354-80876488 GCA_022432975.1 Begonia masoniana | reverse complement strand
AAAAATGCTTTGAGTACATTGCTATGACAATTATCTGATATGATTTTTCCATATTAACCTCATGTTTCTAATTAGCTAGCATGAACTAACCATGGCCCGTATCAGTTTAAATTCTTAGAATGTTTTCTTGAAAGCATGTTCTAATTGTTGTGATTTTTGTTTATGTTGTGTAATTGTTTGAATTTGCTGTTTATTGGATTCCATTACTGTGATATTATCCAATATGCTTTTTTCCATATTAACCTCATGTTTCTGATTAGCTAGCATGAATTAACCATGGCCCGTATTGGATTAATTTCCAGAATGATATTCTTGACAAGCATGTTCTATTTTTTTGTTTTGTTTAGGACTATGTTAACTTGAGGTCCGATATTTTTAACAAAAGCATGTCATATACTATCTTGTTAGTCACTTAGGATTCACTTGTACGTCGAGTGATTTGTGTTTGTGGCCAAGAGCTTTCCTCTGTGGGCCGTTGGTATTGTCCGAGGTTTACCGCTGGCCATGGGGCCCGACAGATCGCCGTGTGCGGCAGTCGCCTATAAAGGGTGTGGGATAGTGTGACGATTTCCACAAAAGTTCTAGAGGGTTGCCTAGACCCAATTGCTTATCATTGATATTAGTTGCAAGTCTATTTTCTTTGATTAACTTGCTTGATTTGTTGTGCTGTTTGATTAAATGTTTAGGACTTTTAGGTTGAGTCTTGTGTTGTTTGTTTGTCTTTGTTTAGGACTTAAAATTTAGAGTCTAGTGCTTGGTCAATTAGTTTAATTGTTATTGGCCAAGGTAAATGTAAAATCAAAATATATGCATATTGTTTTATCTTTTGAGAATTGTTTAGCTTTCAACTCCAATTTTGAGCATTAGCTATGGATGAACATGGAGTTGGAAAGGTCTTTCGGCAACAAGGTATGTACCCATGAAACCTTACTTGAATTTCTTTGAAATTAGTTGAATAGTAGGTTGATTGGATGAATTGTATATTGGAGATCAAATCTTTCTTGTAAGTTCTTACTCTAATTTGGATATCATGTTTAATATTCCTTGTCGAAGCTTGAATTAATTTGTTGATAAGAACTAGAGAAAATTTTTGTGATCAAATTATTGTTGCCTTTCGTTTTTGAAGTGATAAATCCTCACTCTATCGTTAAAAGGAGAATTGTTTTCTTGAGTTTTGGATTTAAGTTGAACTTATGCTAAGCTTGATTTTAAACTCTTATTTTTTTAAAATTAGGTGAACCAAATGTTGTTTTTAAAATGGTAATTTTCATATTTGTGGTTCACTATTTGTTTGATAGCTTAGCTAGAAAATGAAATTGTTCAATTATGCTTGCTTGAATCTTATGTTATTATCATGTATGTTTGCTTTTAAATTGTTTACATGAACATTTCAAATTTTTGAAATTATTGAGACCATTGTGGATGATGAAATGATTTTTCAACTTTAGGATAACTATGTTTTGTGCCTACCGTGTAATGTACTTAAATATTTTTAGTAGAAATTTTACCCTAAATGTTGTAACATCCTCCATGATATTCAACCGTTGGATTTGAGGTCAAATCCTCAAGAACCGGGAGGGGATGATATGCCCACGGTCCCGATCCATCGAGCACAAGTCAAGGTATGAGTTTATTTATTTAATTTATCTTTCTAATGGACTTGTAGATTTATGTAGGTAAATTGGCTTTCCGAAGCTTGGAATGAAGAATGAATTTGTTTTCCTTAAATTCAACTTTTGTAGCCAAGCTTTCGTTTTATTTTATTTGTAATTTAAAATACTTTAATTTTTGTTTAAAACTCATTAATTGGCAAACTTTAGCCTTTTTAGAATGTATATTTTGTAATAGTCTTCAAAGGATGGTGAACCAAGAGAGAACCA
This sequence comes from Begonia masoniana, assembly GCA_022432975.1. Classification (NCBI taxonomy): domain Eukaryota; kingdom Viridiplantae; phylum Streptophyta; class Magnoliopsida; order Cucurbitales; family Begoniaceae; genus Begonia; species Begonia masoniana. Next base: position 80,874,608 of record CM039502.1, on the reverse strand, counting down.
AAAGCTAGACCGACCAAACCAAGAGGAACCAAGCTTGAACCGGATTGAACCAAGGAGGAACAAGCAAAACCAAGGAGAAACAAAGCTGAACCGCTTCATGCCCTTCAGCCAAGAGACCAAAACCGGGTCACTGTTGCTGCTTCATGCCTCAGCCGATTCACGCCAACGGCTATATCATTCTTCGCAAACGGTCATTTGCATTCTGCACAGCCGCATTCCGTCGCCCTCGCCAGAAGTCTCCATCTTCTTTTTCGGTGTATTTAGGTCCCCTTGTAGATCTGTAATTTTTTTTAAGCCAGTATAACGTATTTTTGGAAATCACAGAATCGTGTCTTCGTTCTGTCGGAGTTTCTCCGTGAAAGAGAGAGCTTCTCTCTCGGTGTCGCCGGCGCCCAGCGCCTAATGGCTTCGCCAAGTCTTCCTCGAGTTCAAAGGTTGCTCGGAGGAATACTCAGTCGCCGGTGGGCGGCGAAACTTTCAGTTCCCTTCGCTGTGATTTCGTCGCTGGCAACGACGAATTTCTCACCCGAAGCTCGATAGCTTTTGGGCCAGCAACGGGTCATCACCTCCGTTTTCCATTTCCCTCCCCTTATCGGTCTTCTCTGTGGCAAAGAAAACGATTTGATCTCTCACCCACATCACCGAATGCATCTTTCCATTTTCGTGTTTATTCTCTGTTTTTCGTTGTTTTTAGCCGTCTGTTTTGGGGTGTTCTTGAGCACCGATCGTTGTTTCATTTTTATTGTCTTCCGCAAGCATTTTCTAACCCCATTGCAGGCCCGTAGCCTATCAATAATGTGCCTTGAAGATAGCGTAAAATTCTTTTGACAGATTGCCAGTGAACATCAGTAGGGGAATGCATAAATTGACTAACCTTGTTCACTGCGAAAGCTATATCCGGCCTGGTAAGACAACAGTATTGAAGGCCACCGACTATGCTTCGATAGAGAAAGCCATCAGGTAACGGAGTACCAGAATTTAAAGACAGTATTGGACCGGATACTATGGGTGTAGGGACAGGTTTACATGAAGCCATATTAGCCCTGTGAAGTAGTTCGGTTATATATCGGGATTGGGAGAAGTGCAGCCCAGTAGAATCCCGGTGAATTGAAATGCCGAGAAAATATGAGAGTGGACCCAGATCACGGACTATAAACCGTTGATGCAAGAAACTGAGAAACTGTTCCATCAAGAGACTAGAATCACTGGTAAGAATGATATCGTCTACATAAACCAACATAAGTAAGATAGAGGAGTTCTTCCTGCAAATAAATAAGGAAGCATCTGATTTGGAAGCTAGGAAACCCCAGGCAAGTAGAGCAGCATATAGTTTTTTGTACCATGCTTGAGGAGACTGTTTGAGTCCATACAAGGCTTTCTGTAATAAACAGACCGCAGATGGATGAGAGGCATCTATGAAGCTCGGAGGTTGTTACATAAAAACAGTGTCAGATAAGTCTCCATGTAAAAACGCATTACTTATGTCCAATTGTCTGATATCCCAATCAAGTGAAAAGGCTATAGATAAAATAGTACGAATAGTGGTAGGTTTGACCACAGGACTAAAATTTTCATCATAATCCACACCTGCAATTTGGTCATACCATTTAGCCACTAACCTAGCTTTGTAACGACTGATAGAGCCATCGGGGTTGAGTTTTAATTTGAAAACCCACTTGCACCCAATAAGTTTTGCACTAGGAGGTAGGGGAACCAATGTCCAAGTTTTATTTCGGTGAAGAGCCAAAATTTCATCTTACATGGAAATCAACCAATTTGAATTTTTGGATGCCTGTTGAAAGGTTTTTGGTTCCAAAAATAGATCGGTCTGTACCGACAAGGCCCTTGGTTTGAAAATACCGGCTTTGGATCTAGTTCGCATAGGGTGGTCATTAATTGTAGGAGATCGAGTTTGTGGTGGAGGATGGGTGTTGGGAAAAGTGAGTGGGGTAGTGGATGAGATTGGAAGGGCAGAGGGCATAGGGGAGGGAGGCTCAGAAGAAAAATGTAGATTGGATAAGTTTGTGGATAATGGTGGAAAAGGTAGTGAGTTAATAGGAATAGAGAGAGATTGTGATGAAGGTAGAGAGATGGTTGAAGAGGAAAAAGGAAATGAAGATTTATCAAAAGTGACATGTCGAGTAATATAGACTTTATTGGAAAGGGATTCAAGACAAAGATAACATTTGTGATGATGGCTAAAACTGAGAAAGACACAAGGTAAGGAGCGGGGGTCTAATTTGTGTTGGTTGAATGGACGAAGAAAGGGAAAACAAAGGCAACCAAATACCCGTAAAGAGGTGTAAGGTGGAATAGAATAAAAGAGACATTCAAAAGGAGATTTATTTGTTAAAACTGGAGTAGGTAAAAAATTTATTAACGTAGTGGCAGTGTGAAAAGCATATGGCCAAAAACGTTGGGATACAGATGAGTGAAAAAGCAAGGCCAAACCAGTTTCAACAACATGACGATTTTTACGTTCAACACGACCATTTTGATTTGGTGTGTAAGGACAAGAGATGCGATGATGAATTCCAAGAGATTTAAAAACAGAAACTAAGGATTGAAATTCACCACCCCAATCGGATTGAATACTTTTAATAGAGACACCGAATTGATTTTGGACAAATTTATGGAATTCCAAAAATGACTTATGAACATCACTTTTTAATTTTAAACAAAAGAGCCAAGTAAAACGAGAGTAATCATCGACACATAACAGAAAATAGCGATCACCAGTAACTGAATTAACGGGGGAGGGACCCCAAACATCCATATGTACTAGTGTGAAAGGAGAAAGAGCACGAAAAGCCGACAATGAAAAAGGCAAACGATGATTCTTACTCGTTTGACAAGCCTTACACAGTTTGGAAACACTAAAGTTTCTAACAGGAACATTACAGACATGTAAAACTGAATTTAAAACAACAGTGGAAGGGTGGTCGAGCCGGGAGTGCCACAACTCAAAATTCTGGTGAGTTGAGGACGGAGCTGGAACTGGAGGAGTGGCTGTCAGGGACAAGGCATAGGAAACCAGAGGATTTTTGGAGAGCCCATTACTGAGGGAACCCCGAAGGATTGTCTGGCAGGAACTCCGATCCTTAATCAGAAAATAATCGGAGTGAAATTCAACGAAAACTGGGTTATCTCGACATAATTGACAAATGCTGAGGAGATTATGGGATAACAACGGGATATGAAATACATTTGATAGCAGCAAAGGACGAGCACCGAAAAACAATTTTGCAGAACCAAAAAAAGAGATGGAGAGGGGCTTACTGTCAGCCGTCAGGACTGGTGACAAGCCAGTGTAGGGTGTTGGGTTTTGCAGCAAGGAGGAGTTTGGCGTGAAATGATGCGTTGCGTCGGAGTCGAGCAGCCACTGATCAGTCGGTGAAGAAGAAGAGGAGGCTGGGAGAGGTAACAGGCCAGCAGAGTTTGCCTGAGGAGATGGTGAAAAATGAGTCTGGTAAGTGGGCTGCGAAGAGTGGAAGTTGGGGGTAATGGGATTGCTGAGGATAGTGAGGTGTGTTATTGTGGGTCGGGTAAGGGGCGGATTGGTGGGCTGAAGGGTGTGCAGGCCTGTATGACCCATTAAGGCGGTGGAAACAAACAGCTGCCGAGTGACCCACTTTAAAACATATATGGCATTTGGGCTTGTTCGGGCCGGGTCGGGGAGAGCGCCAACCCATCTGATTAGAAAAAAGCAGATCCATTACCGTGCCCCATCTGATTGTTTGAGGGAGTCGGCACAAAATTAGGGCGAGTAGAAAACGATGGCCGAGAACGAAACGGCGGCCGTTGAACGGCGACATTGGCTTGAAGGGAGCTCTGAGTCGGAAGCTGGGTGAGTACATTTTGCTTTTCCAGACGAAAATCATAGCTCTAATACCAAGTTGAGAATGTGAAAAACAGATATTTGGGTTTCTGGGAACAGAGGAGGAGAAGGAAAGAAAGAAGAGTGTGAGAGAACTTTCTATTTATGTCGGCTGTAAAAGCTCAACTATTCATTACAATATACATGAGTTTTTATATAACCAATGACAAAGGGTAAATAAGTAAAAAAAATAATAATAATAATAATATTACATAGTTAAAGAATGATATATGCTAACAAAGAAGCCTCAGTCAAGTAAAGCAGCATATAATTTGTTGTATCATGCTTTAGAAGACTATTTGAGTCAATACAAAACTTTCTGTAATAAAAAGACAACAAAAGGATGAGAGGCAACTATGAAGCCCAGAGGTTGTTGCATAAAAAGTTTCAGTTAAATCACCATCTAGAAAGACATTGTTTATGTCTAGTTGTCTGATATCCCAACCAAGCGAAAAAACTATAGATAAAATGGTATAAACAGTAGTAGGTTTGACCACAGAACTACAAGTTTCATCATAATCTACTCATGCTGATCATATCCCTTGGCCACTAACTTGGCTTTAACGACTGATAGAGCCATCAGGTTAAGCTTTCTTTTACCATTGCATGACGGACAAGACGGAAATGCAGTCATAATTATCGTCCAACTTCGTGCCTATCGCCGCAAACGTGGGGGCTACTACAGCTGTCCCTCGGTTCCTCTCTCAGCTAATTAGTCGTAAAAAACAAGAGTTTTTTTCTTGGACTATTGACCCTCCTCTCCTGTATAAATATGAATAGGCCTGGTCACCCATCCTTCAGAGAATCACCAGCACGCCTTATCAATGGCTAAACTTCCCTTTTTCGCTCTCTTCCTCGTCCTCTTCCTCCTCCTTGCTTCCCCCGGTAAGTTGAATTAATTATCTGAAATGTAAAAATTGATTATGAGTTTTCAACTGTTGTTGGGCTGATCTCAGATGATTTTGAGTTATTTTTTGATGCAGAGATCGGAGTGGTGGAAGGTAAACTGTGTCAGAGGCGTAGTCAAACTTGGACTGGACCTTGTGTCAAAACAGAAAACTGCAATACTCAGTGCAAGAATCGGGAAGGTGCTTCCAGTGGAGCTTGTCACTTTGAGTTCCCTGGCTTTGCTTGCTTCTGTTACTTCAATTGTTGATTCTGACGAAGAAGAAGCTCCACTCTGTCGACCCATCGCCATAGCTAAGCTTCAAGCTGTTTCTGCGCTTAGTCTCGTCTCTCGAGCTGCACGAATAAGATCTACGTCGTTGTCTGTGTTTATGTTTTTGAGTTTTATCCAAAGGGAAATTACCAAAAACAACCACAAACTACGATTATTTCAAATTCAACCACAAACTAATTTTTTTAACAATTAAAACCACAAAGTATCGAAAATGTGCCAAAAACGACCATCCCGGACGGACGCAAAAAAACACCGTCCGTCCGGGTCATTGTTAGCGTGAACAGTAACCTGTTTACGTTCGTTTTTTTCTGTTTTATAAATTAATTTTTTAAAAATACTAAACGATATTGGATTTACTTAAATTTTTATCACGTATTCACCACGTTATGAGAAGATAATTGAAAACTTTTCGTAATTTTCTAACACTTGTACGATTTATTATAATTTTAGAGAATTATTTTATAAAACATACGTAAAAAAATTATAATAAATCATATAAGTATTGTAAAATTACGAAACTTTTCAGATTATCTTCTCATAACGGTAGAAATATGTGATAAAAATTTTAAGTAAATCCAATATCGTTTAGTATTTTTTAAAAATTAATTTATAAAACGGAGAAAAACGAATGTAAACAGGTCACTGTTCACGTGAACAGTGACCCGGACGAACGATATTTTTACCGTCCGTCCGGCACTGTTCACGTGAACAGTGACCCGGACGGACGGTGTTTTTTTGCGTCCGTCCTAGGTGGTCGTTTTTTGCACATTTTCGATACTTTGTGGTTTTAATTGTTAAAAAAATTAGTTTGTGGTTGAATTTGAAAAACAACCGTAGTTTGTGGTTGTTTTTGGTAATTTTCCTTATCTAAATAAAGAAACCTACTGTCGTTTGGTGACTCTCTTCCATTTAGATAGTACATACAGACGGCGTCGTCCATAAATGGAAAAGTCAAATCTGTCCAGATTTCCTCGAACTTTAAACACTTGATTTTTATACACTAAAAAGATGCTGAAATAAAAGCATACTCTTACTAATCATTCTTCGTCACATTTTTTGAGCGACGCCGCACGTGTCTATACAGTTGAATTTACAGCAAACACTAGAGGAAGAGAAAGATTAGAGGAAGAAGAAGATGAAGGCGCCAAAGGAAAAATGAAACTTCTCATTTCAAAATTGAAAGAACCGTGTACAATATATATGTACAGTGAAACAATGATGAACATCGGAAAGTGATAAAACTAAAACTACTATTACAAACTAAACTAGTCAATAGTCATACTCTAACATCCCCCCTCAAGATCAAGGTCGGGGGCCGAAGATCTTGGAAAGAAAAGTAGAGAAGGTCGAAGGGGGAAGCGGCTTGGTGAAGGCATCGACTAATTGATGATGGGAAGGAGTGAATTGTACCGATAAGGTCTTGTGGAGAACTTTGTCACGCACAAAGTGAAAATCAATCTCGACGTGCTTTGATTTTGAGTGGAGAACTGGGTTGGAAGCTAGGTACGTCGCACTGAGGTTATCACATAAAATGAGAGGAACTGCGGTAGGGGGAAAACCCAATTCTGTGAGCAAGGATTGGAGCCACAAAAGTTCAGCAGCACCATTGGCAACATTGCGATATTCAGATTCAGTGCTCGACCTGGAGACAGTATGCTGTTTGGTGGAAGACCACGAAATGAGATTGGGGCCCAAGAAAATACAGAAACCACTTGTGCTCTTACGGTCATCGGGACAGGAGGCCCAATCAGCATCTGTATAACATACCAAATTTGAAGAAGGAGAGGCTGAGAAGGATATACCCAAAGAGGAGGTACCTTGAAGATACCGCAAGATCCGTTTGACTGCCTGCCAATGAACATCGGAAGGAGAGTGCATAAATTGAGAGACCTTGTTAACAGCAAAAGCAATGTCAGGGCGTGTAAGACAGCAGTATTGCAAGCTGCCAACGATACTGCGATAAAGAGAGCCGTCACGGAGAAGAATACCAGAATTCTTGGAAAGAATAGGACCTGAAACCATCGGGGTAGGAACTGGCTTACAGGAGACCATATTAGCTTTGTGTAATATGTCATGAATATATCTGGATTGAGAGAAACTCATGCCTGTAGGAGTGTGAGTGACGGAAATCCCGAGAAAAAAAGATAACGGTCCAAGATCACGCACCTTAAAGTGAGAATTTAAGTATAAAAGAAGCTGATCGAGTAAAGGAGACGAGTTACCCGTGAGAATGATGTCGTCCACATAAACCAGCATAATAATAACGGAGGAGGACTGGCGACGGATGAAGAGAGAGGTATCTGACTTGGAAGCAATGAAACCCCAAGCGAGAAGAGCAGTGTATAGCTTTGTGTACCATGCCCGAGGAGATTGTTTTAAACCATAAAGGGCCTTTCGTAAGTGACATACAGCAGAGGGATGAGAGGAACTCACAAAACCTGGAGGTTGCTGCATAAACACTGTCTTAGTTAAATCACCATGTAAAAAGGCATTACTTACATCCAGCTGTTTGATGATCCAGCCATAGGAGATGGCTAAGGCAAGAGTAGTACGGATGGATGCAGGTTTCACAACTGGGCTGAAGGTCTCCTCATAGTCAATACCTTCCGTCTGATCATAGCCCTTGGCTACTAAACGAGCTTTGTACCTGTTGATTGAGCCATCGGAGTTGAGTTTAGTTTTAAAAACCCACTTACAGCCAATAATCTTGACGCCGGGAGGAGGAGGAACCAAAGTCCAAGTAGAGTTAGCAGATAGAGCCATCATTTCCTCATGCATAGCAGCCAACCAGTGAGGGTGTTTGGAGGCTTGGGTAAAGGTTTTGGGCTCAATGGTAGTGTCTACGGAGAAGGCTTTAGGTTTAAAAATATCATCTTTGGCTCGGGTGCGCATGGGATGAGTATTGGTGGGAAAAGGAGGGATGGGGTTGGGCATGGAAGGACGGGTGGGAGGAGAGGGAGAAGGGGTAATAGATAGGGATGGTAGTGACGGTAGAGGAAGAGCAGATGGATTGGAAGAATTTGAGGGAGAGGATGAGTCAGGAAGGGAAGACGAAACAATAGAGGAGACCGGTGGGAGTGACGGTTGACTCAGAAGTATGGGAAATGAAAATGAGGACGGGGATGGAGAAGATAGAGGAAAAGAGGAGAATGGAAAAACGAATTCGTCGAAGGTAACGTGACGAGAGATATAGAGTTTTTGGGAGCGTGGTTCGAGACAAAGATACCCTTTGTGATTTGGGCTAAGACCCAAGAACACACACGGAAGGGAGCGAGGCTGGAGTTTATTTTGATTGTAAGGACGAAGAAAGGGAAAACACAAGCAACCAAAAACACGTAGAGACACATAATCAGGAAGAGAATTGTGCAAGCATTCAAAGGGTGATTTATTGTTAAGAACAGGTGTAGGAAGGAGATTTATGAGGCTGGTAGCAGTAGCGAAGGCATAGGGCCAGAATTTTTGAGGGACAGAAGAATGGAAGAGGAGAGCGAGGCCAGTTTCGACAATTTGGCGGTTTTTACGCTCTACACGTCCATTTTGATTAGGAGTGTATGGACAGGAGAGACGGTGGCGGATGCCAAGAGATTTAAAAAACGGAGAGAGAGATTGAAACTCTCTGCCCCAGTCGGATTGAACGACTTTAATAGAGGAACCAAATTGAGTTTGAACATAGCGATGAAAATGCACAAAAGTAAGACGGACATCACTTTTTAATTTTAAAGGAAACAACCAGGTAAAACGAGTACAATCATCGACAATTAAAAGAAAATAACGATCCCCAGTAAAAGAGGGATAAGGAGATGGACCCCACACATCGGTATGAATAAGTTCAAAAGGAAAATTAGAGTGAGAATCAGAAATAGAGAACGGTAATCGGTGAGATTTACTCATTTGACAAGGAGTACAAAAAGTTGGCATTTCATTGTGCACAAAAGGAATATTACATATATTCATTACACTTTGCAAAATGGAAACAGAAGGGTGACCCAATCTGGAATGCCACAGTTGGGTGGAAGATTGCTTTGACTTCGGCAGAGGAACAGAGGAAGAGGAGAAAGACTGTGAGCTCGGCAGGGAGGCAGAGAGAGATCGAGCTACAGAGGGCACAGGAAGCTGATACAGGCCATCAATAAGGGAACCCTGGAGAAGGATTTGGCGAGAAATCCGATCATTAACATAAAAACAATCGGAATCAAATTCAACAACAACCAAATTATCAGTGCATAATTTTCGAATGCTTAGAAGATTATGAGAAAAACCAGGAGTATAACAGATAGAGTTTAAGTAAAGGGAGCGGAAAGGAGTCGGGATTATAGCAGAACCAAGATGAGAAATCGGAGAGGACTTACCATCGGCAGTGACAGCAAAGTTTGGGGCACTGAGATTTCGAGGAGTGTGAGGAGTAGCCGATGATGGAGAGAAATGGTAGGTGGCACCGGAGTCGAGAACCCACAGAGTAGAAACTGGCGGTGTGAGAAGGAGGCCGGCGGAGAGGGCTCGCGGAGGAGGAAGGGGTTCGGAAACTAGAGGAGAATCGGAAAACGGGGTGAGGGAGGAAGAGGGGGTAATTGGGTGGGTGGGTGGGCTGGGTTGGGTCATATGTTAACGGGTCGGGTGGGTAGAAATAGGGGTAGTGGGCTGGGTTGGGTTGAGGGAAAGGGAAAGGGCTGGCTTGGAAGGCAAAAGGGGGTGGGTTATTTGAGAGGGTTGATGGGCGGGTTTGGGAAGGTGGGCCAGGCTGGTAGGAGTGATTGAAGCGTTGGAAGCAGGCTGAAGCAATGTGGCCCGGCTTTTGGCAGATTTGGCATTTGGGCCGGTTGGGCTTATTGGTGGGGCGGTTTGGTCGCCAACCGGGTGAAGACCCAAAACCAGTTGGATACTGATGCAGGGGAAAAATTCCAGGGCGCAGAGCTGGAATTCCGAATGGCCGAGGAGACAACACCGATCGGAAAGGCTGTTGAGCGACGACGAGAGCCTGAACGGAGTTAGGCATCTGAAAAGAGGTGACCAAGTTTTGTTTCTTAAGACGAAACTCGTAGCTCTGTAACAGACTATAGATTTCTTCCATGGAGGGCTCGTCGGAGCGATTGGTAATAGTGGTGACGAAAGAGTTGTAGTCGCTGCCAAGACCGCCGAGAAGGTAGAGTACTTGATCGCTGAGAGATACGGGGTGGCCGATAGCTGCGAGAGTGTTACAAATGGAGGTAAGCTTCTGGGTGTACTGTGAAACCGAGAGGCCATCTTTGGTGAGAGAGTGGAGCTGGCCGCGTAATTCTGAGATTCGAGCAAGGGATGAGGATGCAAAACGGCGAGCCAGGGCGGTCCACATTTCAGTAGCAGTGGAGTAGGGAATAACGATCAGGAGAAGTCCTTCCGTCAAAGAAGAGAAAATCCAACTCATCAAAAGGCGATTGAAGCGCTGCCATGAGGTAAAATCGGGATTAATCTGCGATGAAAGGTTGTCTAAAAATTGTGGGGGTTGAGGGAAAGTTCCATCCAGAATAGTTTCAAGTCCATTGGAAATAACTACATTTAGCAATTGTGCTTTCCAGAATAAATAGTTGGAATTGTTGAGTTTGAGGTTTAGGACTTGATTTGCAGTGGGAAAAGGCGGTAAAGAGTTGGATGAGGGAGATATTGGAGAAGGGGAGGGAATTGTTGAGCTTGGAGACATCATCTGTGCTCTGATACCAAGTTGAATTTACAGCAAACACCAGAGGAAGAGAAAGATTAGAGGAAGAAGAAGATGAAGGCGCCAAAGGAAAAATGAAACTTCTCATTTCAAAATTGAAAGAACCGTGTACAATATATATGTACAGTGAAACAATGATGAACATCGGAAAGTGATAAAACTAAAACTACTATTACAAACTAAACTAGTCAATAGTCATACTCTAACATATACAAATCTGCTAGTTTGAACAAGCTGAGTCTGTGAAAACCGTAAAAGAAAGAATTTTGGAATTCTCGGAGGTATGTTGATTGAAAATCTCTCCTTGTTTTGGTGGTGATGTTGGGCAAAAGATTGAATTTTTGGGATTTGAGATTCTAATTTATAGATATGTTTGATGCTATATTATCTCTGTTATTCATCAAGTCCTTTTTGGTCAAGAGTACGTAGGAGAGAATGGACCAAATCCGATTGAAAGTGGTGGCCGACGTCGGAAATGGAGACGCCAGGCTGCTCGGCCAGGTCGGCCTGTAGACCACAACGGCTGAGGGCCCGATTCAAATTTTCAACCAATCATTCTTGGGTTGTTTTATGATTTAGACCTGATTTAGCCTTTTGACTAAATTGTAATTTGATTATTTATAAACCTATAAATTTGGATTTTAAGCATAGATCCTCAATCTTAATATTCTATTAATATTATGATTAGGTACCCAGATTTATAATTTTCGATTCGGCATATTTGAACTTTTCAATTGTTTGGACTTTGGATTTCGCAGGCTCATATGAGGCAGAGATTTAATTTTATGTACAGTATTATATAATTTATTGAATTTGAAATTACTTAATATTTTCACTGAGTATTTTGAATTGAGCATTGTCATTTAAATAAAATTTAGTCATGTTATTGTTGTTGTTTTGTGAAAATGGGTAATAGGATATCTACTTGAGTTTCGAATCTCTAAACCTGATCAAAGTTATTGTGGTTATTGCGATCACGTGCAGATCGCCATTGTTTATTTATTATAGTGTCTATGACATAGTGTGTTCGAAGTCATTGAATGACTCTAATTTACTCTAATATTATCTACGTCCAGCAAAAGTTTATTTTCAGTACGTACTAAAATTTATAATTTGTTTATGTATCCAGAGGACTTTAAAATTACTTGATATAAAATAAAAATTATATTTAAATAAGACTAAGTTTCACGTAATAAAATCATTCGTGCTAGCTGCCATATTTTAATTATTAGTATTTTTACTATTTTTTTTATTGTTAAACACTTATTTACATGGTTTATGAGTCCATACACAGTTCATCAGATGATTAACTTTATAATTAATTAGGTTTTACGTTATAAATATCTACGGCAAACCAGAAGCGTAGTAAGAATTTTTCAGGAGAGAAAATGGAAGCTGGACGTATTCTTCACATGAATGCAAGGAATGGAGCGACGAGCTATGCTCAGAACTGCACAGTTCAGTTTTGGGTTTTTAATCTCCAGATTATAAATCGGCTTTAAAATATTTGAAACTGGCAGAATCGGATCATATCGATTGCAAAACCAGTGACGATGAAAGCCATTGAAGAACTGTTGGCCGGATCGTTACCGGAGAGCATGGGGATTGCAGACTTAGGATGCTTGTCTGGACCAAACACTTTAAACGTAGTGTAGGAGATAGATAATGGACTTCGTGTACGATAAATACAGAAGAAATGACCGGGCTTTGCCGGAGCTTAGGGTGTTTCTTAATGATAATTAGAAAAATAGAGAACACTAAACAATGCTCTTGAAACTTCAATATTTCACAGCTTTATACAAGCTTTCAAAATAACGTGGAAAATATGACAGCAAAAATGGCTAGTTAGAAACTTACAATAGAGGCAACATAATCTCATCCAAAACAGCAACTGTAGCACTTTCAGATTATGACTCGGGAAGTTGATGTTCAAATTGCTGTTTTGACATCCCCCGCAAACTCGAGGTACCAGTGTGACACCGAGTTTGATCCCAAAGAAAAAGAAATCGAGAATGTGTGAGCAAATGAGCTACTTGATCATAAGAGGGAATAAATCGAACTTCAAACTCTCTATTCAGAACTTTATTCCTAACAAAATGAACATCGATTTCAATATGTTTTGTCCTGGCATGAAAAATTGGATTGGAAGCAAGAGCATTGACACTCATATTATCACACCAATTCCAATTTCTTTGAACAACTATTGAGTTCAAATAATCTCAGCAGCAACATGTGCAAGAGCTCTATATTCAGCCTTACTACTCGAGCGAGCAACGACTTGTTGTTTTATAGAGAACCATGAAACTAATTTCTTCTCCAAGATAGAAAGAATATTCAGCAACAGAATGACGATCATCAGGGCATGAAGCCTAATCAGCATAAAAAAAACTGTTACATCCTCTCATTAAACTGAATATGTAACCCAAGATGAAGTGTCCCTTGTAGATATCGAAACACTCAGCTTCAAAATTTGCCAATGTATATTAGTAAGTGTTGACAAAAATTGACTCATTTTATTGACAGCAAAGGCAATACCGACCTTGTGTGAGGGAGATATTGGAAAACACCAATTGCACCACGATATATTGTAGAATTACTCATAGGATTGCCATCATTAGCACCAATGATTTTCCCTGGACTCAGAGGAGTAGGGCATGACTTGCACTTTAACATATTAAATTTAGAGAGAATCTCAAGGATAAATCAAGTTTGAGTAAGAAATAATCCAGTGTGATCTCGATATACCTCAATCCCAAGAAAATGACAAAGATCACCGAGATCTTTGAGAGAAAGTTTGTGATTGAATTGCTGGATGAATGTCTGCATCAAAGAAACATCACTCCCTGTAATGATAATGTTGTCAACATAAATGAGAACAAAAATAATGTCATTTTTTGTTCGATAGAAGAAGAGAAACGAATCAGACTGAGATTGAATAAAATTCCAGCTATGAAGAGTATTTTTTTAAGCTGTCATATCAAGAACGAGGTGCTTGTTTTAATCTATAAATTGCCTTTGTAAGGTTACACATATGGCGAAGCTTGTGTTTATCAGCAAAACTTTCAACTTGAGTCACATGTATAGTTTCTTGAAGTGTCCCATTCAAGAAGGCATTATTAAAGTCTTGTTTAATGCTCCAATTTTTTGAAATGACAATGGTTAAAATAATCCGAATAGTAGATGTTTTAACTGTTAGGATTAGACGTCCTAATCCACCTGTAATGAACGATCAGAAAATACCGAAAAAGAAAAACGAGAAAATAATGGACACCGAATTTTACGTGCAAACCCTAGAAAGGGAAAAAACCACGGGCAGATGAGAGAATCACTAATAACAATTCGGTACAATGAGTTTTGCGACTCAAACATCAATAAATAGAGAAAACATAAAACCCTAATATTGATAATGGGCCCGACCCGGCCCAACTAGAATTTGGGTCACACCAAATTTTAACAAACTCCACCTTGACACGAATTCCACATGAGAGATCCAACGGGCTACTCGGCCCAACCCAAAGCGAATCCAGAACACTGAACTCTGACAATCTCCACCTTCAACGAAATTCCGGTGTAGGAAACAAATCTGTAAAACCTCATTAAAAATAAGCTCATCTACCACAAAGGCCCCAGATGGGCCAACTCAGCATCCGATACCGATCAAGTTTAAGCCCCGCTTAAACTTGAGAGATTTACTTGAGAAGAAATCACATCTCCTCCTCCATGGTATCACTGAACTATCAAAGTTGCTGCAACGAACTCCATCTGAACATGTCGAAGACTCCACACAGGAATCGTTACCCTCGAACACATTCAATACGTAACCCACAGTTTCATCATATCGTCCCGAAGTTTTAACCTTCCGCATTGTTCTGCCTTTGACGATACCATTCTGACGTGAAATTGAAACTGATGACTGAACATCTGTAATAGGCTGACTCACTGGCTCTGATGTTCCCTCAGATCTCAACCTGAACTTCACCTGAGAACCTGACTTCTTCTGAGCCTTCTCAACCTTTCTCTTAGAAGGAGAATTCACAAAATTTGCAGCCTTATTACCCATCACATTGACTATAGAACCCGCGATCTTCGTATGCATCACATATAATGAGGAGTATTTGCAGCCTTGTTTTAACTGTTAGGATTAGACGTCCTAATCCACCTGTAATGAACGATCAGAAAATACCGAAAAAGAAAAACGAGAAAATAATGGACACCGAATTTTACGTGCAAACCCTAGAAAGGGAAAAAACCACGGGCAGATGAGAGAATCACTAATAACAATTCGGTACAATGAGTTTTGCGACTCAAACATCAATAAATAGAGAAAACATAAAACCCTAATATTGATAATGGGCCCGACCCGGCCCAACTAGAATTTGGGTCACACCAAATTTTAACAAACTCCACCTTGACACGAATTCCACATGAGAGATCCAACGGGCTACTCGGCCTAACCCAAAGCGAATCCAGAACACTGAACTCTGACAATCTCCACCTTCAACGAAATTCCGGTGTAGGAAACAAATCTGTAAAACCTCATTAAAAATAAGCTCATCTACCACAAAGGCCCCAGATGGGCCAACTCAGCATCCGATACCGATCAAGTTTAAGCCCCGCTTAAACTTGAGAGATTTACTTGAGAAGAAATCACATCTCCTCCTCCATGGTATCACTGAACTATCAAAGTTGCTGCAACGAACTCCATCTGAACATGTCGAAGACTCCACACAGGAATCGTTACCCTCGAACACATTCAATACGTAACCCACAGTTTCATCATATCGTCCCGAAGTTTTAACCTTCCGCATTGTTCTGCCTTTGACGATACCATTCTGACATGAAATTGAAACTGATGACTGAACATCTGTAATAGGCTGACTCACTGGCTCTGATGTTCCCTCAGATCTCAACCTGAACTTCACCTGAGAACCTGACTTCTTCTGAGCCTTCTCAACCTTTCTCTTAGAAGGTGAATTCACAAAATTTGCAGCATTATTACCCATCACATTGACTATAGAACCCGCGATCTTCGTATGCATCACATATAATGAGGAGTATTTTTCTCCTCTCGCCACAATCAATGAACCTCTGGTAAGCTTCCATTTTCCATCACGAAAGGTGTTGCCAAACCCTTCGTCGTCGAGCTTGCCAGTCGAGACCAAATTCTTGCGGATATCCGGGATGTGCTTCACACCTCTCAAAACCAAGGTGTTGCTTATGTTTGTCTCCAAACACACATCTCTCATACCAATGGCTTTTGCAATGCCACCATTTCCCATCCTCACACTTCCAAAGTCACCCGAAGTGTAGGATGAAAAGAAATCTCTCCGCGAAGTGACATGTATTGAAGCGCCACTATCGGTCACCCAACTCGTATCTTGGCAATCAGAATTTACAACATCCTCATTGTACACACTAAAAGACTCCTCAGTGGCTGTGTCTGCCTCCTCGTATGTGTCACCCTTTTCAAACATCTTTTCCTTTACTTTGGCATTCAGATTCTCCCGAAGAAACTTGTGACAAAATCTCTTTATGTGTCCTTTCTTGCCACAATGATAACACTCAAAGTTGGCGTGTTTTCCGAACTTCTCTGACTTCGATTTCTATTGCCCGGACCTTTACTTTGATTTCTGCCCCCTATTTTCAACATTCAGAGCTGAACCTGTTGATGTTTCACCAGAATCAATCTTACGAACCTCCTCGGCAAGAATACGATCCCTCACATCGGTGAATACCAGTTTAGCACTTTCAACTGAGTTACTAACTGCTGCTCTCATAGGCTCTCAACTATTCGGTAGAGATGCTAACAAAATTAGGGCACGAACCTCATCTTCAGAATCAATTGCCACAGATAGCAATTGATTGACAATCGTATTGAATTCATTCAGATGTGCTGCGACATAAGTACCATCAATCATCTTCAGATTGAACAATTTCTTCATCAGAAATACCTTATTATTCGCAGAGGGTTTCTCGTACATATCAGACAGAGCCTTCATCAGACTTACGGTGGTCTTCTCCTTCGCCACGTTGTGAGCAACGCTTTTGGCTAGCGTCAATCGGACGACTCCCAAAACCTTTCTATCAAGGAGATTCCATTCACCGTCTTCCATCTTCTTTGGTTTCGCACTCAAAGGAAGATAGAGTCCTTTTCCGTACATGTAATCCTCGATTTGCATTCTCCAGAACGTAAAATCTGTCCCATCGAATTTTTCAATAATGGGTCCTGTGCTATCCTCACCTGCCATTGTTATCAATGTCCAATACCCAAAACAGATATTTCCAGATTAATTATTCAACCCCAATAATCAATCTCCACAATATCAATAAATCTGCCAAATAAATTTTCCGAGCCCAAATTATCTGAACCAATAACCTTGCCCAAAAAATCAAATAATTTCTGATCAATTAGTCAACCCTAATAATCAATCTCTTACTGTAGATCCCGCCAAACAATTGAGAATTTTAATTCTGACAAAATCCTCAGTTCAATTACTCAATTTTCCCAAAAGCCCAAAAATCAATCACCAAAAAATTCCAGAATCAAAAACCTGCACAGTGGAGAACTACTGTTTGACAGAGAAGGACGAGGTCTCTGCTTCTCTGTTCGCGCAGGTCTGAGACGACCTGATTCTAATTTCTCTCTGGCGGCGATGGCGGTGCAGGTCGGTGCGTTCTGAACGGAGCTCGGCGGTGGGTTCTGTGCGGCAAGGTAGCGACGGCGCTCGGCTGTTCACGTGGCGACCTTCTCCTCTGATGTGCGGCGGTTAGGGCTCGGCGAGGCAGCGTGTTCTGTCAGACGGCGCACGCGGCAGCGACTTCCTCGCAGCCTGGCAGCTCTCTGTTATTCGCTGTTGAAAAAGATGAACAGAGAGCTTCTCTGTTCTTCTCACTAAAAACAGAACAAAAGGGAAATTTTCCCCTTTTCCTTTTCTTATTTTATTTATTTTTTATTTCCTCCTTTTGTTCTTCACGGCAAAAGAACAAACACCAGAAAATAAATTCTTTTCTATTTTCCTTTCCTTTTGATTCTGTACGCTGAACACCAGAGAACCAAAAAAAATAAAAAAATTTTCTTTTCCTCCAAAACTGCAATTTCACTTACCGAAATTACAATCCTGAAATCGATCGATACCTTTCGAATAATCAAACCCTGATTTTCGAAATCTTCAACCTAACGCTCTGATACCAGTTGTTAGGATTAGACGTCCTAATCCACTTGTAACGAACGATCAGAAAATACCGAAAAAGAAAAACGAGAAAATAATGGACACCGAATTTTATGTGCAAACCCTAGAAAGGAAAAAAACCACGGGCAGAGGAGAGAATCACTAATAACAATTTGGTACAATGAGTTTTGCGACTCAAACATCAATAAATAGAGAAAACATAAAACCCTAATATTGATAATGGGCCCGACCCGGCCCAACTAGAATTCGGGTCACACCAAATTTTAACATTAACTACTGAACTAAAAGTTTCAGTATAATCTACTCTAGAAATTTGAAAATACATTTTTACCACAATGCGAGCTTTGTATAGAACTAGCAATATTGTACTACAGACTGAATACTCATTTGTTACTCACAATATTCATATCTGGAGATGAAGGTACCAATATCCACGTATCATTTTTTGCAAGAGCGGCCAATTCTTCATGCATAGCTTTTCTCCAAATTTCATCTTCAATAGCTTGTTTAATTGTGCTAGGCTCAGATATTGAGAAATCGGTTGTATTGTGAATGTAGGTTTTAGGTTTGAAAATTCCAGCTTTACTTCTAGTCATCATATTATCAGTTTCTGTATAATTCTTTTTGTTGCTTTGCTCATCACTAAGATTAGAGCCTAAAGAGTGTTGTGATGAAGATTGACTATTTTGATTCATCTGGTTGGAAGTGTCAATTGTAGCAACTTGAACCAAAGTTTCTAACTCGATTAAATCCTCTGTGGAATCAGCATTGAAATGTTGTTGACTTAATGAGTTATCATCTCTTTGTTGCAAGTCTATAGACTCAGTGGGAACAGACCATGTACCATAAAATTCTTGTGGATTGTTTGTATCAATTGGTTCTTCTGTTGACTCTATAGAAGGAAAAGATCACACAGATTGTGGTAAACAATTTATGATGACATGGTTTTCAAGATGACTCATTTGCTTGGTAAAAAAGTTAGAATTTTCAAAAGAAAAATCATTTTCATTAAAAACAACATTTCTAGAAATATGAATTCTTCTAATAAGATTTAGACAAAGATAACCTTAATGACTTTGACTATATCCTAAAAATAGACATTTAATAGAATGAAATTGAAATTTGTTTTTTTGATATCGCCTTAAACAAGGAAAACATGCACAGCCAGATACTTTAAAAAATTTGTAATTTAGTTTTTGTCTAAAAAGAACTTCAAAAGGTAATTTGAGTTTAATCACATGGGTAGGTGTTGTGAAAATTGTTTCACAAGTGTACGAGTCGCAACAAGTAATAAAATATTAAAATAGAGTGTCGAACCCACAAGGACTTTTTAATCAATAATCGAAATAATTAATCTTAATTCTAAATTGAACACACATTTTATGATTTCAAGGATTAAAATTAAACTAAATAATTAAAACAATAGAAACAAATTCAGGTAAAATATCGAAACAGATAAAATGAGTTTAAATCTAAATAATAAAAATCTAGGTACTATGATTTCACCAAAACAAAAGTTATTTCAGTCATTCGTAATTAAATTCATAAATATTCTTCCTATGTTGATGATCGATTTCACTAAATTCTAATACAATCTCTCTCGAGCATTGCATAGGTTATCTGATTAATGAGTTATCACTTCTCAGTCTCAAATCCTACATTAATCAAATACAAATAAATCAAGAAATCTAATGATCACATCAATACCGTAACTATCTCTAGCCTACGTATATTTATGACATTAATTTCAGTGCTCAGGTATTTATCACTTCTCAGTCTCAAAACACCCCAAAATTCAAATAAAGATTGACCAGAAATTCACTGGCTTTAAAAACAGAAATTAAATATGTTACCAATATTGGAAGAAATATCTATAAATTATAATTAAACGAAGAACATAAAATAAACATCGTCTGGCTACATCGTAGCCCTAGAATAAAAAGTTAGTTCATGTTAAAATAGAAGAAAACACAATTAATAATGATGTTCATAAGTAAAAATTAAAGAAAAAGAAAGAAAACTATGTTGATGAGTGATGACCCGAATGTGCACGTATGAGTATGACTGCGGGGCAAATCTCGGGTTGCGGGGCAAACCTCGGGACCTAAGCCGAGTATAGGCGAATCCCGGACTCAAGTATAGGCAAATCCCGGGTCGTAAAGAGGGGGTTGTCACAATCCCACATCGCTTGGGGAAGTATGTGGAAATGAAACATATGTAAAGAGACCCTGCCAACATAGTAAAACGCGTTTTGGAGCACAATTGACAACGGATCCCATAAGAACTCCGAAGTTAAAAGTGTTTCGGCGAGAGCAATTCGAGGTTGGGTGACCTTCTGGGAAGTTCTCGCCAAAAAAAGCCGTGAGAGGTGGATATTGGGCTGTCGTCCAATCCCCAGAGCGGACAATATCTTGCTGGGAATAGGGGTCGTTACAAATGGTATCAGAGCCTGTACCTAACCGAAAATGTGGCCAACGAGGACGTTGGGCCCCCAAGGGTGGGTGATTGTGATGACCCGAATGTGCACGTATGAGTACGACTGCGGGGCAAACCTCGGGACCTAAGCCGAGTGTAGGCGAATCCCGGACTCGAGTATAGGCGAATCCTGGGTCGTAAAGAGGGGTTGTCACAATCCCACATCGCTTTGGGAAGTATGTGAAAATGAAACATATGTAAAGAGACCCTGCCAACATAGTAAGACGCGTTTTAGAGCACAATTGACAACGGATCCCATAAGAACTCTGAAGTTAAAAGTGCTTCGGCGAGAGCAATCTCAGGTTGGGTGACCTTCCGGGAAGTTCTCGCCAAACAAAGCCGTGAGGGGAGGATATTGGGCTGCGGCCCAATCCCCAGAGCGGACAATATCTTGCTGGGAAACGGGGTCGTTACATGATGTCTTGAGAAATCTCCTCTTTGATGAATAATCGCTTCTCTTCTCCAGAATCGCCGAATTGCTGCTTTCTGCCTCTTCTTGCAAAAATCACCGAATGTCGAATACCTCTTCTGCTCTTTTACTTTAGGTTTTTATTCTTTCTCCAGCCGATCAATGGTTAAGATTCAATGTTTCCTGAGATTAACGGTGCAGATTGGAAGACGTAATCTTTCCAAAATTGTAGGCGATCGATCGCAGGAATGAGACGATCGATCGCCTGTTATAATTCGTGCTTTCTTCAGCCAATCGATCGCCTGAAATGTGGCGATCGATCGGCACCTTCTCTGTTTTCTTGCATAAATCGTCTCAACAATGCTTCTTTTCAGCCGATCGATCGCAGGAATCAGTGATCGATCGGCGCCTTATCTGTTAGATCGCCTCCTTTTCTGCTTATTCTTTTCTTCTTTTTCTCCTCAGCTTTTTCTTCTTTTCTTCTTTAGCTTCACTTTGCTTTGCTTCCTGTTTTAAAATAAATTGTCTGCACACTTACACAAAATGCGTCAAATTCCTTCAAACACTTGAGAAAAACTTATCAAATCAAGTGTAAAAAAGTATAAATAAGTGTGTAAAATACACACTTATCAGTAGGCATCTTATTTGTGAGATAAATCAAGGTTTGGAAAGCATGCTACCAATATTTAAGAGGTATTTTTAGCTTGACTTAATAAAGTGAAATCAGTTTCTACTGTGTGTATGTGCTTTCTCTTAGCTCTACTATTTTGCGATGTATGCGGATAAAGATGTCGAAATTCATTTCCACGATTTTCTAAAATTTTGTTATATACTCACCTCCCCAATTTGATTGAACAATTTTAATTTTTGCATCAATTCTCTTTTCAACTAATTTTTGAAAACGAATGAACATTTGAACAACTTCACTTTTGGTTTTTAAAGCATAAATCCAACCGTGTCTACTGTAATCATCAAATAAATGAATATAATACCTAAAACCTTCACAAGAAGTTAAAGGTGCCGGTCCCCATAAATCTGAATGAATTAATTCAAGTAGTGATTATGCATGAAATGTTGAAGCAGGAAAAGGTAATGAATGAAACTTTCTATATTGACAAGCATCACAAAAATAATTTTCATTTAAAACCATGGATTGATTACAAGACTATAAAATTTGAGACAAAATTTTGTTAGAGAGATGATTGAAATTCTAGACAAACAAAATAGAAAAATTGCTTCTTTCAATGACAGATAACTTTGAATAACTAGAAAATGAGTAAGATTTGCTCACTCCATTTGGAAGATCCAATTGATACAAACCATCTTTAAGCATCCTTTATAATACAACTTGTCTCGTTTCCTTGTACTTAACAAAACAACATTCATAGTGAAACTCAACAAACACATTATTATCAAATTCCAATTGTGAAACACTGACCAAATTCTTCTTAATAGAAGGCACATGCAAAACATTTTCAGTTCTAACACTTTTGTGTTTAAAGATGGTAAACTTATCATACCAGTATGGGGAATAACAATTTTTGAACCATTTCCAACCATTAACTTATCTTTACCTGAGTATTCTCCTGCATTGTCCATACCTAGAATTTCCTGTGCTATGTGTTCCACTAAAGCCTCTTTGATTATATCCCCCATATTCATTGTTGCTCTTTGAGTTGAAATTTGGTTTGTTTGCGAATGCAGCTGTTGGTTGGGCTACATGTACTTCTGCCATACTTAAGCGGGCTGCATTCAATTGCTCTAGGCGACTTTCATAGGTCATTAGTTTTGATTGTAACTCTCCCTAAGAAATTGACTCTCTTTCTGTGATTTGGTTGTTTTGCATTCCAAAATATTGGTTGATGACTTCCCAAAAGATTCTTTGAGGTTGAGAAACTCATTAGACGAGCTGCAACTCGCGGTTGAATTGAATTATACAACCAGCCTAACAAAAGTTGTTCTTTTGACATCCATGCATCATATTATGGGTTTGGCCCTTTCTGTTAGTAATTATTTTAATTACTATATTGTTTGGTCCAGTTTTTCAAAAGACACCATCAAAGGCAACCGTCCATGTTGCACCCCGTCAATGGAAACTCTTTGATGGAAAGAGTCTATTATTGAGGGGTCATTTCATTGAAGGTCCCCTAAGCCTATTTTCTCAATTATACGGAATACACTATCGATTGTGAGAATTAAAGGTTTAGAAGAGATTCTTCAAGAACGGAAAGCAGATGTCCCCGATTTATCGTCAATGGCTGGAGGTATTTCAAAATTTCGCACTTCATCTTAGTGGTTGTCTTTTTTTGACAAAAGGCATGTTAGATGATAAAGAATAAAGTCTAACAGTTGGTATCAGAGCGAGTAAAACCTCTGTCTTGACATTTTTTCAACGTAAAGTTTTGAAATTTCTTTTTGATTTTTAAAACTTTACGTTTTGGGCATTTTCAAAGCGGTTTTTTGTTACGAATCATACAGAAACTTGATTACGAACATACTGCACTTTGAATCGTTAAATTTGGTGTCCAAAATCATGAGATATCGTCGGATTTATGATGGGTTGTCCGGTGGGTCGCGTGTGGGTCAAAATGACCCATTTAGAGGTTGAAGATGACCAAAACTACGTGTAATTCTGGCAGATTAAGACTACGTGTAGTTCTGGCATATTAAGACTACGTGTAGATCTGGTAGTTCTGGCAGGTTAAAACTACGTGTAGTCCGGTTATCGTAAAAGAAGACCAAATAAATTATTGGTCCTAATGAGATTCGAACCCGCGCCTCTCTCGTGAATATTGGAGTGGGTTGCCACTCGGCTGGAACTTAATTATTGACCATTTTTTATTTTAAATAACTATATTATTTATTTTCTTAAAGGTTTCAATAAAAACTTAATTTTGAACATTCTGGAATTTGAACTCAGCTCTCTTAAAGAAGGGAACATGGTGGGTGACCACTGTGCTAAGTCATTCTTATTGAAATAAACTGTCTTTGTATTATAATAATGTTAATTCATATTCATATATTATATTTTTTAAATATATAAATATTTTGGTGAATTAATTCAAATGTTGAATGATTTTTATAATTTGGTTAATTATTGAGTAGCCACAACATTTTTAATTATCCGAATTTATATATAAAGTTTTAATGATCATATTGTGACATTTATTGTGATTAATTACATGAATATAATAGATTTTATCCCACATGAATCTCTATAGTATTTTTGTAATTAATTAGGATAAAATATCAAATTATATTTCTTAAGTTGCCCACAGATATTAAGAAAAAGGAACATAATTCGATAGTTTTATCATAAAGTTATATGAATCTTATTGAATTTAAACTTTAGCCCACATGCAAGTTTTATGTCACTTGATTCATAATCTTTGAGCATAATTTATATTGATAAAGCATGATTTATGTTGTTGGTCTCATATTGTAGTTGATAAGCATATCTATTTATTTATTTTGCAGCTATGAATATTGGTAATTTCTCTGATTTCAAATGTGACATTTCTGAATTGAACGGTGAAAATTATAAGTTTTGGAAGGAGAAAATTCTTCTCAAAATGGGGCTTATGGACATTGATTATGCTATAAGAAAAGATGAGCCAATTATTACTCCTACTAGTAGTAAGGAAGATCTTATTCTTAGTGAGCGTTGGAAGAGATTTAATCGCCTCAGCATTATGTATATAGTGACTAAGATCTGTGCTAGTATAAGAGGTTCAGTTGATGAGCATAAAAATGTCAAGGATTTGCTTAAGTCTATTGATCAACAATTTGAGACTTCAGATAAGGCACTTGCCAGCACCCTAATAATGAAGTTTTCATCATTAAGGCTCACATCCGTGAAAGGTGTGCTTGAGCACATAATGCAAATGAGGGACATTGCAGCTCAGCTCAAAACACTTGAGGTTGATATGTCTGACTCATTTCTTGTACACTATATTTTGAACACTCTTCCACAAGCATACGGACTCTTCAAAATATCTTACAACACACATAAGGATAAATGGTCTATCAATGAGTTATTGACCATGTGTGTTCAAGAAGAAGGGGGATTGGCTATGGAAATGGGTGAGAGTGCATATGTGGCAATACAAAGAAAGAGCCAGCATCAAGCCAAAAAGAAGGGAAAATGTAAGATACCTATCCAAGATAGTGGAATCAAGAAAGAATCCAGGTGTTTCTTCTGTAACAAGAATGGACACATAAAGAAGGATTGCACCAAATATAAAGTTTGGCTTAAGAAGAAAGGTACGTTAATCTCACTTGTTTGTTTTGAATCTAATATGGTTAATTCTATTTGTAACACATGGTGGATTAATTCGGGTTCTACAATCTATATTTCAAATACCTTACAGGGTATGAGAAATCTAAGGAAGCCAGTGGGAAGTGAGCAATGCATCTATACAAGCAGCAAGATGTGTTCACGTGTGGAAGCCATTGGCACATGCACTTTAATTTTAAGTAGTGGTTTTGTACTAGAGCTTGAAAAGACATTTTATATTCCTAGTTTTTCTAGGAATTTGATTTCTGTATCGAGACTTGTACCATTGGGATATTCTTTTAACTTTTCAGATGTAAACTTCAGTTTATTTTACAAATCTGATCTTGTTGGGAATGGTATATTGTCTGATGGTCTTTTCTTTCTCAATTTACAAAGTGATACTGCTTATAATGCTATGCATGTTTATTGTTGGTAATAAAAGATGTGTTACAAATGAAGACTTTTCTATCTTATAGTACCAGAGATTGGGACATATCTCCATAGAGAGAATTAAAAGATTAGTGAATGATAAAGTACTTTATGCTTTGAATTTTACTGATTTTGACACTTGTGTGGACTGCATTAAGAGGAAGCAGACCAACAAGAGTAAAAAAGGTGCAAAGGGGAGTAGTGACATATTAGAGATCATTCATACAGATATTTGTAGTCCGGTTATGGACTCTTATAGTTCTAGATACTTCATCTCTTTCATAGATGATTTTTCGCGATATATGTACATATACTTGCTTCACCATAAGGATGAAGCACTAGAAGCCTTTAAGGTTTTCAAGGCTGAAGTAGAAAAACAATGCGGTAAGCAAATAAAGATCGTGAGAAGTGATAGAGGTGGTGAGTATTATGGTAGATACACTGAGAATGGACAAGCACCTGGTCCGTTTGCGAAGTTTCTTCAAGAGCATGGAATAGTTGCTCAATATACTATGTCTGGTTCTCCGGACCAGAATGGTGTAGCTGAAAGAAGAAACCTAACATTATTGGACATGGTGAGGAGTATGCGTAGCAGCTCCAAACTTCCGGATTTCTTGTGGACTGAAGCACTTAAGACGGCCGTGTATATATTAAATCGAGTTCCAACAAAGGTTGTTATTAAAATACCATTTGAGTTATTTAAGGGTTGGAAGCCGAGTTTACAACATATACGCATATGGGGTTGTCCGGCTGAAGTAAGGATATACAATCCACAAGAGAAGAAACTAGACCCAAGGACTATCAGTGGATATTTCATTGGATATGTCGAAAAGTCTAAGGGTTATAGATTTTATTGTCCATCTCATAGCACTAGAATTATGGAATCAAGAAATGCCAAATTTCTTGAGAATCACTTGATTAGTGGGAGTGATCAATTTCGGCACATTGTTACTGAAAAAGATCGCATTGATGTTCAACCTTATAAATCAAGTGATAAATTGATTATTATGAATCACACTCCTCAAGACCAAATGAGTGTTGAACAATCAATCATTAAAGCTCCACAAGTTGCCGATAATAATCAAGTAGATCAAGTTCTTGAGAGAATACCAGAAATTGTTGATCAAGAAGTTGAACAACATATTTCTCAAGAAAATGTGGAAACAACATTAAGGAGATCTAATAGAGAAAAGAAATCGGCAATCTCTAATGATTATTTTGTATTTACAAGAATCAGATTATAATATTGGAGCTGAAAATGATCCTAAAACGTTTTCACAAGCCATTAGTTGTAAAGAATCAAACTTATGGTATGATGCTATGAACGATGAGATGAATTCTATGAGTTCTAATAAAGTTTGGGATCTCGTCAAGTTGCCTGTTGGTGTAAAAGCCATAGGAAGTAAATGAGTTTTCAAAACTAAGAAAGACTCATCAGGCAACATTGAGAGATATAAAGCTAGACTCGTAGCTAAAGGATTCACTCAGTTTGAAGGAATCGACTACAAGGAGACTTTTTCTCCTGTATCTAAGAAAAATTCTCTTCGTATTATTCTAGCATTAGTTGCACATTTTGACTTTGAGTTGCAACAAATGGATGTGAAAACGATATTTTTAAATGGAGATCTCGAGGAAGAAGTTTATATGAAACAACCTGAAGGATTTTCCTTTAGTGAAGGTGAGCATTTAGTTTGCAGGCTTAAAAAATCCATTTATGGATTGAAACAAGCTTCTCGCCAATGGTATTTAAAATTTCATGATGTTATCTCTTCATTTGGTTTTGTAGAGAACATTATGGATCAATGTATATACCTTAAGGTCAGTGGGAGTAAGATTTGTTTCTTGATTTTATACGTGGATGTTATTTCGC
Organism: Begonia masoniana; assembly: GCA_022432975.1. NCBI lineage: Eukaryota > Viridiplantae > Streptophyta > Magnoliopsida > Cucurbitales > Begoniaceae > Begonia > Begonia masoniana. The sequence goes on along the minus strand of CM039502.1, from coordinate 80,847,210 downwards.
TTGCTACTAATGATAAAGGATTATTACATGAGGTGAAACAATTTCTCTCTCAAAACTTTGACATGAAAGATATGGGTGATGTATCCTATGTTATAGGAATTAAGATATATCGAGACAGATTTCGAGGTATTTTGGGTCTGTCTCAGGAAGCCTATATCAATAAAGTTTTAGAGAGATTCAGGATGAAAGATTGTTCACCTAGTATTGCTCCCATCGTGAAAGGTGACAGGTTCAATTTGAACCAGTGCCCGAAGAACGATCTTGAGAGGGAGCGAATGAAGAATATTCCATATGCTTCAGCTGTTGGAAGCCTTATGTATGCTCGGGTTTGCACTAGGCCTGACATTGCATTCGTTGTTGAAATGTTGGGACGATATCAGAGTAATCCAGGAATAGACCACTGGATAGCTGCAAAGAAGGTTATGAGATATCTTCAAGGAACAAAGGATTATATGCTTATATACAGACGAACTGATGATTTGGAAGTGATTGGATATTCAGATTCAGACTTCGCTGGCTGTGTTAATTCTCTTAAATCAACTTCCTGATACATTTTTATGTTAGCTAGTGGAGCTTTGTCATGGAGAAGTGCAAAACAATCACTAACTGCTACTTCTACTATGGAAGCAGAGTTCGTTTCTTTTTTTGAGGCTAAACTGCATGGTGTATGGATGCGGAGTTTTATTACTGGGCTTAGAATTGTGGATTCAATTGCTAAGCCATTGAAATTGTATTGTGACAACTCAGCTGCTGTTTTTATGGCTAAGAATAATAAAAGTGGTAGTCGAAGCAAGCACATCAACATAAAGTACTTAGCCATAAGAGAACGTGTTAAGGATAAATCAGTGGTTATTGAGCACATTAGCACTGAGTTGATGTTAACTGATTCTTTGACAAAAGGCATGCCACCGTCAAAATTTAAAGATCATGTACAATGCATGAGACTTGGATCCTTTATGTAATTTCGTTGTAAGAACGAATATTTTCATAAAACTCTGTGATGTTTTCTCATGTTTGTTTTATTAAATGCGCATATTTAATTTTGAGAACCATCAATAAAGTATGGACCTAGAATAAACATAGGGTTTATTCATAAAGTTTATGGACAATAAAGAAATAACATAATGCATGTGATGCATGGAAGATAATACTCGGTTTAATTAAGAGGACATATCGTCATGATTCATGTATTGTGTTTACTTACTAAAGAAATACGAAAAACACAGACCAAGTGGGAGAATGTTAGTAATTATTTTAATTACTATATTGTTTGGTCCGGTTTTTCAAAAGACACCATCAAAGGCAACCGTCCATGTTGCACCCCGTCAATGGAAACTCTTTGATGGAAAGAGTCTATTATTGAGGGGTCATTTCATTGAAGGTCCCATAAGCCTATTTTCTCAATTATATGGAATACACCATCGATTGTGAGAATTAAAGGTTTAGAAGAGATTCTTTAATTACTATATTGTTTGGTCCGGTTTTTCAAAAGACACCCTCAAAGGTAACCGTCCATATTGCACCCCGTCAATGGAAACTCTTTGATGGAAAGAGTCTATTATTGAGGGGTCATTTCATTGAAGGTCCCCTAAGCCTATTTTCTCAATTATACGGAATACACCATCGATTGTGAGAATTAAAGGTTTAGAAGAGATTCTTCAAGAACGGAAAGTAGCTGTCCCCGATTTATCGTCAATGGCTGGAGGTATTTCAAATTTCCGCACTTCATCTCAATGGTTGTCTTTTTTTGACAAAAGACATGTTAGATGATAAAGAATAAAGTCTAACACTTTCTGCATTGTTGATGTCCATTTTTGGCGCTCCTGCTTCTTTTTATGGTAGGCTGTTTCCCAGCAAGCGCCTGCATTTTGTTCACTCCTCTTCATTGGCTATCTCAGGTGCAACTAATAATATATGGCAATTCATATTTTCTGCTCTAGTTCAAAAAATAAACATCAGGCAGTTTTGTTGGTAAATTTTTTGAAAATAGTTAGAAATAAACTGAAAAAAGAAATTACGATTCAGGATACGACATGTTTGTGGAAAGAAGAAGGAAAGGAAGCGATGAACGGGGGGAAGATATACATATCAGAAGAGTCCTCCATGCGTGCTGGAAGCTTACGCAGAGCAGTCTCGTGAAGATTTTTCTGTGTTTCTAAAATCACGTTCAGAAGAAACGGTGAAGGGAGGAGGAATGGTGCTGTCCTTTTTTGGGAGACAATATTTGGACCTCACCTTTGATGAGACTGATCTCAGGGCTAGCCTTGATGAGCATGGTTGGCGAGGTATTAACTCAATCCATTTACCTTTTTTCTTTTTTCTTTTTTTTATTGGTTAATTATCAAATTCTAGTATAGCGGCGGTTCTTGGCTTACGCAAACGGGGCGTTCTCTGAGACCGGTTCTCCGTCATGGATTTAAGATTCAAAATAATTACTCTTTTTATTTTTACAATTAAAATGTTTTTAACTTTTAATTACCTCAAATTGTGACTGTTGGGCTCACTGGGTTCATCTAGACCTTTTCAAACCAAGAAACAAAACTGTTTTAAGTCTGGCTTCTAGACCCATTTCATTTTTGTATTTTTCTAAATTATCACGTCGATGACTTGCTCTTTTAGTGTTGACTTATACTCCTGATTGGATCTTATTTCTTCAGCGACTGATTAAAGAAGAAAAGGTTGACTCTTTCAACGCTCCCTACCATGCTCCATGCATGGAACAAATACAAATGGAGGTAGAGAAAGAAGGTTCAAATATCTCGTGTGGTGGCTTATTCTTGTGAGAGATTATTAGGATTCAAGACCAAGTGATATGACCATAATATCACATTTTAAATTGATGGTATTTTGATGCTCTATATATGGTAGTATTTCATTTCCAATTAGTAAGATGCATTTGGCATTAAACCCAAGAGCAAAGTCTTCATTCAAAACATGCATTATAGTACTACTCTATTAAACTTAGGGTATCGTTTAGTAGTTTATTCTTATGTTTAACCACTAATAATTTCTATTATAATAAAATTATAGATCGTTAAGATCCAGATAAAATGATGTGACGACAATCTCATATTTTAAAATTACGATATTAACATGTATTTTGTATTAAATCTAAAAATAAAACTGTACGAAGTTGACTTAAAATAATCAATATTATACTGCTCGAGGAAGCTCGAGATGACCTCCGTCTAGTAGTTTATACTCTTTCATAACCACTTTCAAAATTTTCTTAAATTGTTGTAAAGTTGGGAGGTAACTTAGCCTTAACATATTGATAAAAACTAATTACTTTATGCAGATAAGACAAATCACGAACCCTATCCACAACGCTTCTAATCAAAGGAACAGCGACCACACGTCGCTGGGTCCACAAGAGAGTTAATTATATTTGACCCACCAATCAGAATCTATCACTCGTCTACCGTATCTTTTGGGTGAAACCCTAGATTAAATTACAATCCATCCATGATCACATGAAACCTAATCAAGATTAACAAAAAAAAAAAACACAAAAATAAGCACTAAGTGCCAACTCAGGCCGAACCAAACTTAAAAAAACTGTTATTTGCCAAAAAAATCAACCCTTTTACCATTGCATGACGAACAAGACGGGAATGCAGCCATAATTATCGTCCAACTTCATGCCTATCGCCGCAAACGTGGGGGCTACTACACCTGTCCCTCTCTCAGCTAATTAGTCGTAAAAAACAAGAGTTTTTTTCGTGGACTATTGACCCTCATCTCCTCTATAAATATGAATAGCCCTAGTCACCCACCCTTCAGAGAATCACCAGCACGCCTTATCAATGGCTAAACTTCCCTTTTTCGCTCTCTTCCTCGTCCTCGTCCTCCTCCTTGCTTCCCCCGGTAAGTTGAATTAATTATCTGAAATGTAAAAAGTGATTATGAGTTTTCAACTGTTGTTTGGCTGATCTCAGATGATTTTGAGTTATTTTTTGATGCAGAGATCGGAGTGGTGGAAGGTAAACTGTGTGAGAGGCGTAGTAAGACTTGGACTGGAGTTTGTATCAAAACAGGCAACTGCAATACTCAGTGCAAGAATCGGGAAGGTGCTTCCAGTGGATCTTGTCACTATCAGTTCCCTGGCTTTGCTTGCTTCTGTTACTTCAGATGTTGATTCAACGAAGAAGAAGAACCTTCACTCTGTCAACCCATCGACATAGCTGAGCTTCAAGTTGTTTCTGTGTTTAGTCTCGTTTATCAAGCTATACGAATAAGATCTACGCCGTTGTCTGTGTTTATGTTTTTGTGTTTTATCTAAATAAATAAACCTACTGTCGTTTCGTGACTCTCTTCCATTTAAATAGTACATAAAGACGTCGTCGTCCATAAATGGAAAAGTCAAATCTATGAAGATTTGCTTTTTCAAGTTTGAACTGTTTAAAAGAAATGTCAGGCTAAGTTTGAAATAAATTTCAGGCTATCTTCTTCGGGATTATACTAGACAAAAACGTTGACTAATTTATTGATTTTTATATAATTTATTTACAGAAACGACACGACTGTTAGACGTGCATAATTTAAAATAATTAATTGGGTCTATATTTCTCATTACAACAAAAAAAAACCGATCATTAACACCTTTAAATTATTTTTGTTAATAAATTCATGATTAATTTATATTTATTGATAAAATAACTTTTGACAGTCTCTCACTCTTAAGTAGGGGTGAGCAAAAACCGGTCCGGTCCGGTTTTAAGGAATATTGGAACCGAAATAATAAAATTCGGTTTTCAATTTTTAGGACCGAGACTGTTTTTATTTTTTTAAGGACCGGACTAGAACCGGATCCGAATTTCGGTTCCGGTTCTAATCCGGTTCCGATTTTCCCACTTTTTTTTAAACAAAAAATACTTATGCTTTTTTGTTTTTAAATCTGAAAAATAAACCATGAGCATTCCTCTTCATTCCTCTTCAAATGTAAAACATAAAACTGCTCAAGCAAGTAGTACGAAGAAATTGCCTTCTGAACCATTCTGTTTGTGAAATTTTGATAAAAGCTAATATCCATGATCAAAAAGAGGAAAAAGGATGCAGAAAAGAGAATCAGACCAATGAAAGTGGAGCGAAAGTTTTGTATAGTAGTGTCAATTCTGAGAGCCACCTGCTTCATCAACTAGACAACATTGAAAATTCTTCACCTGGGAGGTCTGTGTGTTCAAATGGCACTGCTCTTTCGGAAAATTCTAAGAAACGAAAGGTAATGGTTTGTGCTGTTACTATCTTGTTAGAACTTTTTCCTGCCATCTGAAGGTCCCTTTTTCACAAGTGATTGTACCATGTGTAACTGCATCATAATTGTGTCTGAAAATAACGGAGAAGAGTTAACATTATGTGTGTCAAGGAATGAGAAATGCAGCAGGATATTGTGGTCATTCATATTCAAGTTGTTCTTATATTTTCCTTCTCTCCAACTCATTGGAAATATTTTGCAGAGAAGGCTTTTTCACTTAAGGAAATCAATGAAGAAGAAAACACATTCAGCCCTTGAGACTCAATCATCGATACCTTGTGAAAAAGCAGTTGAAGAATTGAGCTGCAGTTTCAGCAAAGTGGGATCGACATCACTCTGAAATTTCTACGCAGAACAAGCATTAAACATGCTTGGACACAAAAAAGCCAACAATTAATCAGCACAAGGAAAGAAAACAAAAACAGGAAATTTGAGAACAAAAACATGTTTAACAAACATTCTGAATTGAAGCATAACACATTCTATCACATGCTAGACAACAAGACACTACGGTTCAGAAACAGAAAAAAAGCATAACAGAGACAACAAACAACAAAAGATGCTGACTCAAATGACTAAACAAAGAACACTAAACAAACATGCTGATGGGTGAAACACAAATGGGCATGTGACTACAAAACAGAACAACAATGACCAAAAATAAAAACAAAGAACAATCAGAAAAATTAAACACACATCAGCTGATCCTCACGATTTAAAAACAAAAGCAACACTAACAAGAACAGCAAACAGAAATCGAAAGCAAAAACCAGACAACAGAACAGAAAAACAACACAGAACCAGAGAAGAAACAAACAAAAAAACATTCTGAAAAATTTTAAAATTAGGTGCTCGGGCCTCGGGGATGGGAAGAATCACACCAAATCTTCAAAGCTCTCTCCTGTCTCTCGAGTTCTCTAAACCAGAGAATTCTTACCTCTAACTTATTATCCAAAACAGAGACTGAGTGGTTCGGCGTCGACGACGGCGACGGCGACGGCGAACTGCGACTGCACGAGCAGCGAGAGACAGAGTCGAAGCGATCTGATTTCTGAAGAGCTTGGAAGCGGCGATCTGAGCAGTGGCGAGCGAAGCGAAGTGGAGAGTGTAACTGCGACTGCACGAGCAGCGAGAGACAGAGTCGAAGCGATCTGATTTCTGAAGAGCTTGGAAGCGGCGATCTGAGCAGTGAGCGAGCGAAGCGAGAGTGTGAGACTGAGAGGCAGGAGCAGTCGAGCAGAGCCTTAGGGCTTCAGGTAATAAATCCGGTTCTGGGATTAATTCGGTTTTGCATCAGTAAATCCGAAACCCGAACCGGATTTTTCGGTTCTACTAAAAAAAAACCAAAATTCGGTTATTTAAGTTGCAAAACAGACCAGAACTGGACCAAATTTTCGGTTCCAGTCCGGTTCTTCGGTCCAATCCGGTTCTTGCTCACCCCTACTCTTAAGAACCAAATAAGGAGCAGGAGACCATCCTTCGCTCCCGTTCTTCCTCCTCTCCTTCGTTCTTTATTTTTCTACTCTAAAAAAATATATATATTCTATGAATAGACTTAAATGCCTCTACCGACATTAAAGAAAACTTATGGCAATATAATAATTAATAGATTGCTTTCTGAGTTTTGTTGGAGAAAATTTATCAACGAACAGAGGAAAGCAAATCTTGCTGCTTGCTTGTTACATTAATCTGAAAAACAAACATAATTTAAAGGATTACAACTGACCCACTAAAACAGAACGTGTTCCACTAAAAGAAAACTAACTTATAGTGGGACTACTAAACCCATGAAAATAGGAAACTAACTTAAACGTTGAGGACTTATTCAAAATACTAATTTTAAATCAATTTTCAACACTCCCCCTTGATTCAAAATTACACACTCCGAGCTTGCTTCTGAAATAGTCATGCTTGTCCCGAGAAAGTGATTTTGTTAAAATGTCCGCCACTTGCTCGCTTGTGTTTATATACTTCAAAATGATTGATTCGTTTGTCACGAGCTCTCTAATGAAGTGAACTCGAATATCGATATGTTTTGTCCTTGCGTGATAAGCTGGATTTTTCGCCATTGCAATTGATGCTTTGTTGTCGCAATAGATTGTTGTTGGTTCCTCTTGTTCTTGATTTATGTCTGCTAGAATTCTCAACCAAACTGCTTGACATGCTGCTGAAGTTATAGCTATATACTCAGCTTCAGACGTTGACAAGGCAGTTGATTCTTGCTTCTTTGAACTCCAACATATGGCAGCTGCTCCAAGATTAAAGCAATATCCGGAAGTGCTCTTTCTATCCACCACATCTCCAGCATAATCGCTATCGCTGAAGCCGATTAACTGTAGATTTGAAACACGACTAAACCATAAACCAAGATTAGTTGTACCTGCAATATATCGCAGCACTCGTTTAGCAGCTCCAAGGTGATGCATTGACGGGCAATGCATAAATCGGGAAACTACTCCAACTGAGAAAGCTATATCGGGTCGCGTATGAGTTAAATAGATTAATCCACCGACCATACTTCTGAAATATTTTGCCTTTGCTGGTTCGGTACCATCATTGAGCTGTAGATTCTCATTCAAATTCATCGGTGTTGCTGCAACTTTGCAATTTAACATGCTAAATCTTTTCAATAAATCAGTAGCATATTTCCTTTGTGAAACAAAGATTCCATCTTCAACCTGATTCACTTCCAATCCAAGAAAATAATGCAGCATTCCTAAATCTGACATTTCAAACATTTCCTTCATACAGCTTTTGAATTCATTTATAAGAGAAGAAGAAGAACCCATATAAATCATATCATCGACATAGAGGTAAACAATGAGAATTTCATTTTTACCTTGCTTCTTCAGATAAAGAGTAGGTTCATTCTTACTTCTTTCAAACCCATTTTTGCCAAAAAATGAGTCGATTTTGCTGTACCATGCACGAGGTGCTTGCTTTAATCCGTAAAGAGCCTTTTTTAATCTATATACATGATCCTCTTTTCCAGCAATAATGAATCCTTCAGGTTGTGAGACAAATACCTCCTCTTTTAACTCACCATTTAAAAATGCTGACTTTACATCAAATTGATACACCGGCCAATTCATATGAGCAGCCAAGGCTAAGAGAGTCCTCACCGTTTCGAATCGAGCAACGGGAGAAAATGTGTCATCATAATCAACACCTTGTTGCTGTGAATAACTCTTCACAACGAGCCTTGCCTTGTATTTCTGAATGCTTCCATCTGCAAGATATTTTTTTCTAAAAATCCATTTAACACCAATAATATTTTTACCTTGAGGTTGTTTGACCAATTCCCATGTATCATTCCGTTTTATTGCATCAATTTCCTCCTTCATTGCATTGTCCCACTCTTCTATATTAGCTGCTTCTTCAAAAGTTGAGGGATCAGCAACAAATAAAGCTTGGGTAACCTCATAAATTTCAGCCAAGGATCTGAATTTTCTTGGAGGTGTGTCGTCTTCAGACGAGCTGCTGCTCCTTGATGATAGATTTGGTGAAGTTACATGAGTTGGCATAGAAGAGATTGGAGAAGATTGATACTGCATTTCTGTACGTGGATCTTCATCTTCATTTGAAATTTCAAAATGAACACCTCCTGCATTTTTATCCCAAGTCCAGCTTGCTTCCTCATCAAACACTACATTCCTGTTGATAATTACTTTGCCACAGCAAGGATCATACAGCCTATATGCTTTAGATTGAGAACAATAACCAACAAATATACATTTTGTTGATTTTTCATCAAGTTTACTACGAGAATGTGAGTCGACTAAAGCATAAGCAACACAACCAAAAATTTTTAAATGACTCACTGAAAGTTTTCTCCCACACCAAGCTTCGTATGGTGTTTGATTTAAAACAGCTTTTGTTGGTGATAAATTCAGCAAGTATACTGCAGTTGCTACAGCTTCTCCCCAAAGCTGATCTGGAAGTCTTTTGGCTTTCAACAAGCTTCTAGCCATCTCTACTACAGTTCGATTTTTTCGTTCAGCAATGCCATTCTGTTCTGGAGTATAAGGAGCTGTTAGCTCTCTTTTTAAACCTTGTTTCTCGCAAAAGAGATTAAACTCCTGTGACACGAACTCGCCACCTCTGTCTGTACGCAATACCTTGATGCAACCTCCACTTTGCTTCTCCACAAGATTTTTGAATTTTTTGAAGTTTTCAAAGGTCTCAGACTTTGATTGCTGAAAATACACCCAGCTCATCCTGCTATAGTCATCTGTAAATAACAAAAAATATCTACTCCCACCAAATGAATGAGTTTTCATGGGACCACATAAATCAGCATGTATAAGTTCAAGACATTGAGATACTCTTATAGATTTGCCCACAGGAAATGGTTTTTTACATTGCTTTCCATAAATGCAGCCTTCACATATACCCATAGAATCAATTTTAGGCAATCCAAAAACCATTTCCTTACGATTTAACAATTGCAAACCTTTTACATTCAAATGCCCATACCGTAAATGCCATAATCTGGATTCATCGGCTTCTTTGACAGCAAGTGCGTGGCTTACAACATTAGTAATCTCAAGTGGAAATAATTTGTTTGGTGTCATGCGAACGTCAACAATAATCTGATCTGATTTTTTGTCTCTAATCACACAAGATGAATCATCAAACAAAATAGAATAACCACTGCTGATTAGTTGCCCAACGCTCAGCAAGTTTTGAGATAAAGTAGGAATAAAATAAACATTGTAAAGAAGTTTTGTATTACCATAGCTATTGCTCACTGCTACGGTACCTTTTCCTTCCACTTGCATTTGTTTGTCATCTCCAAGCTTCACTTTTTGTTTGTAAGACTCATCAAGCTCCTTAAACAATGATTTTATTCCTGACATGTGATTAGAACACCCGCTGTCCAAAAACCACACATTTTGTGATGCAGTTGTGTCTTCATGATAAGCCATAAAGAGTTTAAGATCCTCCTCCTCTTGTTCTATGTAATTGGCTTGTTTTTCTCTCTTCCAACAATCCGCTTTTACATGCCCAAACCGATTGCAATAATAACATTGAACATCTTTCTTGTTGTTTCTGTAGGTTTCATTACGATGCCCTTCAAATTGTTGCATGTCACCTCTTCCTCTGCCGCGATAACCTCTCCCACGAAATCCACCTCTACCACGTCCTCTATTGCTCGACTTCGTGTGCTCATTTTTTTGAATTGATGTCTCCCCCTTCACATGAAAGGCCTTCTCTTCATTCTTTTCTTCAGATCTAGTTAATCTCGATTCATGAGATTGTAAAGATCCCATTAATTCATCAAATGAGTACATGGCTAGGTCTTTCGATTCTTCAATAGCTGCTACTACATGATCAAATTTTGGTGTTAAACTTCGTAGTACCTTTGCAACAACAATTTGATCGGATATATTCTCCCCAAAAGATCGCATTTGATTAACAACTCCAGACACCCTAGTCATGAGATCTTGCACCGATTCTCCATTCTTCATTTGCAATGTTTCAAACTCTCGACGTAGAGATTGAAGCTTCACCATTATTACTTTTGAAGAGCCTTGGAACGATGTTTGCAAAATCGTCCAAGCTTCTTTGGCTGTATTTGCTGCTACAATTTTAGAGAAAATTGACTCGTGAACAGCTTGCTGAATGAAGAACAATGCTTTCGAGTCCTTCCTTCTATTTTCTCTCAGCCTTGCCTCTTCATCTGGATCATGATACCCATTTTCAACCAAGTCCCATAAATCTTGTGACTTGAATAGAGTCTTCATCTTGATACTCCAAAACTCATAACTTTGACCTGTGAATACTGGAATTGATGGCTGAGAAATACTTGCAACATTCCCATTGGTTGCCATAATTTTGCACGCCCAGTTTCAAACGAACCTCGCTCTGATACCACAAATGTTGGAGAAAATTTATCAACGAACAGAGGAAAGCAAATCTTGCTGCTTGCTTGTTACATTAATCTGAAAAACAAACATAATTTAAAGGATTACAACTGACCCACTAAATCAGAACGTGTTCCACTAAAAGAAAACTAACTTATAGTGGGACTACTAAACCCATGAAAATAGGAAACTAACTTAAACGTTGAGGACTTATTCAAAATACTAATTTTAAATCAATTTTCAACAAGTTTATCATCTTGAGTAAGGAGAGAAAAAAAAACAAAATATAGTTTCTCAAGTGATTGATCACCATGGGACCCTAGAAAAACGGTACCTTATCACGAGGGGAATTTGTCACCTTCGCGTCAAAAAATAATTAAGGAAAGAGATAGAAGAAAGAGGAGGAGGAGGAGAAAGAGCGGGAGCCCGCCCTTGTTTTGCTTTTTGGAACGGCAACCAATAGCGAGATCCCGCTCTCAAAGAATAGGAGTCCGTCGGAGGATGAAATTTTTAACGGAAAACTTCGGAGTGGGAGAGTGCCAGGGATTATTTTGTTAATGATGTATAGTTTAAACCCAAATTTGTTAATGATTACCGTGCCATTTTTCGTTAAAATATCACATTTTAGTAAAACAGGTCACGTGACGTTTTAACAGAAAATAACACGGTATGGAGTAAATTGTCAATTATCAATACGTTAAGGTTGTTTTTGTCCATTATCCGAGTTTACGGTGTAAATTATCATTTTCACCATAATGCGAAAGTCAAATTGCAATTTATCCTTTTTTTAATTGGTTAATTATCAAATTCAAGAGTATAACCACCTATGTTGTTAGCTTACGCAGAAGAGAGCCGTTCTCTGAGATCGGCTTACGTAAGCTTGTTTTGTTAAAATATTCGTACTATAATTTTGTTAATAAAAATACTTTAAAATTAAAAATGTTAATCATCTCATATTTTGAGGGTGAATTTGATAATTACTATTTTTATTTTTACAATTAAAATGTTTTGAACTTTTAATTACCTCAAATTGTGACTGTTGGGCTGGTTGGGTTTCTCTAGACCTGTTCAAACCAAAATAGAGAACTGTTTTAAGTCTGGCTTCTAGACCCATTTCATTTTTGCATTGTTCTAAATTATCAGGTCGGATGACTTGCTCTTTTAGTGTTGACTAATACTTCTGATTGGATCTTATTTCTTCAGGGACTGATTAAAGAAGACAAAGTTGACTCTTTCAACGCTCCCTACTATGCTCCATGCATGGAGGTAGAGAAAGAAGGTTCATTCACCATGGATCTGGAGGAGTCTTTCAGAATCGATTGGGATGGAGGAAGTAACATAGAAATAGTAGGCGGTTTTGCAACTCAATCGATCGGAAAACGAGTGGGGAAAACGATACGCGCCGTGGTAGACTCCATGTTCGAGTCTCATTTTGGAGTAGAAATTATCGATGAGTTATTAGTAAGATTTGAGAAAATCGTAGATAAACATTTTTCAAAGACAAGAGCCAAGTACATTAACTTGGTTATTTCCCTCCTGAGGAAATAATAAAATTATAGAAACAAGATTTAAATAATACTCCTCAATAAACAAAAAAAAAAAAAGAGTTATTAAATTTTAAATAAAGATCATTGATCTAGCACTTATCATATTTCTCATAAAAGTAATTTGATTTTTTTTTCATGGTTTCCAATTAGAATGTGTGGTGGCCCATTCTTGCGAAAAATTATTTTGATTAAATATCAAGTGATGTGACCACAATGTCACATTTTATATTTGTTTTATTGAACTGCTTTATACAGTGTACTATTCAATCTCCATCTAGTACAGTGCATTTGATATTAAATCCAAGAACAAAGTCGTAATCCAAAACATATATTATTGTACTACTCTATTAAATTTAGGGTATAGGTTAACATTTTATTTTTATTTTTAACCACTAATCCCTTCTGTTATAGTAAAATTGTGGATTGTTAAGATCCAGATAAAATGACATTGCGACGATAATCTCGTATTTTATTTAAAATTACCATATTAAGTTGCATTTTGTATTGAATCATTACACTGTACTAGAAGTTTGACGTGACAGTTCCACGTCTAGAAGTTTATACTGATGCATAACAACTCTCAAAATTTTCTTGTATTGTTGTAAAGTTAGTAGGTAACTTAGCCTTAAGATACTGATAAAAAATTAGTCACTTTATGAAGATAAGAGAAATCACGAACCTTATCCACAACGCTTCTAATCAAAGGAACACCTACAAAACGTGGGCTGGGTCCAAAGATCAGATTTGACCCACGAATCAGAATCTGTCACTCGTCTACTCGATCTTTTGGGTGAAACCCTAGATGAAATTACAATCCATCCACATCATCACATGAAACCTAATCAAGATTAACAAAAAAAAAAACACAAAAATAAGCACTGAGTGCCAACTCAGGCCGAACCAAACTAAAGCAATTGTCCTTTGCCAAAAATTCAACTCTCTTTTACCATTGCATGACGAACAAGACGAAAACGCAGCCCCAACTTCATGCCTAATTTCCTATCGTGGGGGCTACTACACCCATCCCTCTCTCATCTTATTAGTCGTAAAAAAAAAAAGAGTATTTACCCTCATCTCCTCTATAAGTAGTGCTAGTAAGCCAGACCTTCAAAAAATCACCAACAGGCCTTATCAATGGCTAAAATACCGTTTTTCGCTCTCTTCCTCGTCCTCTTCCTCGTCCTGGCTTCCCCCGGTAAGTTGAATTAATTATGTGATATGTAAGAAAGTGATTATGAGTATTAAACTGTTGTTGGGCTCATCTAAGATGATTTTTGGGTTATTTTTTGATGCAGAGATCGGAGTGGTGGAAGGTAAACTGTGTGAGAGGGCTAGTCAAACTTGGAGTGGATATTGTGCCGTAACAGGCAACTGCAATAATCAGTGCAAGAATCGGGAAAAAGCTTCCAGTGGAGCTTGTCACTATCGGTTCCCTACCTCTAAATGCTTCTGTTACTTCAATTGTTGATTCGACGAAGAAGAAGCTTCACTCTGTCGAGCCATTGCCATAGCTGAGCCTCAAGTTGTTTCTGTGTTTAGTCTCGTTTCTCAACCTGTACGAATAAGATCTACGCCGATGTCTGTGTTCATGTTTCTGTGTTTTATCTAAATAAATAAACCTCTTGTGGTTTCGTGACTCACTTCTTCGTGACTCACTTCTTCCACTTAGAAGAGAGGTCGTCGTCCATACAGGGAAGTCAAATCTATTACGATTTGCTTTTTCAAGTTTCAATGTAAGGCTAAGTTTGAAATAAATGTCAGTCTATCCTCTTCGGGATTACAAACAAGACAAAAAACATTGAATAATTTATTGATTTTTATATTATTTATTTACAGAAACGACAACTTACATAATTTCAAATAATTAATTGGGTTTATATTTCTCATTAATAATGATGCAGTGCTTTAGTAATTAACAAAAAATAATAATTACTGAAAAATAATGTAGTGCTAAAAAAAATAATTATTAACAAATTGAATTTTAAATTATATAAATTAAAAAAATAATCTTTAAATTATAATTCATTAATAAAATAAATTTTTATAGACTCTCGTTCTGTCTTTATGAGTAGTACAATCATATAATCGGCTGCTTTCTGAGTTTATCATCTTGAATGAGGAGAAAAAACAAAAACAAAATATAGTTTCTGAAGATATTGATCACCATGTGTGGGTGTGAGGTCCCATGAGAGACCCACCTCATTAATATATTTGAAAAAAATGAAAGAATAAATTTCATCTTTCTTCAATTTCGTCAATTTTGGCGCCTTCTTTTTTCTCGTGATTACATTCTTTATTTATTTTAAGGAATGTGAGGTATTCTCAAGATAGAGGCCTGAAAGGCATCCGAAAAAGAATCAAAAGAAGATCCTAACGAAGAGGTTTTCTTATGGAAAAGAGAGGAAGAGACGATGAAAATAATGAGAATTATTTTTTGAAAGAGCAAAGAAAGATTGTGTGAAAAAAATAGGTAAAGTATTTTTATGCACATTAAGAGTTTTAAAAGTTATGATTTCTCTTATTGAATATTTTATAAAATATTCGATATTTAGAAAAATATTGTAGATCCTATTTTTCATTTTGAAATTTTTCTAGACTCAATTTCAGTGATATTTTTCCGATTTGGATTTCCAGGTAAAAATTATCGGTGTTCATTTTAGCTATTATTTATTAATATTTTTCGAATCGCATCTGTTATCGTTTCTCGTACAGCTTATTTAGTGGTATAATTATACTGTGTAATTAAGTTTTGTCTAGAAGAATAGATTTTAAGTGAGATAGTTTGTGACCCCTCCAGTTTTTATTGTGATCTTACTTGGAAAAATAATTTTATCTAGAAGATTGTCTAGTACATTATTTTATTGAAATTATTTTGATCAGTACTCTTTACGTTCTACAGCGGCGTAATTATAATTAGTATTCCCTCTCATTTTATTATTTTTTTCCCAACAATGGGAACCCTAGAAAACTGTACTTTATGAAGAGGGGAATTTATAACCTTGGCATGAAAAAGTATATAAGAGAAGAGATAGAATAAGAAGAAAGTTGAGGAGGAGAAATAGGGCGAGCCAGCTTATTTTATTTTTTGGAATAGAAACCAACCGCTAGATTCTAATCTCAAAGAACAAGAGTCCACTGCACGGAAATTTTTTTAAAGGAAAACGTTGGAGTGGGAGCCTATCAGAGGTTATTTTGTTAACGACGTATAGTTTAAAGCCAAATTTATTAATACCTAGTTTACCTTATTCCTGTATAAAATACTTTTATCAAAAAAATCAAAGCAATATGACATGTGACTACGTCACCTATATCTTAGTATGTAAGCATAAATATATTAATCTTATTTATAAGATACATATATTTACACAACGATGTGACAATTCAATTGATGAGTAAAATTTAAATGAAATTCTCGCTTAAAATGCTGGATGATGAATTGCAGAATATAATTAAATGTGCGTAATTTCGACAATAACCATATCATTTTCTCAAAGAGTAACCCTTGCATTCTATTAAAATTATTATTAAATTTTTATAATCATAAAAAATATAAGGATCGGTAAAATCTTCATTTATTACTTATATATATATATATATATATATATATATATATATATATATATATATAGTAATATCTAGGGTTAATACCATTTTAAACCATTAACTATGAGTTTATTTTTTTAAAAACCCTTAAACTAAAAACACTAAATTAAAATCTTATATTATCCAAAAGGTAACAAATTAAATCCTGGCAGGGAGTAGGGCTGGGCACGGTTCGGTCCGGGCCGGTTTTGGGCTGGAACCGGACCGGACCGTTGGTTTCGGGAAATAAATTCCCGAAACCGGAACCGGTCCCTAGTGGAACCGGTACCGAACCGGAACCGGACCGCATTTTCGGTCCGGTTCCGGTTCGGTACCGGTTCCCTCCCATTCATTTTTTTTTTTTTTGCCACTTTTTTTCTTCCGACTTCTTTCCTGAGAAGAGGCTTTTATTGCCAACTACTCCACCATACTTTACTTCCTCTCATTAATGATATTTATGTCTCCTAGGGGTGTGCAAACCGAACCGGAACCGATGAACCGAACCGGAACCGGTGAAATCGGTTCGGTTCAGATCGGTTTTGAGCCCCTGAAAACCGAACTTCGGTTTAGTATTGTAGGAACCGACTTTTTAGGTTCGGTTTTCGGTTTGGAATGGTCAAAACCGTCCAAACCGAACCGAACCGTTCCAGGAAGAGTGAAGCCCTAAATCTGTAAATCGTTTCTTCATTGTATCACTCCCCCACCAGACTCCAGAGGCAGAGACGACACACGCACTGCGACTGCGACTGCGACGACTAGAGACGATCAGGCGAGGCGACGATCGGGCGACGGCGACGACTCTTCCACCTAAATCGACTACGACGACTGCGACGATCAGGCGAGGTGACGACTCTCAGTCTTTGCTACGGGCTATCGCGTATCGACGACGACAGCAGCACCGACTCTCAGTCTCCGATAACCGGGTATGTTCTATTCTTTGCAAGGTGGTTCTGAACATCGACAATCAAAGCTCCAAGAAAAAGAAGCTGCTCTACAGATTCAAGACCAAACCCCTCTCCGACTAAACAAAAAAGCAGTCAGAATCGCAGAATAAGCAGCTCTTTGATTTTCAATACAATGTTTTTGTTTTTGTTTTCTCATTCTGTTTATGGATTCTTCATTCTTCTGAAATTTTATTAGTCTAGAACAGCATAAATTTGTGGGGTGGGTGGAAGTTCAATTATTTACTTTCTGGGTTTGATCTGGATCGAAGAAGACGACATCACTTGGAATCTGGGAAATGGAGGAGATCGATGCTGTTCTTCTTTGCACATTGTGGATTTACATGATGTATTGATAAATCATACACAAGCAGAACAGATGTAATAATGTACATTTTGCTCTGTCGTGTGTTCACAGAGAGCAAAAATTGTTTTTGCTCTCTGTGAACACGACAGAGAGCTAATTTTTTTTATTTTTTGAAAAATATGTTGTAAAACCGAAACCGAACCGAAACCGGAACCGGAAAGTTAGGTTCGGTTTAGTTCGGTTTTGGTATGCTCCAAAACCGGTTTTCGGTTCGGTAAGTCCAAAACCGAAACCGATCGGTCGGTTCGGTTCCTCCCAAAACCGAACCGAAACCGTTTTGCACACCCCTAATGTCTCCCCCTCTCGCTCTCTCCTACCCTTTCCTCGTTTTCAAACTTCCAGACTTCCAATCTCTCCCCCTTTCCTCTGTCTTAAACTCGCCTGAAATCTCTCCTCGCCTAAAAAATATATGGAAAGAGAGACGAATAGGCATATGAAAAGCTGAGAGTTGAAGAAGAAAAACCAGAAAGCGTTTGAATCCAAGCTTGGAAGAAGAAACCCTATGTTGCCGTCGATATTGATCTGTCTCTATCTCCTGCTTCATCGATGAAGTTGGGGACGGGTCGTCGGTTCGGTGCTGAGGAGTGAAATGAGGGAAGGCTCGCTGGATGTGGACTAGAGCTAGAGCTATTGTTCTAGTGTTTTTTGTTTTTGTTTTTGTTTTCTCATTCTGTTTATGGATTCTTCATTCTTCTGAAATTTTATTAGTCTAGAACAGCATATTTGTGTGTTGTGTGGATTTCAATTATTACTTTCTGGGTTTGATCTGGATCGAAGAAGACGACATCACTTGGAATCTGGGAAATGGAGGAGATCGATGCTGTTCTTCTTTGCACATTGTGGATTTACATGATGTATTGATAAATCATACACAAGCAATACCAATGTAATAATGTACATTTTGCTCTGTCGTGTGTTCACAGAGAGCAAAAATTGTTTTTTGCTCTCTGTGAACACGACAGAGAGCTAATTTTTTTTTATTTTTTGAAAAATATGTTGTAAAACCGAACCGAACCGAACCGAACCGAAAGTTTAGGTTCGGTTTAGGTTCGGTTTTGGTATGCTCCAAAACCGGTTTCGGTTCGGTAAGTCCAAAACCGAACCGAACCGAAAGTTTAGGTTCGGTTTTCGGTTCCTCCCAAAACCGAACCGAAACCGGTTTGCACACCCCTAATGTCTCCCCCTCTCTCTCTCCTACCCTTTCTCGTTTCAACTTCCAGACTTCCAATCTCTCCCCCTTTCTCTGTCTTAACTCGCCTGAAATCTCTCCTCGCCTAAAAATATATGGAAAAGAGACGAATAGCATATGAAAAGCTGAGAGTTGAGAAGAAAAACCAGAAGCGTTTGATCAAGCTTGGAAGAAGAAACCCTAGTTTTCCGTCGATATTGATCTGTCTCTATCTCCTGCGCTGTCAATCGATGAAATGAACTGCGAAAGGCGCTGGTCGACGGTCGGAGCTGCGTGAGTCTGAGATGTGAGGTCGCTAGGTCAGAGTTGGGGACGGGTCGTCGGTTCGGTGCTGAGGAGTGAAATGAGGGAAGGCTCGCTGGATGTGGACTAGAGCTAGAGCTATTGTTCTAGTGTTTTTTGTTTTTGTTTTTGTTTTTCTCTTCTGTTTATGGATTCTTCATTCTTCTGAAATTTTATTAGTCCTAGAACAGCATATTTGTGTGTTGTGTGGATTTCAATTATTACTTTCTGGGTTTGATCTGGATCGAAGAAGACGACATCACTTGGAATCTGGGAAATGGAGGAGATCGATGCTGTTCTTCTTTGCACATTGTGGATTTACATGATGTATTGATAAATCATACACAAGCAATACCAATGTAATAATGTACATTTTTGGCTCTGTCGTGTGTTCACAGAGAGCAAAAATTGTTTTTTGCTCTCTGTGAACACACCAGAGAGCTAATTTTTTTTTATTTTTTGAAAAATATGTTGTAAAACCGAAACCGAACCGAAACCGAACCGAAAGTTTGGTTCGGTTTAGGTTCGGTTTTGGTATGCTCCAAACCGGTTTCGGTTCGGTAAGTCCAAAACCGAAACCGATCGGTTCGGTTTCGGTTCCTCCCAAAACCGAACCGAAACCGGTTTTGCACACCCCTAATGTCTCCCCCTCTCTCTCTCCTACCCTTTCTCGTTTTCAACTTCCAGACTTCCAATCTCTCCCCCTTTCTCTGTCTTAACTCGCCTGAAATCTCTCCTCGCCTAAAAAATATATGGAAAAGAGACGAATAGGCATATGAAAAGCTGAGAGTTGAGAAGAAAAACCAGAAGCGTTTGATCAAGCTTGGAAGAAGAAACCCTAGTTTTCCGTCGATATTGATCTGTCTCTATCTCCTGCTCTTTCAAATCGATGAAATGAACTGCGAAAGGCGCTGGTCGACGGTCGGAGCTGCGTGAGTCTGAGATGTGAGGTCGCTAGGTCAGAGTTGGGGACGGGTCGTCGGTTCGGTGCTGAGGAGTGAAATGAGGGAAGGCTCGCTGGATGTGGACTAGAGCTAGAGCTATTGTTCTAGTGTTTTTTGTTTTTGTTTTTTAAGTTATCCGACCCATGGGTCGGATAACCCACCGGGTCGACCCATGGGTCGGTTCTCCCGTGGGATTTCCCGGTCCCAGATTCGGGAACCGGGACCCGGACCGCGGTTCTCGGTTCCCGAATCCGTGGAACCGGAACCGGTTCCAAGGTAGACAGAACCGGCCAAGAACCGGCCCGAACCGCCGGTCCGGTCCGGTTTTGCGGTTCCGGGCCGGTTCTGCCCACCCCTAGCAGGGAGCGGATAACCCCCGATCATCCGTTCACTATTTACATAGAGAACGGGAGACCGATCTAAAATTAACGGCCCCACATTCTCTCAAATGCCTACGTGACACTAGACAAGTTAAAATGGAGGGAAGATGTGGGGGGTCAAGACCCCAACCCACCACCCCCGGCCCTCCACGTGCACCACACGTGACTCGAGAACGGGGGGTCGTTCACCATAGACGACCCCCCGTTCTCCAGAGCAATTTTTAGAACGAGCCATTTCGAGGGGGTCCCCCTGTTCCTTGAAAATGGAGGGTTTTTGTCAGGACCCGATTCTACCAATTAGACCCCGATGAGCTAGAGAATTTTCAAAGTGGGAAGAAGTCAAACGTCGAAGGGATGCTCTCATTGGCACTCACACTCACAAGATAGTTCGTTACAAGTTAATTAAACTTATTTCTTCAACTTGGTATCCTAAAGTAAGATGCTTTATTTAAAATCATGTCATTTATTACATGAAGAAAACAACATACATTTTATACATTGAAAATTTACATAAACATCAGAGTACTAACGCAGAGGCTACTACAAAAATAGGTAACTACATGTGACATTTCAAAAAGCTTTTTACAAAAGAAAATCAAATATCCCACCCAAACAAAAATGTGATCTACCTTGATGGTTTACCTATGTCTCTTCGCAAGCTTTATATTGTTTTATGTTTTCCCTCCCGGTAAATGTTCTCGATATCTGAAAAATATGAATTATTCACATAATTAGTTTTTAGTCCAGCAAATAAATCTAACACATAGAATAACTAATCCAAACTCAATTGATACCATATTGGACCAATCTTCATCTTCTACTACAATGATCATTTGAAAATCATATAAATCATGTTCTTTTGAAATCCATGCAAATGCTATAAAATTATGCATGCTCGAAATCATTCTTTTGAAATCATTCAACCATTCGTTGAAATCATTTTCATCAAATAAATCCAATGCAAATCGAATAAATTTTGCATGATTAAAATCATTTTTTTAAGAAAACACCAATGCATCTTTTAATAACCAAATGTTTATGTTAAAAATGCAATACACTCTAAATCCAACATATATGACCATCACACAATCCTACACGTTTCTGGGCTTTCTCCGACAAGGCTGTAGGATCCTATGCATTGCTTCTTCTCGAGGTTTAGAGATTTTCAAACCAATGAGGACATTAAATTGATCTTCTTCTCAATTTCATAGTCATATATATCGCACACGAAGATGCAAGTCTAACCATTGGGTTCATGTGTTATCAAGATTGCAAACTTCCTCCTTTCCTAAAATGCATGCTTAAACACATTTTATAAAGCCAATGCCATGCACAATTAAAACCATGCAACTCAGCTATTTAAATCATTTTGACAAGCAACATATCATATTGATTTAAAATAATGTTTTCAAGACATTCATTTTTAACATCACAATACAATTTGAAAACACAATTTTTTTTAAAACACCATTCACTTCACACCAAAACAACATCCATTTAATCACTTCAATCCACAATAAAAATTATAATCATAACCAGAACTAATGACATAATTTAAATATATTTTCACCTAAACTATGCAATAAAGGTTAAATTAACTATTATAAATGTAAGATTTACTTACCTATTGAAAGTCTCTTCTTTCCCACGAAATTTTCACCTTAAAGAACTGATTTTTAGTTCTCCAGAACCGCCTCTCCAAGCTGAGCAACCTTTTTTTGAGGAGCAAGTCCAAACTCTAACTTTTTCTCTCTCTTTTTCTCCTTTTCTTTCTTCTCCCCTCTAGAGATGTTAAACGAGCGAGTTGCTCGCCAGCTCGCTCGCTCGACTCGTTAGTGTAGCGCGCCGAGCTTGGCTCGGCTCGCTACAGTAACGATTGAGTTTGGCTCGAGTCACACAGGCGAGTCGACCCGAGCTTGGACATCCTGGCTCGCGAGCCCGTGAATGACCGGGCTCGACGAGCCAGCTCGCGAGTTCACGAGGGCTCGTCAACGGAAGCCCAGCTCGGGTCCTGCGGCGAGCGTTGAACCCTCTCCGACGCGGCGACGCCTGACCATCGATAATCTCCCACTCTTCGATATCTCGGTCAATCACTCAATCCCAATCCGATGCCCAGGTCGGGGCACTCTCCGGCGACTCTCCGACGCTCGACAGAAGACACGAATGCGATAAATCGAAACTAAATGCTGATTGATCATTGATCAGCTCTGCCTCTGGCCGTATGTTAAAATTTTGGGGAAGAAAACTGAAAAGAAATGTGAATCACAATTCACAGCCATCGACTATCCTGCAAAATTGCAAATTGCAATTGTAATGAAATTTGATTAGATTAGTTGATTATATATTTATATTTATTGTGATCATGATGACGTGATAATATTATAATAACAATTAACAAATAACATAAGTATTAACAAGTAACAACAGTAAACAATTAACAAAACAATAAACAGAAACATAGCCGATTGATAGGCTATTTATGAGCGCTCAATCGGCCATTTCTCGTTCAAAGCAAGTGGCGACCACTAATGTAACTGGTCGACACATAAAAAATTATTTTATTCCGAGGGTCGACCAAAACCCTAATGACACGATTCCGCCTCCAACGGGTCGTGTTTCTACCCACAATAAAAACAAATTAGTAAGAAAATGAAAAACAGAAAAACAGAAAATCCCGAAACTTCCAACTGCGATTTCACCAACCAAACGTTAACCAAATTAAACAAAATTTTTCGATTATGAGTTAAGTTTATGTCCTCGAAATTTCAGGTCCAGAAGATGTGTAAATAGAAAGTTATGAGCAGAAAACTAGTTGTTGTCCGGTAAGTAATATTTTGTAAGCTTCCGGCAAACACTCTTCTGTAGAAGAATGGCAGCAAGTGGAACGGGTTAATGGCCACCTTCTTCGTGTATCCTACTCTGAAAAGAGAGGAAAGAAGCGTGGAACAATAGTTATTCAAGCAACCGTGGGCTTGAAAGCGTAAAGGAGAGAACTCTCCTCGGTTCTTGATCGAACCGAGCCTTACCGTTCACCGGTCTTCAAGCTTCAAGCACTTAGCAAAATTAGGTTATTCTCATAGATTCAACCACCATTACAAACACCAAAAACCATGTATTTATAGACCTAGGGTGGGCTGGTTGTTGGGTTGGGCTTGGGCTTGCAAAAAGGGGCCATTATGTGTGGCCAATGTTGGGCTTGTCTCCATTCTTTAGCCCAAGTTGGATTCTCTCCACTTTCTTTGCTTCAACCAACTTCCAACCACCATCTAACTTAACATACATCTAATCCTAATGCCTAAGGATTCATGCTTTAATAATTCTTTACAATAAGGTCATTGTTTGCCAAATAAAACACACAAAAAGTAACAAATAAAACACACATAATATTTGGTTACAATGAGTTGAATTATGGAAGACAAATTCCCTCTTTATCTTCATGCTTCCAATCCAAGCCTTTACATATTCAACTCCTACAAAATGAGAGGCAAATGCATTAATAAATTTGTCCTTGTTAATAAACGCACTTACCTTGATTGGTGACGGGACCGTGGACACATCATCCTCCCCGGCTTCTTGAGGATTTGTCCTCAAATCCAAAGGGTGTTCCTTCATACTCCTTTGAGCTTTTCCCGGATCAAAAGGAAAGGTGATCATGATGACGTGATAATATTATAATAACAATTAACAAATAACATAAGTATTAACAAGTAACAACAGTAAACAATTAACAAAACAATAAACAGAAACATAGCCGATTGATAGGCTCTTTATGAGCGCTCAATCGGCCATTTCTCGTTCAAAGCAAGTGGCGACCACTAATGTAACTGGTCGACACATAAAAAATCATTTTATTCCGAGGGTTGACCAAAACCCTAATGACACGATTCCGCCTCCAACGGGCCGTGTTTCTACCCACAATAAAAACAAATTAGTAAGAAACAGAAAAACAGAAAAACAGAAAATCCTGAAACTTCCAACTGCGATTTCACCAACCAAACGTTAACCAAATTAAACAAAATTTTTTGATTATGAGTTAAGTTTATGTCCTCGAAATTTCAGGTCCAGAAGATGTGTAAATAGAAAGTTATGAGCAGAAAACCAGTTGTTGTCCGGTAAGTAATATTTTGTAAGCTTCCGACAAACACTCTTCCGTAGAAGAATGGCAGCAAGTGGAACGGATTAATGGCCACCTTCTTCGTGTATCCTACTCTAAAAAGAGAGGGAAGAAGCGTGAAACAATAGCTATTCAATCAACCGTGGGCTTGAAAGCGTAAAGGAGAGAACTCTCCTCGGTTCTTGATCGAACCGAGCCTTACCGTTCACCGGTCTTCAAGCTTCAAGCACTTAGCAAAATTAGGTTATTCTCATAGATTCAACCACCATTACAAACACCAAAAACCATGTATTTATAGACCTAGGGTGGGCTGGTTGTTGGGTTGGGCTTGGGCTTGCAAAAAGGGGCCATTATGTGTGGCCAATGTTGGGCTTGTCTCCATTCTTTAGCCCAAGTTGGATTCTCTCCACTTTCTTTGCTTCAACCAACTTCCAACCACCATCTAACTTAACATACATCTAATCCTAATGCCTAAGGATTCATACTTTAATAATTCTTACAATAAGGCCATTGTTTGTCAAATAAAACACACAAAAAGTAACAAATAAAACACACATAATATTTGGTTACAATGAGTTGAATTATGGAAGACAAATTCCCTCTTTATCTTCATGCTTCCAATCCAAGCCTTTACATATTCAACTCCTACAAAATGAGAGGCAAATGCATTAATAAATTTGTCATTGTTAATAAACGCACTTACCTTGATTGGTGACGGGACCGTGGACACATCATCCTCCCCGGCTTCTTGAGGATTTGTCCTCAAATCCAAAGGGTGTTCCTTCATACTCCTTTGAGCTTTTCCCGGATCAAAAGGAAAGGTGATCATGATGACGTGATAATATTATAATAACAATTAACAAATAACATAAGTATTAACAAGTAACAACAGTAAACAATTAACAAAACAATAAACAGAAACATAGCCGATTGATAGGCTATTTATGAGCGCTCAATCGGCCATTTCTCGTTCAAAGCAAGTGGCGACCACTAATGTAATTGGTCGACAAATAAAAAATCATTTTATTCCGAGGGTCGACCAAAACCCTAATGACACGATTCCGCCTCCAACGGGTCGTGTTTCTACCCACAATAAAAACAAATTAGTAAGAAACAGAAAAACAGAAAAGCAGAAAATCCCGAAACTTCCAACTGCGATTTCACCAACCAAACGTTAACCAAATTAAACAAAATTTTTTGATTATGAGTTAAGTTTATGTCCTCGAAATTTCAGGTCAAGAAGATATGTAAATAGAAAGTTATGAGCAGAAAACCAGTTGTTGTTCGGTAAGTAATATTTTGTAAGCTTCCGACAAACACTCTTCCGTAGAAGAATGGCAGCAAGTGGAACGGGTTAATGGCCACCTTCTTCGTGTATCCTACTCTGAAAAGAGAGGGAAGAAGCGTGGAACAATAGCTATTCAAGCAACCGTGGGCTTGAAAGCGTAAAGGAGAGAACTCTCCTCGGTTCTTGATCAAACCGAGTCTTACCGTTCACCGGTCTTCAAGCTCCAAGCACTTAGCAAAATTAGGTTATTCTCATAGATTCAACCACCATTACAAACACCAATAACCATGTATTTATAGACCTAGGGTGGGCTGGTTGTTGGGTTGGGCTTGGGCTTGCAAAAAGGGACCATTATGTGTGGCCAATGTTGGGCTTGTCTCCATTCTTTAGCCCAAGTTGGATTCTCTCCACTTTCTTTGCTTCAACCAACTTCCAACCACCATCTAACTTAACATACATCTAATCCTAATGCCTAAGGATTCATGCTTTAATAATTCCTTACAATAAGGCCATTGTTTGCCAAATAAAACACACAAAAAGTAACAAATAAAACACACATAATATTTGGTTACAATGAGTTGAATTATGGAAGACAAATTCCCTCTTTATCTTCATGCTTCCAATCCAAGCCTTTACATATTCAACTCCTACAAAATGAGAGGCAAATGCATTAATAAATTTGTCCTTGTTAATAAACGCACTTACCTTGATTGGTGACGGGACCGTGGACACATCATCCTCCCCGGCTTCTTGAGGATTTGTCCTCAAATCCAAAGGGTGTTCCTTCGTACTCCTTTGAGCTTTTCCCGGATCAAAAGGAAAGGTGATCATGATGACGTGATAATATTATAATAACAATTAACAAATAACATAAGTATTAACAAGTAACAACAGTAAACAATTAACAAAACAATAAACAGAAACATAGCCGATTGATAGGCTCTTTATGAGCGCTCAATCGGCCATTTCTCGTTCAAAGCAAGTGGCGACCACTAATGTAACTGGTCGACACATAAAAAATCATTTTATTTCGAGGGTCGACCAAAACCCTAATGACACGATTCCGCCTCCAACGGGCCGTGTTTCTACCCACAATAAAAACAAATTAGTAAGAAACAGAAAAACAGAAAAACAGAAAATCCTGAAACTTCCAACTGCGATTTCACCAACCAAACGTTAACCAAATTAAACAAAATTTTTTGATTATGAGTTAAGTTTATGTCCTCGAAATTTCAGGTCCAGAAGATGTGTAAATAGAAAGTTATGAGCAGAAAACCAGTTGTTGTCCGGTAAGTAATATTTTGTAAGCTTCCGACAAACACTCTTCCGTAGAAGAATGGCAGCAAGTGGAACGGATTAATGGCCACCTTCTTCGTGTATCCTACTCTAAAAAGAGAGGGAAGAAGCGTGAAACAATAGCTATTCAATCAACCGTGGGCTTGAAAGCGTAAAGGAGAGAACTCTCCTCGGTTCTTGATCGAACCGAGCCTTACCGTTCACCGGTCTTCAAGCTTCAAGCACTTAGCAAAATTAGGTTATTCTCATAGATTCAACCACCATTACAAACACCAAAAACCATGTATTTATAGACCTAGGGTGGGCTGGTTGTTGGGTTGGGCTTGGGCTTGCAAAAAGGGGCCATTATGTGTGGCCAATGTTGGGCTTGTCTCCATTCTTTAGCCCAAGTTGGATTCTCTCCACTTTCTTTGCTTCAACCAACTTCCAACCACCATCTAACTTAACATACATCTAATCCTAATGCCTAAGGATTCATGCTTTAATAATTCCTTACAATAAGGCCATTGTTTGCCAAATAAAACACACAAAAAGTAACAAATAAAACACACATAATATTTGGTTACAATGAGTTGAATTATGGAAGACAAATTCCCTCTTTATCTTCATGCTTCCAATCCAAGCCTTTACATATTCAACTCCTACAAAATGAGAGGCAAATGCATTAATAAATTTGTCATTGTTAATAAACGCACTTACCTTGATTGGTGACGGGACCGTGGACACATCATCCTCCCCGGCTTCTTGAGGATTTGTCCTCAAATCCAAAGGGTGTTCCTTCATACTCCTTTGAGCTTTTCCCGGATCAAAAGGAAAGGTGATCATGATGACGTGATAATATTATAATAACAATTAACAAATAACATAAGTATTAACAAGTAACAACAGTAAACAATTAACAAAACAATAAACAGAAACATAGCCGATTGATAGGCTATTTATGAGCGCTCAATCGGCCATTTCTCGTTCAAAGCAAGTGGCGACCACTAATGTAATTGGTCGACACATAAAAAATCATTTTATTCCGAGGGTCGACCAAAACCCTAATGACACGATTCCGCCTCCAACGGGTCGTGTTTCTACCCACAATAAAAACAAATTAGTAAGAAACAGAAAAACAGAAAAGCAGAAAATCCCGAAACTTCCAACTGCGATTTCACCAACCAAACGTTAACCAAATTAAACAAAATTTTTTGATTATGAGTTAAGTTTATGTCCTCGAAATTTCAGGTCAAGAAGATATGTAAATAGAAAGTTATGAGCAGAAAACCAGTTATTGTTCGGTAAGTAATATTTTGTAAGCTTCCGACAAACACTCTTCCGTAGAAGAATGGCAGCAAGTGGAACGGGTTAATGGCCACCTTCTTCGTGTATCCTACTCTGAAAAGAGAGGGAAGAAGCGTGGAACAATAGCTATTCAAGCAACCGTGGGCTTGAAAGCGTAAAGGAGAGAACTCTCCTCGGTTCTTGATCAAACCGAGTCTTACCGTTCACCGGTCTTCAAGCTCCAAGCACTTAGCAAAATTAGGTTATTCTCATAGATTCAACCACCATTACAAACACCAATAACCATGTATTTATAGACCTAGGGTGGGCTGGTTGTTGGGTTGGGCTTGGGCTTGCAAAAAGGGACCATTATGTGTGGCCAATGTTGGGCTTGTCTCCATTCTTTAGCCCAAGTTGGATTCTCTCCACTTTCTTTGCTTCAACCAACTTCCAACCACCATCTAACTTAACATACATCTAATCCTAATGCCTAAGGATTCATGCTTTAATAATTCCTTACAATAAGGCCATTGTTTGCCAAATAAAACACACAAAAAGTAACAAATAAAACACACATAATATTTGGTTACAATGAGTTGAATTATGGAAGACAAATTCCCTCTTTATCTTCATGCTTCCAATCCAAGCCTTTACATATTCAACTCCTACAAAATGAGAGGCAAATGCATTAATAAATTTGTCCTTGTTAATAAACGCACTTACCTTGATTGGTGACGGGACCGTGGCACATCATCCTCCCCGGCTTCTTGAGGATTTGTCCTCAAATCCAAAGGGTGTTCCTTCATACTCCTTTGAGCTTTTCCCGGATCAAAAGGAAAGGTGATCATGATGACGTGATAATATTATAATAACAATTAACAAATAACATAAGTATTAACAAGTAACAACAGTAAACAATTAACAAAACAATAAACAGAAACATAGCCGATTGATAGGCTCTTTATGAGCGCTCAATCGGCCATTTCTCGTTCAAAGCAAGTGGCGACCACTAATGTAACTGGTCGACACATAAAAAATCATTTTATTCCGAGGGTTGACCAAAACCCTAATGACACGATTCCGCCTCCAACGGGCCGTGTTTCTACCCACAATAAAAACAAATTAGTAAGAAACAGAAAAACAGAAAAACAGAAAATCCTGAAACTTCCAACTGCGATTTCACAACCAAACGTTAACCAAATTAAACAAAATTTTTTGATTATGAGTTAAGTTTATGTCCTCGAAATTTCAGGTCCAGAAGATGTGTAAATAGAAAGTTATGAGCAGAAAACCAGTTGTTGTCCGGTAAGTAATATTTTGTAAGCTTCGACAAACACTCTTCCGTAGAAGAATGGCAGCAAGTGGACGGATTAATGGCCACCTTCTTCGTGTATCCTACTCTAAAAAGAGAGGGAAGAAGCGTGAAACAATAGCTATTCAATCAACCGTGGGCTTGAAAGCGTAAAGGAGAGAACTCTCCTCGGTTCTTGATCGAACCGAGCCTTACCGTTCACCGGTCTTCAAGCTTCAAGCACTTAGCAAAATTAGGTTATTCTCATAGATTCAACCACCATACAAACACCAAAAACCATGTATTTATAGACCTAGGGTGGGCTGGTTGTTGGGTTGGGCTTGGGCTTGCAAAAAGGGGCCATATGTGTGGCCAATGTTGGGCTTGTCTCCATTCTTTAGCCCAAGTTGGATTCTCTCCACTTTCTTTGCTTCAACCAACTTCCAACCACCATCTAACTTAACATACATCTAATCCTAATGCCTAAGGATTCATGCTTTAATAATTCCTTACAATAAGGCCATTGTTTGCCAAATAAAACACACAAAAAGTAACAAATAAAACACACATAATATTTGGTTACAATGAGTTGAATTATGGAAGACAAATTCCCTCTTTATCTTCATGCTTCCAATCCAAGCCTTTACATATTCAACTCCTACAAAATGAGAGGCAAATGCATTAATAAATTTGTCATTGTTAATAAACGCACTTACCTTGATTGGTGACGGGACCGTGGACACATCATCCTCCCCGGCTTCTTGAGGATTTGTCCTCAAATCCAAAGGGTGTTCCTTCATACTCCTTTGAGCTTTTCCCGGATCAAAAGGAAAGGTGATCATGATGACGTGATAATATTATATAACAATTAACAAATAACATAAGTATTAACAAGTAACAACAGTAAACAATTAACAAAACAATAAACAGAAACATAGCCGATTGATAGGCTATTTATGAGCGCTCAATCGGCCATTTCTCGTTCAAAGCAAGTGGCGACCACTAATGTAATTGGTCGACACATAAAAAATCATTTTATTCCGAGGGTCGACCAAAACCCTAATGACACGATTCCGCCTCCAACGGGTCGTGTTTCTACCCACAATAAAACAACTTAGTAAGAAACAGAAAAACAGAAAAGCAGAAAATCCCGAAACTTCCAACTGCGATTTCACCAACCAAACGTTAACCAAATTAAACAAAATTTTTTGATTATGAGTTAAGTTTATGTCCTCGAAATTTCAGGTCAAGAAGATATGTAAATAGAAAGTTATGAGCAGAAAACCAGTTATTGTTCGGTAAGTAATATTTTGTAAGCTTCCGACAAACACTCTTCCGTAGAAGAATGGCAGCAAGTGGAACGGGTTAATGGCCACCTTCTTCGTGTATCCTACTCTGAAAAGAGAGGGAAGAAGCGTGGAACAATAGCTATTCAAGCAACCGTGGGCTTGAAAGCGTAAAGGAGAGAACTCTCCTCGGTTCTTGATCAAACCGAGTCTTACCGTTCACCGGTCTTCAAGCTCCAAGCACTTAGCAAAATTAGGTTATTCTCATAGATTCAACCACCATTACAAACACCAATAACCATGTATTTATAGACCTAGGGTGGGCTGGTTGTTGGGTTGGGCTTGGGCTTGCAAAAAGGGACCATTATGTGTGGCCAATGTTGGGCTTGTCTCCATTCTTTAGCCCAAGTTGGATTCTCTCCACTTTCTTTGCTTCAACCAACTTCCAACCACCATCTAACTTAACATACATCTAATCCTAATGCCTAAGGATTCATGCTTTAATAATTCCTTACAATAAGGCCATTGTTTGCCAAATAAAACACACAAAAAGTAACAAATAAAACACACATAATATTTGGTTACAATGAGTTGAATTATGGAAGACAAATTCCCTCTTTATCTTCATGCTTCCAATCCAAGCCTTTACATATTCAACTCCTACAAAATGAGAGGCAAATGCATTAATAAATTTGTCCTTGTTAATAAACGCACTTACCTTGATTGGTGACGGGACCGTGGGCACATCATCCTCCCCGGCTTCTTGAGGATTTGTCCTCAAATCCAAAGGGTGTTCCTTCATACTCCTTTGAGCTTTTCCCGGATCAAAAGGAAAGGTGATCATGATGACGTGATAATATTATAATAACAATTAACAAATAACATAAGTATTAACAAGTAACAACAGTAAACAATTAACAAAACAATAAACAGAAACATAGCCGATTGATAGGCTCTTTATGAGCGCTCAATCGGCCATTTCTCGTTCAAAGCAAGTGGCGACCACTAATGTAACTGGTCGACACATAAAAAATCATTTTATTCCGAGGGTCGACCAAAAACCCTAACTCTCGACCCCTCTCTCTCACGACTCTAGCCTCTCGACTATAATCGGATATTTTCGACCATTCTGCGCCATTTTCTTCTGATATTCATCTCTTCTCTTCATTTTACACTTCTAATGGCTTCATCATCTCGCAGCAAAATCACCATTCACAAAAGGAGATCAATGCTACTCCAGCCGCTGAAATTGACTAACAACCTACATGGCCCTCTCCTTTATTCAAGAATTCTGATTCATTGAAACGGTATGATGATGATTTCCAGTTGAAACCCCTGATTTTAAGTAGAAGAGTAGAATTTTATGATTTATATAGCTTAAATTTGGAACAGCCGTTAAAGGCTCTGGGGTTGTATGAGTTGTTCGATTTTGATGGACCTTACATTGAAACTCCAGTGAGAATGTTCTATGCAAATTTAGAACATTCTTTGAGGCCTCTCAAAATTATTAGTTATGTGTATGGAAAACACATAGAGATATCCCCAAGTTCAATAAATACAATTTTAGAATGTGAGTTTAACAACGAGGCTGAATGTTATTATGAGGTAGTCAAGGATCCTGATTTTGTGGGCACTAGTGAAGGAAATGAATTTTTGAGAATGATTGTTAAGGATCCAAATCAATTCCTTCCGTTGAAACCAAAGGCTAAGGATTTAAATGTACGTGCACGACTCTTCCACCACATGATTTTGTACAATCTTTTACCAAGAGATGGACATAGAGATCATATTAGTGGGATGGATCTCTATGTTTTGTATAAAATCTTTCGAGGAGAATCATTTAACGTTGGGTACGTAATTTTGAAACGGATGCTGCAAGTATTCTCCAACCCGGCCAAGTCTTTACCCTTTAATCTTCTTCTAATGAAGATTTTTGAGGTCAATAGTGTCCAAATTCCTAGGTCAGCAACTCGATTACCTTTGAAGAAAACTGACATCTACACCACTTCCTCTCTAGCAAGAATGGGGATAATACTCAATGCGACTGGGGAGTAGATTTTCAAAGGAGAACAAGCTGGAGCTGGTGCATCTGGGGCTGGGGCTGAAGCTGAACCCTCATATATGGAAATTGACGAGGGTGGTAACGAGCAAAGACAAACTACTGAACCCCCATCCAATGCATCTAGAGGAAGTTTCTCTCATCTTGAGGAAAGGGTCAACACTTTGGAGGCCAGTATAGCTAGCATTGGCACAACATTTGACTCCTTTCAGAACGTGATTCTCGATCGCTTTGATCAGATGGAAGCTCGGATGGACTTGATGGCAGATGAACTCCACGAAGAATTCAATGAGGTTCACGGGCATCTTTATTATGGTCAAGATTATTGGAATGGCAGAATATACCCTCCAGTCGATCCTCCAGCTCCAGTCGATCCTCCAGTCGATCCTTTTGATCCTTTTGACGATCCATGTTACTCTCTATTAGGGGTGTGCAAAACCGGTTTCGGTTCGGTTTTGGAGCGAAACCAAACCGAACCGATCGGTTTCGGTTTCAAAATTACAAAACCGAAACCGGTTTTGCAACATACTAAAACCGAACCTAAACCGAACCTAAACTTTCGGTTCGGTTTCGGTTTTACAACCTATTTTCCAAACAATAAAAAAAAATGTAAATTTAAATTGGGAGAGATATATAGTCAAATATAAATAAATAAAAATTCTCTTAAGGTAATAACTGTTAGACTTAAAAATTCAGGATTAAAATTGTAATTTATCATTTATTTTTTAGAACAACGTTGTATTCAATTTTGGAGCTAAGCTTCCACAACAAAGCATAAAACTCAAGTGAAGCAGGTGTATATTCGAAGAAACGACGTGAGGGGGCTGACTAGGGCAGCAGAGAGATGAATTTCAGGACCACAGTAATAGAATTTTGAGCAGCCAAAGAGATGAAAATGGCGGCTTCATTGGAGACAGAAGAACCACCTATGTTCAACCTAAGTTTCTCCGGGGAAGTTGATTTCTGACTCTCAGGCTTCCTGTTACGAAATAGGCCAGAGAATCAGGAAACATAATCTAATCCATCCAATGAAAAACAAAGCCACTGGCTACAAAATCATCTCAGATTGATAATCATGTCTTGCTTCTTCAAATAAAAAACCAACTAACCTTGTTGGGCGAGGTTGAAACAGAGATCTATCTACATCACAAGAGTCCATTTTCTTTCGAAGACCACCACTAAATCGGTTTCAAGTGTCAGGGTCTTTCACTCTTACGCATCTCAGTCTCTTCCCATTCCTCCACTGCATAAAATATTCCGGTTCGGAAGGCTGACAATCTCCTCCGTTCCTCTGTTTCGTCTCCATATCTTTTCAAATTCAGCCAAAAACCAAAATTCAATTCCTAGATTCCGAAGACTGACACTACTAAATAGGTTCTCATTCCTTATTCAAAGATCTAGACTGGTAATCGCTAAACAGTCAAGATCTGAGACTGATAGACACAAATATAAGTCAAAATACCTTCCAGTCAGAGGAAATTGATAAATAACAGGAAGAGTGAAGAAGGTCGCCGGATCGCCTTCGTCTGCGACTGAGTGTGCGGTGTGTCGTCTCTGGAGGAGAGATTCTGAGATTGAAGATTGAAGAGTAAAGAAGTGAAGAGTGAAGAAGACTGAACCCGACGATTTACTGATTTAGGGCTTCTGGTTCAGTGGTTCTGCTGCACTCTTCATATTTTATTTTTTTTTGGTTTTTTAGTTAAGGTACGGTTCGGTTCGGTTTTGATCGGTTTTGGCCGATCCAAACCGAAAACCGAACCTAATTCATCGGTTCCTATAAAATTAAACCGATTCGAACCGAACCTATGCTCAAAACCGGTGAAAACCGAACCTAAATCACCGGTTCCGGTTTGGTTCACCGGTTCCGGTTCGGTTTGCACACCCCTACTCTCTATCTCAGTGACATTTTGTCTTTGTTTGTGTTTGTCTTTGTTTGTGTGCTTTTCATAGTTTATGAAAATTATAGTGACCAGTGACTAGTGAGTATGTAAATTGTAATTATTGAAATTTGAATGATTGAAAAATGAAAACTGAGTTACTTATTTTTGTACTTATCTATATCTGTTTAACTGTTTTGGAGTTATAAATTGTTTTGGAGTTAATTTTGCAATGTTTAAAATGAAATGTTAAGGACTACCGACTACAATTGTTTTTTTTTATAATGTCAAAATGAGTGTCGACCAAAACTCACTAGGGTCGACCATTAAATGTGACAAATGAAAATAGAAGTTACAGAAGCAATTCAAGTGTCGACCATAACTCACTGGGGTCGACCATTAAATGTGACAAATAAAAACAAAAATTACAGAAGCAATTCAAGTGTCGACCAGAACTCACTAGGGTCGGCCATAAAGTGTCACAAATGAAAACAGAAATTACAGAAGTCAGAAGCAATTCAAGTGTCGACCATAACTCACCGTGGTTGACCAGTTTTAATTGGTAAAAACAGAGCCAACTCACTAGGGTCGACCAGTTTTAATTGGTAAAACAGAGCCAATTCACTAGGGTCGACCAGTTTTAATTGGTAAAAACTAAAAACTAAAAGAGAGCCAATTCCAACGGTAACATTAACAATGCAACGGTAAGAAGAACGCTGAGTCGCTGAGATTCTGTGGTTGTTGCTCTCCCAGTCTCCCCCTTCACTTCACTAGTTCACTCCATTTTTTCTATAAAATTCTAATCCTCCCTTCGTTTATTTTCACCTCAATCTCTCAATCTCTCTCACTTCACTTTAATTCACTTACTTATTTTACTACTCCTGTACTCTGCTATCTGCCTCTCTGTGATTCAAAGTTCAAACATTCAATAAGGTAAAATTTAGTTTATTCTTTTTATATTTACAAAATTTTTAATTATATTTAATAGTTATAGAATTTTACTAACATACATTAATTTATTTTCGTAGGTTTCGTATACTGTATAAGTGATCAATTCACACAATCTCATACAAGACATAAAATATCTTGTTGGAATTTGGTTATGGTATCATTTATTTGAAATTATTTTTAATTATGGATCCACGTGATTATAACATTGATTTTGACGATGATATTGAAGAAACTAGGAAAAATACATTTTCAATAGGACAATCATCTGCACAAGCATCCACTTCCACTTCATCACCTCAAAAAAAAAGAAACAAAACTTCTGAAGTATGGAAACATTTTGTAATGAAAGATATTAAAATAGGTGAAAAAATAGAATCCAGTGCTCAATGTAAATAT
The DNA here is from genome assembly GCA_022432975.1 of Begonia masoniana. Classification (NCBI taxonomy): domain Eukaryota; kingdom Viridiplantae; phylum Streptophyta; class Magnoliopsida; order Cucurbitales; family Begoniaceae; genus Begonia; species Begonia masoniana. The sequence goes on along the minus strand of CM039502.1, from coordinate 80,811,033 downwards.
TGTATTAAAAATTATGCATATGTTTCTAGTAGTTCAACCACCTCACTAAATAGACATTATCAAAAGTGTCATTTAAACGATCAAGTTAGAGATCCTACGCAAAGATTATTAAATGCTAGTGGTAGTGGCACTTTTATGTATTCACAGAATAAAATGAGAGAATGAATAGAAAAACTTGTAACACAATGTGAATTGCCCTTAGCGTTTACTGATAGTGTTGAATTTGAAAATTTTATGAAAGAATATGCTACTCCTAACTTTAAACGTGTTCCTAGAAGTACTACTAGAAATGATATCATTAAAATGTTTAATGATATGAAAAATGAACTAATTGTATTTTTTTCAAATGCTCCTTCAATGTCTATTTGTATCACGTCTGATTTATAGAGTGCACGTAATTCTATAGGATATGTAGTTGTAACTTCTCATTTCATAGATGAATCTTGGTAATTAAATAAAAGAATTTTAGGATTTCGTAATTGTGAATATCCCCACACTGGTATTACAATTTATAAATATATTGTTGCAATATTGCAAGAATATTCTATTTCTATTAAAGATAGAATATTTAGTATAACACTTGATAATGCTAGTGCTAATGATTCTGCTATTTCTCATTTTAAAAATTATTTTCAATTACATGCTACTCACAATTCTCTATTTCATATGAGATGTGTTTGTCATATTTTAAATTTAGTTGTTAAAGATGGTATGACATTTATTTCACCTCATATTGAATCAATTAGATCCGCAATTTCTTATATAATTGGATCTAATTCTAGGCAACAAGAATATAGAGATTTTTGTAAAGCTGCTCAACTTAAACCACGAAAATTAAAAACAGACGTAGATAATAGGTGGAATTCTACTTATTTAATGTTGGAAAATGCTAGGCCATATTGGCAAGTTATCTGTACTTTTATTAGTGAGAAAACTCAAAGTATTAATCTTGATAAATCTAGTTGCGATGTAGCTAATATATTTCTTGATTTTTTAAAACCATTTTATGAAGCTACAAATGAATGTTCGAGAATTTATTATCCCACTTCTCATCTTGTTCTTCCAATTTTTATAAACTTAACTGGTAATTTTGCTCAATATCGACGTATAGATGAATTTAGAGATATTCTTAATAAAATGGAAACAAAATTTAAAAAGTATTGGCCTGACATCCCTCCTATTTTTTGTTATGCATGTATAATGGACCCTAGATATAAGTTAAGAGGGGTATCTCTGATTGTTAATAAAATTTCTAATAATTTACAGACTCCTTCTTTATTTTCTATAGATCAAATAAGTCATGGAATTACTAGTTTATATTCTTCTTATGAATCTAAATATTCAAATTTGAGTAGTCGTGTTTCTTCACATGCTGCTAGTTCAACTAGTAGTGGTGGAAATATTGGAATTTCACATTTTGGTATTCATGATATTTGGAATGAATTAGATACAGATGCATATTCTAGTTCTATGCGAAATGAACTAGAAATTTATTTTAACACTAGGTATCAATTTTCTAGAGAAGAAAATTTTGATATTTTAAATTGGTGGAAAATGTTTTCTAATACATATCCTATTCTGTCTGTAATGGCACGAGATCTACTAACACCTCCGGTCTAAACTGTAGCATCGGAATCTGCTTTTAGTGCAGGTGGACGTGTGTATGACGATCGACGAGGAAGACTTGCACCCGATCTTGTGGAGGCACTTATTTGCATGAAGGATTGGAATGATGCGGCTTCAAGAAATCAACAGAGACAGGACGAAATAATTGAAGAATTTCAAAATTTAGAAGTTCAACAACAAGATTAGCCTTTTGTAATTTTTTGATTTTGTAATGGATGATAATTGACTATTAGATGGATGGCAAAACTATGCGTTTAATTTGTATTAATTTGTATAAGTTTAATTTGTACAAGGGTATACTAGAAGATTATATTTTTGTTACATATCTCATGTCTATTTCACTTAAATTTTAAATATATGTCATAGCCGATCAGTCGCCCCAAGTGTGCGAGTGATCGGCTCTCGCTCTGTTTGAAAACAGATAGAGTGCCGATCATTCGCCCCAATTGGGGCGACTGCTAGGCGAGAGCCGATAACTCGCCCCAATGGGGGCGAGTGATCGGCCCTCGCTCTGTTTAAAACAGATCAAAGGCCTATCAGTCGCCCCAAGTGGGGTGAGTGATCGGCCCTCGTTCTGTTTAAAACACACGAGGGCCTATCAGTCGCCCCAAGTGGGGCGAGTGATCGGCCCTCGTTCTGTTTAAAACACAGAGCGAGGGCCGATCATTCGCCCCAAGTGGGGCGAGTTTGGGGCGACTGATAGGCCCTCGATCTGTTTTAAACAGAGCTAGGGCCGATCAATCGCCCCAAGTGGGGCGAGTTATCGGCTTGGGCCGATCATTCGCCCCACTTGGGGCGCATGATCGGCCCTCGCTCTGTTTAAAACAAAGCGAGCGAGGCAGATCGGTTTTACTTTTAATTAGGATTTTTAATCAGAATTCAGACATAATACACGACAACCCCTTCGGAGTTCGACCCTTCCTAGTTCCCCGACCCCAAGTCCCGATCAATTGCCCGCGCCGAACACTGCTAAATCTGAATCTCCAAGCGCCTCCCCTCCCGGCTCCCGTCAATCGCAGTAGCCCGCGCCGAACACTGCTAAATCTCCCAGCGCCTCCCCTCCTGGCTCCCGTCAATCGAAGTATTTCGCACCACAACTTCGACCTCCGCGAATCCAGCTCAAGGCTCAGTGGCTCACCATCTGACTAGGTTATATTTCTTCCACACTTTGATAATTTAAGTGAATATTATTCGATTACTTCGCATTAGTCTGTGGAATGGGTTGATTTTTGATTGCTTAGGTTGGTTTGAGAAAGAAAAGTAATTGTGAATCAAGTTTTATAATTGTGCACACCACTTGTTCGATGAAATGTCTATGTGAGAATTCTAAGTTTAAAATTATCTGTTACACAAATGATCTGTTACACAAATATAATATGTTGTTTATTTGGGTGTGTTTGAAGTTAATGTACACAAATTTGCGGTGTTTAGTATTTGTATTTGTGTTTCGTGTTTTGTCACAGGTTAAAAAATATGACGCCAAAACGTTTAAAAGCTTCTTCAAGCTCAAGATCTCGAATCGATCACTCGTTCATAAATTTGGAGGCAAAGACATATTTCACGGATTTCATGGCCAAAAATAAACCTATTATATGCGAAATCCAGTTTTCACCCGATCAGTGTGATGGAAATATTTTAGCCATGATTAAGCAACAAAAATGGGAGAATATTGCTATATTAGGTGGTGATGCAAACGTAAATATCGTTCGTGAATTCTACGCAAATTTGAGAGTATCCAATTCAGATAGTGCTAGTACGGTTGAAGTTCGCAATAAGATCATCGACTTCTCTGCCGAGTTCATAAATGCTAAGTTTGGTTTGGAAATCTTATATGAAGATGATTATCATACTATGATAGAAGAGGGACCAGACTATGAGATGATTATACAAGAGATGGGACATCGAGGTTCACAATGGGTTTACTCCATCGTCAACCGAGCTCAACCATTGCACTTGATACTAAATTGTCTTAACTGTTATACTCAAGCTTGGTGCAGGATTATCAGAGGAAACTTAATGCCGACGTCCCAAAGGTCTGAGCTTACCAAAGAGCGGGCGGTACTCCTTTATTGTATTCTCACTGGTCGCTCCATAAATGTCGGGTGAATTATCCATGGTAATATCAGTGCATATGGTAAGGGTTCGACCACTGCAGCTCATATCCACCTCATCCTTATCACGCACTTATGCGCCGCAGAAAATGTCCCTATGAGCTCTGACGATGTTTGGATACAGCCAAAGCTTTACGTCTCATCAAATATTTCAAGAATAGCCAACTGGTCGTACGACAAAGCTAGAGCAAATGGACTGGGATTCATTGAGGATGATATTCATGCTGAAGTTCCTCCTCCACTAATGTCATTGCCTCGTATCCGGCGCAAAGATGGTACTATGAGTTATGCAGAAGGTAGCATAGCGGAGGCAAAAAGAGTGCGCGCCGAGACACGTCGAAAACAACGATATGAAAATCAATCAACTATGCCTCTCGATCAAGGCGCCTCTTCATCATCGGCCGTGCCACCCCGCTCTTTATCAACTACCGATGTGGGGCAGATGTTAGAAAATCTTACCATCCAACAACGCCAAATGTTTGCTGATATGACTGATCAACAGACCAGCTTTCAGCAAGATATACGACAAAGGTTAGAAAATATTTCCAATCAACATACCAGCTTTGAACAGGATGCAAGACAAAGGCTGGAAAATATTTCCGATCAGCAAAGACGCATCGAACATTGGTTGATGCATATGCAAAATCATTCGGTAGAGCTGACAAACTTCTGTGCACGATATGTGAGATCATTAGATGCTCATTATAACCATTTGAATCTAGTGAACCCAAGTTTACTTATCTTTCCGGAGCACCTATTGAGACCATATTGCCCTCCACAAGAGGGTGGGGACAACAAAGAACCCAACGGCGACCAGTCATGAGCTAGAGTTATGTTATTTTTCACCCACATTTTTAGTTTATTTTATGCATTGAATTTGTTGACATATTTATTTTAAATTTAGGTAATTATAGTATATTTTATGATATATTTTAGACTTTAGTTATACAATCAAAAAATTTTATTTATATAATTGTAAGATCAGCTCGTTACGCTCGGCTCGTTAAGCTCGTGGCTCGTGAGCCGGCTCGGGTTGAAAATTTTTTTTATCAGCTCGTTAGGCTCGGCAGACTCGTTAGGCTTGGCTCGTTTGGCTCGGCAGGCTCGGTGAGCCGGGACTTTCCCGGCTCGGCTCGGCTCGGCTCGACTCGCTCGTTTAACATGTCTACTCCCCTCTATGTTTCTTCTCTTGTCTTGCACGAAATATAGCTGAGCTTCAGCCCTTAAACAAGTTTCTAGAGAGATCTAAGAGTAAAATTACCATTTTGTCCAATTTATTCATTAAAATATAACATTTTACCTTTCTTTGAATTGTTTATTACAAAAATATCATGCTTAATTATCTTTTAATTATGCTTACCTTAAATTAAATCATTTATATTAGTTCTAAGCTAATAACAAATATTAACTTAATTAATTATAATTGGTTAATCTTATTTACCCACTAATTACACCTTAATGACATTATTAGTCACTAATCTTAGAGTGACAGCTATCAACACCTCATTGGTTGTCCAATTAATTACATGGCCACACACTCTAAGATGTTAGAAACATTTTTCCTTCAATAACCTTCTTCAAATTTCCACTCTAAGATGTAGTTTAATGCAATTTACCAAAATAGTACAGTTTAAAACGTAAACTGCATCAATCAAATTAAAAAGCAAATAACTTTTGCTACATACATCCAACTTCTTTTATTCCAAACCATTCTTTTCCTCTGCATGTCTAGTTTCAGGCTGTTAAATTTTATAATAATCCAATTATCACAGCAAAAGTTATTAAACTTACAATCAAGGTTGTTCCTATGAAACAGTTTCATTCTTAGCATTCTCAAAGACTTTGTACCATTTTTTCAATAAAACTTTCATAACTTATATTCATATATCATCCGTAATAATTATTCCCAATACATTATTGACCATAGAATATTGAAGGTTCAAACCATTGCACATGACTCATTATCATTATCAGCAGAGCCCACCAAGTAAGTATGTACTTTTAATGTGCTGCCCGGATTTGATCAACGTATTTTTGCTGCATACGACCACAGTAGCTTGTATTGTTCATCGCCCTTCCATTCATTAATTTTTCGTGTTTCGCTTCTTGCTCTTTTGGCAAGACTGGATGTAATGTTGACATTCACATTCTTCCTCACTGTCTCGATAAGTGAAGAGTTTTTTCACGTAGGTTGATTTTTGAACCTATCCAAATAATGATTTGTCACTCATTTTGTTGTAGCGTGTCGATTCTCAATTTTCCTTAAACAGTTGTGAGAATCGGTCAAACTCTTTATTTAAAACGTAAGCTCATTTTGCATATTCGAACCATGCAGTCGCCACTCACATCCATCTTCACACACGGTTGTTAGTCGCTGAGATTCACTTTGGGTGAATTTGATCCTATAACCATTTGTCAAAGCATATTCGACTATTTCTTCTCTAATTTTTTTAAATGAATTATATTTTTTACCCAAATAAAAGCTCATTAAAATTTCTTCCATGACCGGTATGTTTTTCACCTCATCATTCTCTTAGTCGACTGGTGTTCGAAGCTCATCATCTAGAGTTTTAAAGTTGAATACACCTCTATTTATTCAGTACCTATTAAGTGATCGAATGCTCTAATATCACAATATGTAAGCGTGGAATACGAATACCAATCCATATTGGCATCATAAGATGTCTCGTCTAAATAAACCGATCTACTTGAATGAGAATCCATCAACGTCGCTAATAGAGATAAATAGTGTAGAGGTTTAGAGTTTTTTGCAAGCTGGAAGTGAGAATGGAGGACACTTCTCTTATTTAATGTCAAACATCAACCCCCTGTTCTAGAGAACGGGGGGCCATTCTCGAGACAATAATTGGATAATAATTGAGATCGGCCCACTGTTCTAGAGAATGACCATCCGTTCTTGAGAACAATAATTAGACAATAATTGAAAAAAGTTGTCATGGGGTACAACCCAAATGAAGTGTGTTGATTTACATACTGCACTTGGGTACAACCCCATGACGGCCTTTTTCGGGCCCAAAATGTATCGTTTAAGACCTTACATTGACGTCTGAAGAATAAATGAAGATTTAATTTTTTTAAAAATACCAAATCATATTCAATTTATTTGAAATTTTTACCACATGTTCATTACATCATGGAAAGAAAATAAAAAAAAGTTTCGTCATTTTATAACACTTGTACGATATATTGTAATTTTAATGACATTATTTTATAAACAAATTATATTAAATCATAACAATTGTAAAAAAATATGAAACTTTTTATGTTATCTTCCTATGATGTGATGAACATGTGGTAAAAATTTCAAATAAATTGAATATGATTTGGTATTTTTAAAATTATTTTAAAATAATGAAGAATATTTTGAGAGTGCGGGGGGCCACAGCATGCGGCCCCCCGAATTGGTGCGGCCCCCCGCATGTTGCATGCGGCCCCCCCCAGGGGCTTTTTTGTTAGTTTTTAAAACTTCGAGGTTTTGACTGTGAAGACTTTTAGTTTGAGGGTTTTTTCGAAAAATACCCATACTTTGAGGGTTTTTTTGGAATTTACCCTATAATTTTTGACTGTTAGGCTGGTCCATTTCTACTGGTTACGTTCATTTACTCAGCCACTTTAAAATTTTTATATTGTTCTTCGATCTTGGCTCCTCCAACTGTTGCTAAATTTAATTTTCTGTTCTTGTGATTTCCTTGTTTTCGAGTTGTGTTCTTCTGGTTTATGTAAGCTACAATTGGGTTTGGCAGACGGACTCCGGCATAGATTTTCTGCCTTTGAAGTTTAATATTTTGGTCGTTTAACAGAAATGAGAGAGAGAAAGAGAGAGAGCTTTGTATTATTTAGAATTACCAAATGATGGCTTATTTAAGACAAACTGATTGAGAATATCACTGGTAAACTTTAGGGATAACGACGATGGATCATCGCTTATATGAACTGGTCAGTTAGCAGTGAAAGTGACAATAGCAAACGGAGCCACGTCGAGCTCCATCAACAGCACCTTCGTGTTTGATGCAATGGCTCATGCATTCTTCTCCTTTAGCACATACTCCAGCAACAAAGTGGCTTTCTCTCTCACACACTCTTCCCACCATTTCCGTCTCTGCAACAAAAGATTACACACTAAAAACGAAAAAAAAAAAAAACAAAGGAAGAAAGACGAGAAGCCATGAAGAAACAAACCAGCTGAAGCATTAACGAGGAGGAAGATGAGGAGAAGGGCGTACGAAAGTAGTCGGGCCATTGGTTTGAAGTGTTGGGAGTGAGTTCTTCAAATCAGGTATTGGTAGTGATTTTATAGAAGACCTAAAGGTCGAGAAAGCAACTAAATATGGAGTTGGCTACGTCCAAGTTTTCCAACTTCGTACAATTATGTCTGCTTAGCCTTTCGATAACATGAAAGTTGCATGATTCTATTCGTTGCTGGTTTACTCAGTATGACTTAGAAATTAGAATATCCAGTACTCTTCATCGCCCAAACCACCCCTCTAAGAAACTCATCAATGGCTACACCACTTACTCTACGCCAGCTTCCGCTTTCTCCTCTTCTCGCATCAAAAGAATTCGTGTGAATCTGTATATCATTTGACTCTTTGTTAGATATCACCGATAATTTAAAAAAAAACGATGTAAAATTTCAGATTTATATTACGAAGATCGAAATGAAATCACGAGGTTTGCAACTCTAGCTTACATAAATAAAACAAAATTCTAAAAAAAATTTCAACGTGTGTCTAACTGAGTTGGCCCAGATAGAATTTGGGTGGTACCGAAAATATCTTCCTTAGATGCGAAATGCACTGTGTATTAATTATAGCTAAACAAAATAATTAAAATAAGATGAACAAAAGGTTGATACTTAATCCTCATGCATTTGTCACTTTGTGGTAGACATCAAATCACGGGTAGACGGTGCTTCCTTTTTTCAACGCCATCGACGTTTCTTCTCCTTCTTTTATTTATATAATTATTTAAATTAGATGTTACATTTAGATAATCTTTATTTAAGTGATTTCAGGTTTCAAAGCACTTGGTCAAACCGAAGATTAACGACATAAAATCAAGATTAAAAACGGAAAGGGTAAAATCTAAAAAAAGGCTTGGACTTTGGTCAATGATGAAAAAAAGGCTCCAATTATTTTTTTGAACAAAGAAAAGCTCAAACTATCAAAAATCTATATAAAAAAAAAGAGGCTTATGATCGACCGCTAACCCCACATGCCATTTTAAACATGAAACGGTTGACCGCATCACCCGGTGCAATCGACCGTGTCACGATTTCAAAATTCTGGGTGTAGGACCCCCCGCACACACGTGCCTGCACGTACGCGGGGGGTCCTCCACCCCCATAAAGCCCCCGGATTTACGGTTGACTGAATCCTGAGAGTAGTCGACCGTGTCTAAGCGTTTTAGAGAAGAAAACCCAAGGCAATGCCTATCGATCGCCACATTTAAGCAATCAATAGGCTAAGGTGTTAAAAAAATTCGTACGTGGAGCGTTCTTCACCCAGTCTGCCGCATTCTTCATGCAGTCGACCATATTATGAATGCCCGAGGGGGGGGGTGTGCACCGTCTGACGGTTGAGCGCATCGCGTCGGAATATATTAACACAGCCCTCATTTGGACTCATTTTCTTCAAAAATCTTACTTTTCTCTCAACTAAATTCACAAATCCATTCAATCTGCCCTCAAAATCGTTAGATCCAACGTTTTTAGGCAAAATATACAAAAACCGAGGGTTTTTTTGGAGAAAATCTCAAATCTGACCCAAAACCCTAAATCCGAGTTAAAAATCGTTGTTCCAGCGCTAGATTTTGGTTTTTTCGCGCTGAAAATCCCCAAATCTGTGCTGTTTACTCGTTGAGCATCCCAAAAAACCCAAAAATTTGAAAATCCTGAAAATGGCCCCCATAATTCATGTGGGTCAAAAGGCTCCCCGGATGACACAACAAGGTGGCCCATCAAGCCAGGCGCCGAATAAGATGCCGCAACCACCTCATGTTTTTTCGATGGAATTTCGCACTCGGGCGTGTCAGACACAATTCGAGCAGGATACGTCAAAGCGCTCGATTATGTACCGGAAGACTGCCAACTTTAGCGGTTGGGAGTCGTTGGAGATCAAGGAGATGTTTAACGACATCTCTTTGCACGTGTTGTACGGCATGCAGGGCGATACCTGCGACAGAATCGTTCGCTTATTTTATGCGAACTTGGCCAGTATCGCGAGGTCGGGGTACTTGAAGTCGTTTCTATTCGATACAGAAATTGTCGTATCTGCAGTTGTCGTCAACGACATACTCAGATTTGCTGTAAAAGACGCCGGACAATACTATCACTCTTCCCGAGAGTGTGATTTTGCTAGAACACCGAGGGTCTAGCGTTTATGAGGCAAATCCACATCAACTCAGACCTTGCTGGCTTCGTGAAGCCAAAATCAAATGAGTTAAAAGTCAGAGATCGGGTTCTGCACAACTTTCTCACCCACAGCCTTCTGCCGAGGATCGAATCTGGATAGATCTGTATATCATGAAGAATCTATATAGCTGCACTATGTTCGACCCGGGAGACATGATTGTGAATCACATGAATGAGATTGGGCGAGACAAAACCCAGAGTCTGCCGTATGGGTCTATAATTTGGAAGATTGTCCTGCGATCTCCAGTTCAGGTGCCCAGTGGATAGCATATTAGGGCACACAAATCTACCGATGTATTTGATAAGGCTCATCTGACTCAGATGGACCTAGTCGAACTCGATGGGTCTTGGATGCCTAAGAGACACGATGGAGCCTCCATATCTCAGGATGTTCCTATGGAGGACGCCCCGCCCCCGAGTACGCCACCGCCCTCGAATATGCCACCGCACCCCCATTGTATCCCCACGTGGCTAGTATATGGGAGCAGAGATTTGATAGCCTGGACCAGAGCATTGTCGGTATGCAGCATGGCATTGACAATATGCAGCAGAGTTTTGAGTATAGGTATAACAGGATGGAGAAGAGGTGGGAAGGATTTGAAGATAGGTGTGGCATACTGGAGAGGACGCTGGATGACTTGAGATTGGGCCAGAGAAGAGAGGACCGCGATGACGGTAATGTCACACCCTCATCGTAGTTTAGTTTATGTTGTAGATTTCTTGTAAATTTTAATTTTAGTTTCCAATTTAATTTCATGTATGTTTGTCATTTTTAGTTTATATTTTTGTTCTGTAGTAGCATTTAGTTTATATTTATACTAGATCTAGTTGTTGGGTATATATATGTGATTTGAATATGCAGTAATTGTTTGAAGATAAGTATGGAGGAATCTTAAAACAAACAAAATTCTGTTCATTTTTTAAATTTTTTTAAAACAAACTAAAAAATTAAATAAAAGGATAAAATCCAAATATGCTTCAATTACAACAACCACTAATTTCTGAGTCGAGCCGCGTGTCGCAGACTCCTGCATTCCCTCAAATATGTTATAACCTATAAACATGTCTTGCGAACCGGCGCCTGAAGTAAATCCCCAGTGAAGACAAATTCGACTATTATGCCCCTGCTGCCGACATATAGTACACGTCATCTTTGAGTTCCGCCTAATATTTGTTGAACTTGACGACTCATCGTCATCTTGTACTCTTATCTTCTTTGATCTACTAGGTTGACGATATCTTCTCGGCGGCATGAGTTCCCTCATACCTGGAATATGCGGCCACATTTGTTGGCTGCTAACGGGTCGAATAAAATGGGAGTACATCTGGAAGTAAGTTACTCGGTGATAGCGTTGATTCACGTAATTTTTCGGTGCCACTCTCATGGAACGCATGCATTTAATAGCATGGACGCACGAGATTCCAGTAAGATCTCACCTGGTGCAGTTGCACTCACTCGTATTCATGTCGACAGTGTACTGTTCGTTGCTGACCTCAAATCATTCATCTTCCGCCAACTGAACACTCCAATTTCGAGCTGCAATGTCTAGCTTATCAACCTTATTCTTTATCTTGGGACACAGGAGGCCTGTTGCTTGAGCCAACTTCTGAAATTTGTTCACAATGCACGTCATCAAGTTGTTCTGATCATCTCGAACATGATCACGATCGGTTTGTCCCTGACCGGCAATAGAAATGCATTGAAAGACTCACACAAATTATTAAATCTCATGTCGCACTTGGGATTCGAATAAAAGGCATGACTAGCTCAATACTTACGCTCTTCTGCGAGAAGCCATGTGTGGGCATCTCGGTTAATCTACTGCAACTTCCACATTTCTATATCGAAATGATAACGTGTGGGCGCCTACCTGCATTTCACATTGCATCTTTGTATGCTTTGCCCTGAAATAAGCTTTTGAAATTCGCGTACATGTGCCGGAGGTAGTAGCGTTGTTCGGCTTCTTTAAGCTCATCATCCATAACCTCCAGCAAACCCTAATATTTGAAAGAAAAAACAGTACAATTACATAACTAATATTTGAAATAACAATTAGAAATATATTATACCTTTTGTCGATCTGAAATAATTGTCCATCCGGCTCCTGTTCCAAGGTTAGGTCTCGCTATAGATGTTGCAAAAACCACTTCCATGAGGCCTTAGACTCTTTTTCTACGTTGGAAACAACAATGAAATATATTTCATCGTTGCCATCAATACTGACGGCCGTGAGTAATTGTCCGAGACACGAGTCTTTCAGATGACAACCATCCAAATAGATAACAGAGCGACCGTGTTGCAGCAAACTTGGCTTGCACGCATCCATACACAAATACATTCTTTAAAATGCCCACGAATCAGAGTGCACCTCGGAAGCATGTATATATAATGAGCTACTAGGATTTGATCTATATATTTCTGCTGCATACGACCAGAGATGCTTGTACTATTCGTCACCCTTGCCTTCGTTAATTGTCCGAACTTCGCTTCTTGCTCTTCTGGCAATACCGGGTGTAATGTTGACGGTCAACTCCCTTCTAACTGTCTTGATAATGGAAGCGATATCCCACGTAGGTTGACTTTTGAACCTATCCAGCTAATGGTTTACTAGTCATATTGCACTAGCGTGTCGATTCTCAATTATCCTCTAACAGCTGTGGAAATCATTCAAACTCTTAATTTGAAACGTAAGCTCGTTTTGCTTCTGAGAAGCATGAAGTCGCCATTCACACGCTTCGCACTTGGCCGTCAGTCGCCTCTTATCACTTTGAGTAAATTTTATCCCATAATCATTTTCCACATAATATTTGCATATTTCATCTTTAATATTCTTTATAGAACTATATTCTTTTTCCAAAAAAAATCCGCTAAAGATTTTTTCTCTTACTAGTATGCTTTTCACCTCGTCATCGTCCGAGCCGACCGGTGTTCGAAGCTTCTCATCTAGAGATCTGGAGGACGAATGCACCTCAAATTCATCATTTACATCTATGTGGTCAAATGCACGAAGATCACTATATGCAGGCGTGGCGTACGAATATCAATCCAGCTCCACATCAAAACCTGTTGGCTCATCTAAATCAACTGCTCTAGTTGAATCAGAATTCATCGCCGTCACTAATACAATGAAAATTTGGGTAGAAGGAAGATAATAATAGAGAGATTTAAGAGGTTTTCGAGAGTCGGTAGTGGTGAGAATGAGGGCGTTCCTTTTTATAGGGAGGGTGAATGGTCGACCATTGCAAAAGTAATGGTCGACTGTTATATTGCTGCAGCCCGTGATCAGAACATTATTGATCACAGGCTACAGACGACACGGTCGACCGTTACTTTTGGAGCGGTTGATCGTATATCAGGGGGGTTTGTGGGGGTGAGGACCCCCCTCGTATGTGCGGGGCATGTGTGCGCACGGAATCTTCCACCCAGAATTTTGAAATCGTGACACGGTCGACCGCACACGTTTAAAATGGTATGCAGGGGGGTTAGCGGTCGACCATAAGTTTTTGATAGTTTTTTTATATATTTTTGATAATTTGAGATTTTTTTTTGTTCAAATAAATAGTTGGAGTCTTTTTTTTAATCATTGACCCAAGTCCAAGCTTATTTTTAGATTTACCCGAAAGGAAAAACACGATCAACCCAAAAGCTACAGTGAAAAGACTTTATAGCTCATTGAAAGAGACATAGGTCCACGTGGGGCCTTCGTTTCTAATGACGTCGGGAATATTCGAAGCCTCTCTAGTATCAAATCTTTCAGATAAATCACCCCATCCATCTCAATCAAGTGTTTATTAATGGTCGTCTTAGGAAATAAAAATGACCTTAATTAAGTTGTGTTAAGAAAGAGTTAATTTTTATAGTACCATCATTATAAAAATCAGAGAGAGAGAGAGAGTTTTGCTGAATTGAGAATGGACTCGTCTTCTTAGCGCCGTAGACAAGTCTGGTTAAGAGGATCTGAGTGACCCCTTTCTTTGGTGGAATATTTGAAAACCCAGAAGCGAGGTTTCTCGTGAAGGCTCACCAGCCATTTCCAATCGACTTCTCTCGTCAAAGGTCTTCCTCTTCTCCATTCAAAATCTCTCCCATCTCCCTACCCTTTTCAACTATCAGTAAAAACCCTTTGATCACGTTCTCTCACTACCACATTTTGTTCATATAAACATCTGGACATTATTGGTCCAGTTCTTAATTGAAATATTGATGTTTTAGGCTTCTGGGTTTCTCTCATTCCTCGTTTCTGTTCCAAGGTATTTGAATATTTTGTTTTTGTTTTTGTCTGTTGAGTTTGTCGGACGTTTATGGAGTTAGATTTGGATGATCAGAAACGGTGCATTGCTTTTTTATTATATGAAAAACAGTGGTTTGATTGATTTTAATCCCTTTTTTTGGGATCAGAATCGCTTGACTATATTGTGATTTCGTTGGGCCCTGGATTCTTCCTGTGCGACTATCAAAGCTAATGTCCACCCAGCGACAGTAAGTAAGGTCGGTTCGAGGATTCGAGGTCCAGGGTTTTGGGGTGAGAATATCAGGGGAAGTCTAAAGAGAAGGGATTTCAGTATTCAATCACGGAGGAATTCTCCTACTGAAATCCGGGTTAGAAACATTAAGCCCGGCTTCGCCTTCTCTGTTCTTACCTCTGATGTCAATAACGAGACTTTGGTTAGTGACTTTATTTCTGTTTTCTTCTGTTTCGAATATTAATGAATTGGAATTTTAATCTGGAGTTGCCTCCCAGATTTTCCATGATTCTCTGTTTGAGACACCAAAAGCTGACCCTAAAAATGTAGCTTCAATTATATTGGGTGGAGGAGCTGGGACTCGTCTGTTTCCTCTTACCAGCAAGAGGGCTAAACCAGCTGTAAGTTTCCTAGACTCATCGTTTAAAACATTCAAGTTCTTGGTTTTTCATAATATATCATTATTCTGCGCAAAATATAATTGAGAACTTCTGTTATAGGAAAATCAAGCAGTAAGATTTTATTTCTTTGTTTACAATCGCATACTTTATTACTTTCTAATTCCTTGAAGTTGTGACAATGGATCTTCATGTTGTGTGATTATTATATTTGATTTGCAGGTACCAATTGGTGGTTGCTACAGGCTGATCGACGTGCCGATGAGTAATTGCATCAATAGTGGCATAAAAAAGATATTCATTTTAACGCAATTCAACTCTTTTTCTCTCAATCGGCACCTGGCTCGCACGTATAATTTTGGAAACGGTGTGAATTTCGGAGATGGATTTGTGGAGGTATGGTATCTAAAATTTTTAATTAGTCTATTGAGATAGAAGTTGATTTGTTGCAGAGAAATCAGCTTATAATTCTACCTTCCTCGTTTGGAGAACAGGTATTGGCCGCCACTCAGACATCAGGAGAATCCGGAAAGAGGTGGTTCCAGGGGACTGCTGACGCTGTAAGACAATTTATATGGGTTTTCGAGGTCAGTGGTTAAAATTTTTTATAAAATTTGAGCGCAGTGGAGTGAAATATCCGAAAATGAGTATGTACAATTTGAGCAGGATGCTAAAAATAAAAATGTTGAAAATATATTGATACTATCTGGAGATCATTTGTACAGGATGGACTACGTGGAGTTTGTGCAGGTAGTTTTTTTTATCTAATTTCTTTCATGAATTTTTGTGTGCTTGCCTGAGAATTGCGATAAAAATTCTTTTCGATGGCATCCATTACAGAAACATATCGACTCAAATGCTGATATTACAGTTTCATGTGTTCCCATGGATGATAGGTATGTAAGAGGTAACATATTTTCTTTCTTGTTTTTACTGAAAATGCCTATCTCGATAAATGATTTCAAGCTTATTGTTCATCATCTTGCAGCCGTGCATCTGACTATGGACTAATGAAAATTGACAAGACAGGGCGTGTAATTCAATTTGCTGAGAAACCAAAAGGGCCTGACTTGAAATCAATGGTAGATAAGTTTTTTCTAATTGTTTAGTTTCGCCTTTTTCTTTCCCTTCTTTCTGTTTTGCATAAGAATCATTTTGATTAAAAAAACCATTAGTACGATTCCTAGCTTAAATCCGGCAATTCTTTGAAAATTACCTCCTTTTATTGAAGATCATGGAATCATTACAGCTACCTCTGGAATTTCGAGAGTCTAGTGTCTCTCCCTTTCTATGTTTCTTCCCAATTACAAGATGATTCCATTAGTTCTTTATCCCCCTCTGCATACAATTCCAGCAACTTCTTGACCTCCTTCCTATTTCTAACTCTCTTATACAACTACTTGTATTTTCCTTTATGTAATTGCTAATCTTCTGTTGGAGGCTTTTCAGAAATTTATTCTACTTATCTCTTTAATTTTAACTTTCAGTCAGTAGACACTACTCTTCTTGGACTATCAGAGCAAGAAGCTAGAAAATATCCTTACATTGTGTCCATGGGAGTCTACGTGTTTCGAACTGATGTTCTTCTTAAGCTTTTGAGATGGAGTTACCCTTCATGCAATGACTTTGGCTCTGAAATCATCCCATCGGCCGTGAGAGAGCACCACGTTCAAGTATAGCACGAATTTCTTAGCATCATACATATTTCATTTTTCTAGATGTTGCATATATTCAGTGCAAGTTGTCTATCTGCTAAGCTATAACATTCTTCCCCTTTTGGGCCTGTCGGCGTCTTCAGGCTTATTTGTTCAATGACTATTGGGAGGATATTGGAACCATAAAGTCATTTTTTGATGCAAACTTGGCCCTGACTGAACAGGTCGGTAAAAGCTCTTAACACAAATGATGTTTTTAGATATCATTTACTTTCATGCATAATTGTTTCTTATTTTTTATGTTACAAAATGACGACAAGACGAAGTTGGGGAGAATTAAAACGTCTCATAAAACTACACTTGATCGCCTTATATGTTTTTTATTATGCATAACAGAGTGGGTAAGCTGATTAAAAGTTTTTCTCGTGCAGCCCCCGAAGTTTCAATTTTATGATCCGAAGACTCCTTTCTACACGTCTCCAAGATTTTTACCTCCTACCAAAGTCGAACAGTGCAGGGTAAACCTTTATGGTCGTATCGGTTTTTTGTCGCAAGTGATGGTGCTTCAGCTTGTATCTCACAACTCGAGCTATTCTTACAGATTGTAGACACAATAATTTCGCATGGTTGCTTTTTGCGGGAATGTAGTATCGAGCACTCTATTGTCGGTGTTCGCTCTCGTTTGGAGTATGGTGTGGAGCTTAAGGTATGGCTACACTTAAAAACATGAATACTCATTTATATCAAGAACTGAGTCGTATTCTTTTTACACGTCGAAGTCGCATGTGTCCTTAAACTTGAATGCAAATATGTTAAACTCTTTGGACGGTCAGAATCACCTCGTATAATCATACATCTATACTATAATTATACAGCTTTAATCTTACATGTTGATATGATGACGGATGAAATTATGCTTGTTGGGGGAAGTGCACAGGGTCAGCTTATTCGGAACTCATTTCATAAGTTGTGTGATATCTGCTTACTGTGTTTGAGTTTGTCACTGATATGGCAACTTGGAATGCCATTTCCGTAGGTGACATGATTAATTATCCTGCTTGAAATTTGGTTTTGCAGGATACTATGATGATGGGTGCCGACTTCTACCAAACGGAATCAGAGATTGCTTCTGTGCTGGCCGAAGGGAATGTTCCCATTGGTGTTGGAGAGAATACCAAAATCAGGTGAACTCAAGTGGAATTCACATTTACATTTTATATTTTCTAACATATGTAATGATTCATTAGCTAATTTTAAGCAAAAACCTTTGCAGGAATTGCATAATCGACAAGAACGCCAAGATTGGAAGAAACGTAATCATTGCCAACAGAGATGTAAGTTTAGGGGCTAAAGTTTGGTTGATGAGAATTCGGCGAATCCGAACGTAGCTTTATTGTTACTCATTTTGATGAGTGAAATGCAATATTTTCAGGGGGTTCAAGAAGCTGAGCGACCAAACGAGGGATTTTACATTAGGTCTGGTATTACAGTCATACTGAAGCATGCCACTATAAAAGATGGAACAGTCGTATAATTTAGATCAAGCAAAACCCATATGAAAAAGGTTGAAATCCAGTTTTTTAACACGACTACTTCTGTAAATTACAAATTCTTTTTCGAGTTTCATATATGCAAGCATGCCCACAAGTGGTATTCAATAAAAATGGCTGTTGACGTAGAACAAGTCAAAAAGCTCCATTCTTGTATGAACTATTCTCTAGTCAGTGAAAGTTTACCTTCTTAAAAACTAATTTCTTTATTGTCAGCTGTTTCCCTGTTCAGTTTCATTGATTTTTGCCTCCATTGCTAATCTTAATCTTGCTTACTTCTTTATAATTCTGCTGAGCTTTTGAGACTGCTGAGAAATTTGTTCGGCGGTGGAAGAGCTT
Organism: Begonia masoniana; assembly: GCA_022432975.1. Classification (NCBI taxonomy): domain Eukaryota; kingdom Viridiplantae; phylum Streptophyta; class Magnoliopsida; order Cucurbitales; family Begoniaceae; genus Begonia; species Begonia masoniana. Next base: position 80,792,457 of record CM039502.1, on the reverse strand, counting down.
TCGCTAAGAATTATTTCGTACCCGTCTCTAAACGAGTCCATTCCTTCGGATAAAAGCTGCCAGAACAAGCCCCCGGCAGCGGCCCCTCCACTGCTTGCAGATGAATATATTGCAGTATATACTGTATCGAACAACTTATCCCTATCCTCCGCTTTGTATCCTGAATCTTTTGTCGATTTTCCAAATTCAGAAAAAAGAACTGGCTTTTGAATTATGTTCTGTGCATCTTGGATGTGATCATTGAGCCAATTGTTCAGGAATGCGAGCTGGGATTCGTTGTTTGATCCAATTAACCTGCATTAACGGATGATAAGGAAAATTAAGCGTTTGAGAGTTGATTTGAAACAGTAGGAATGGAATTTTTTTCCGGTTTTGTTACCATTGATCTGGATATGAATGAACTGTGGAAAAGTCAATCTCAGGAATCTGATTGTTGGCAATGAAATCTGTTCCAACCTGAAAGTTTGGGTTTCCTTGCGACTTTGCTTGTCCATAGAATCCTTCAAGACCAGCCTCTAACAGGTGATTCCCATCAATGGATTTCAAGTATGAAGCCATCTCTTTAATCCAAGCCTGGTTTTCAACAGAGAACAAAGAGAAATTGACCATTTACTCTCCCGTCTCAAAACTAACTCTACTGTTCTAGAAGTTTTAGCTTTTCATTTTAGGAGTGGGAGAGAGATGAAGACCTGAACAGTGTTTCCTGATAGATCAGAAGGACACCTTGGCTCGTTCATAAGTTCCCAAGCCATAATGGTAGGCTCGTCTTTGTAAGACACTCCGGTCAGGCTGTTGGTTCTGGTGAGAACGGCCTGTGGACGTCAAGAATATATAATTACAGAAAATTGATCTCTATTTTTCTACTTTCCATGACCAACCAAACCAACCAACTTCTCAACTTCTCCACCACCCCATTTATGACTTTTTCAGTAAACCACTGCAACTACCCTTTACTTTTAAGGTTTAGAGAGAGAGAGAGAGTACCCTGATGTGGTTTTTGTAGAATTCCTTCACCACAGAGTTAGTGAAGAAATCATCGTCAGATGCGATGGACTGGCCTTGGTTTCTTGCCCATTCCACGTACTGTTTCTTTCCACCTAAGTTCTCATAATTATTAACCAAACTCAATATTAATCTCACTCCATACTTTCCAGCTTCTGAAATCACGAAATCCAATCCCTTTGCAACCCAACAAGAAATTTTAAATCAGAATCATATAATAACCCATAATTCATAGATCATACATCAGATTCACATTTTTTTCTTACGATCAGAGACGAGAACAAACCTGGAACATTTGCTCGTTGTAAGAGCCCGGAGAATATTGCAGAGGATTGTATCCACCATCGCCGAAAGCCCAAGTCCTGGCTATGTTGAGGCCATGATTTGAAGCTTGCTCAAATGCCGAAGAGACTTTGTTTCTCTGAGATGCGTCTGATGCAATGTACATCAACCAGTAGGCGTTGAACCCATTTCCATAATAAGGGCTCCCATTCAAAACAAGCTGCACTCCTCTGCTTTTGACGAACCCATCTTCCGCTTCGATTTGAAATAGATTCCTCTGGCTCTGGATCAGCAGCAGAACGAAGATAATCGAACCCCACCATTGCTTCCTCATCTTTCGCTCTCTCTCTCTCTCTCTCTGGGAAGAAATGCAGTGAGCTTTTATAAAACGGTCGAAATGGATTTAATTTCCGATATTAAGTATGGTGTTTAGGTATTAATCTTAATTAATTACGAAGAGATTATTCTTAATACTTGAAAAGACATAAATAACCTTTCATAATAATAGAGTGCGCCGAATATAGATGGGCAGTACCGTCTAGTTGAGATCGTGGACCTGGACCCCACCAAACAACTCTGGCCTCCAAGTCTCAACGGTTTCTTCTCCTTGAGACAACACATCAGACATCACACGTTTTCACATTCTTGCACACACGTGGAATCTAGATATTGGACAGTCGGTGGCAAGGAAAAGGCCAGGTTCAATGGGCCTTGGATATACTAATGGGCCCATTCGTGGGCCTTAGATATAATAATGGGCCTATAATCCCAGCCCACATAGAACTGCAAAATTTTAAGGCTAGCCTTCGGTGCAAAGTGCAGACCAAGACTAGTTCCTAATTTTTCTCTTGAGCTAATTCGTATTCCCACCAAAAGCGATGGCGGCGATTTACTCCGACTGTGTTGTTTGCCCAAGGAAAGCAGGTCCGTCCAATCAGTTTGCTTCTTCCGATGAGATTCTCCGACGGCCAGCGAAATTAGCAAGCAAGCTTTCGGGCCTTAATGTCTCTTATCTGTCAAGTTCTTCCGCTCGACGTGCGAGAATCTCATGTCAGACCTCGTTTGCTTCTCCAGCTTCGTTTTCCTGCTAGTGAGAAAGGTTCATTTCTCCTTGTTTTGTTTCTGTTTTTCCCGATACAACGAGTGTAATGTCTGAAATGTTTTTGCTTAGGTCACTTGAAGTAGATTTTGTGTTATATTTAATGTAGCATGCAATTTTTTTTTTTTTTTTTTTTTTTTTGTATAGAGAGATCATCGCATGGGAGATTAACCAAATTTGAAACAATGTGATATAAATAGTATAACTATCTATCTCATGATCTTGAAGATACGGCGAATTAGCGTTTGGGAGGGAAGTTTGTGTCAAGGAACAGTTAATAAGGGATGTGAAGAATCGAATTTCCGATTTAATGGATTGTTTGTCGTAGTTTCTGGATTTTTTTTTATAACTCTTTCTGCCCATTTCATTCCGCGCCTACAAAAATCTTTCAAAAGTTTAATTTCTGATTGTGGTTGACTCACTATTCTTCAGAGTTTATATTCTAAATTGAAGGATGCTAATGTTGGAATCTCACTATAAGAATGTTTTAGCCTTTCTGAAACAATCATTGTGTCGCGTAACCATTAGTTGGACTTGCCGCCAAGATATAGTTTACTATCTTCCTGATAAAAGCAATAGCTTTATAACTCCAATAACTTACTTAGAATTGTGCTTTATAACGTCTATTTATTATCTCAGAAAAAGCAGGACTGAAAGATTTTCTTCACATTAGTGATTTTGACAAGTCCACCATTTTGAAGATCTTAGATCGTGCTGCTGAAGTCAAGACCCTGTTAAAATCTGGAGATAGATCTTTTCTCCCATTTAAGGGGATGTCAATGGCAATGATCTTTGCAAAACCATCCATGAGAACTAGGGTTTCATTTGAGACTGGGTTTTTCTTGCTAGGGGGGCATGCAATATATTTAGGACCTGATGATATCCAGATGGGGAAGCGAGAGGAAACTCGTGATGTTGCTCGTGTTTTGTGTCGCTATAATGACATTATTATGGCACGTGTATTTGCTCATCAGGTATGCTGGTGAGTTTTTATACTTTGAACTCAGGAAAGAGTATATCATTTTGTAGAATGAATCCACTTAAAATGCCATCGTTTTCCCTGTTTATAACAGTAAAGTACATGTAAACATATAAGGTGAATATCCTAGTGTTCATCAGTTCTGAAATAATAGTTTCTGAAAAATAATTTCATTAGTATTGCGTTGAGCAGTTTAATTCCTTATCCAAATTTTTTGGATGTATAACATATAAGGTGGCAATTTTGTATTTAAATTTTTGGATGTCAGTTTGTTAACCTTATGATATCATACTGTCCTGTTCAATGGCTTCTTTATTTATAAACTGGTTGACTAAATGATCTATTTTCAGGACATTCTTGATTTAGCTAAATATTCAACTGTGCCTGTCGTCAATGGGCTGACCGACTACAACCACCCCTGCCAAATAATGGCAGATGCTCTCACTATAATTGAACATATAGGCCGGTTAGAGGGTACCAAGGTGAGGATATATATTTATCTCCCTTCTTCACTTTTGTTGAAACTAATGATTATTGCAATGCAACTTACAGATTGTCTATGTTGGAGATGGAAATAATATTGTGCACTCGTGGTTATTGTTGGCCTCAGTGGTACCTTTTCACTTTGTGTGTGTCTGTCCTGAAGGGTTTGAGCCCGATAAGGAAACAGTTGAAAAAGCACGCCAAGCAGGAATTAGCAAGATTGAGATAAGGAATGATCCGAAGGAAGCCGTCAAAGGCGCTGATGTGATATACTCAGATGTCTGGGCCAGCATGGGACAGAAGGAAGAGGCTGGTTATCGACGCCAAGCATTTCAAGGATTTCAGGTATTTTCTTCCACTGATAATGCAATTAGCTTTGTATGTGAATGCAATGGGATTTGGTATTCAATGTTGTAGGGTACTTCTATGGACGAGTATACATACATTGACAAGGCAAAAGTTCGATTGAATTAAGAATAATTTGCAAGAACGATGATGGTTGTCGGGGTAGTAAGTACATGGCTTTTATCTTGCGGTCGAAAATCAAACATTTTCTGGTCAATGTTGGTCCAGGTGGACGAAGAACTCATGAAATTAGCAGGGCCACAAGCTTATTTCATGCACTGTTTACCGGCAGAAAGAGGGGTAGAGGTAACCAATGGAGTCATTGAAGCTCCCAACTCAATTGTCTTTCCACAAGCTGAGAATCGCATGCACGCCCAAAATGCCATTATGCTACATGTGCTCGGCTTGTGAATCTGTGACTCAGCACAGCCCTCCATAGGGTCTCCGTTCCTTCTCGTTAGAAGCTACCAAATGCATAAAACCCTGCTTCAAGTTTTATCTGTAAGGCTTTCAATGGTCCTGTTTATTAAAATCGCCTTTTGACTGCAAAGTTCTAAATTGTTGAAGAACCTTTCAAGGATTATTGCTAGTTTCTTTCCGCATAACATTTAAGGGAAGCACACTAAGCTGCTGCTCAGTTTCTTTCTTGTTAAATATTTTTCTTTTAATGCTCCCATTATTTACAACTCATTTAAATTGATTGATGCGTCAAAAAAATGGATACAAAATCATTCCTAGTTGCACAGTTAAGCTTGGGAAGACTGGATACAGGTCTTCACTGACTATCGCTCTTCCGTGTTGAATCTGTTCCAAGCTGCCTGGAATTAGAAAATTTGAGGGGAAGAAATACAGTTAGTGAATAATCTGATTCACTAATTAATCCAGCTTTAATGACACGATGATATCCAAATCTTTTTACATAAAAATAATAACATAACTAATGAGAATATCTGATAAGCGAGGACAATTATATCAACCATCTATCTAATCATGATGTAATGCATAGTAGTACTCTTGACAAATCAAGCAGCACTCAGATTCAAGATGCCATTTCATTTATGGAAGTATGGAAGGAGAGGAAGAATTAAGTTCCAATACTACTTGAAAGACTTGAAATTTATAAAAGACAGTTATATAAACACAACCAACCTGCAGAAGATCAAAAACCTTCTCGCAAATGTACTTCTGCTGGATACTTGCCCCCCGTTGTTGTAATTTGTCGGGATGAACCCACAGAGTTGCTTTACGATAAGCTTTCTTAACCGCAGACGTTGCAAGGATATCTGTTAGAGGAATTGGCTGCCACCCACTATCTGGCCCAAGTATCTGCAACCATAAAAATCCGAATTTTCAATGTTTAAAATAGATTCCATGGTGAGGAGCAGTTTTTTCAAAGATTGTATTATGACAGTGATATAATGGTTTAAAATCACTATAAAGTTTCTGCTCACATATTGTAGAGTTGAAAGCAACAAACGCAAATTTCCTTCTTTTCCACTCGACCACCTTTTTACATCAGCATCAAGAGATTCAGCTAATCTCTGCCATTAAAAGAGATTATCGGTAAGTCATCTTTTACTTGATGGAAATGACTACATTTTTCGAAATTAAGAGCCAAGATTATTACATTTCTTTCTGCTTGTTCTTTCTGCACAAGACGATCTCGGAAGTTCTTCTCCGCAAGGGCCTTTGCCTGAAGTAGAACAGAAAATAAATGGTAAGCATGGTTCAGTGCAGTTTACACAAGTATATTTGTATCAAACAAAGCATACCACACGCTCAACAGGTTCGTTGATGCTTCTCCAACTTAGCTTTATGCCTCTGAGCTGTTTCTCCATTCTCTGAGGAGTCAGGAACATCATAAGAAGCAATGCATTGTTAAATATGCAAGCTTAAAAGTAGTACTTTTTTTTTCTTTAAGAAGGGTTTTTATTGCACATAACATACCTCCGACATTTGAAAAAATTGTATTTCTTGAACTTGTGGAAGCAGATGTATCGTTATACTGTGATGAAAGAAAATTGCGTCAGTCAATTAATATGTTACTAAATGATTCATAGAAAATAACTAGAAATGCAGCATAAAAATAGAGGCCTCACATTGAAAGGAAAATCTCGCCATCTTTCACTATCACTCGCTGCATTGGAAAGCTTTTCCTCAACAATCTTTTCAGCCAGATTCTTTGCCTCAGAAAAAGCCTTTCTAGACATTGCTTTCTCTAGTGCCCGTTCCCTAGCCTCTGCAGTAGCTCTCTCTACTGCATTACGTTCAGCTCTTAGTTTAGCTTCAATAGAAGCCTTCTCAGCTCCTAACTTATTGTTACTCTCCGTAGATGTCTTTCCTGGCTGTTCTCTTGCACTATTCTTTTCTTTTAGCCGAGTTTGAGCAGAAGCTCTCTCAGCAACAACCCTTTCTCTGGCTTCAGAAAATGCCCTTTCACGAGCTTCACGAATTGCTCTCTCAACTGCAATTCTCTCTCGTTCTTTTTCCTTCTCCCTTTCTTTGACTTCATCTGTTTTTCTCAGGTCTTCCTTTTCTGCTTCTGCTAGTCTTTCAATTTCATGTTTAGTTTGTGTACCTTCCTTGGGTGGGATTATTTGTTGGTTTTGCTCATTTTCTAAGTCACTTTGTTTGTTTTCCTTCTCGCTTTCTTTGGCTTCATCTATTTTTCTCTGGTGCTCCTTTTCTACTTCCAGTAGTCTTTCAGATTTATGGTCGGTCTGTGTTCCTCCTTCCAGTGGGAGTTACTATTTGTTGTTGTCCCTCATTTTCTACATCACTCTGTCCTTTTTCTTCCTCACTTTCTTTGGATTCTTCATTTTTTCTCTGGTGTCCATTTTCTACTTCCGCTGGTTTTTCAAATTCAAGGTTGGTTTCAGTAACTTTTTTGGGTGGTACTATTTGTTGCTTCTGGTCACCTTCAACATCAGGCATCTCTGTTTCGATCTCCTCATCTATTTGAAAACATTTTTCTGTTCCTTCATGCATACCATTAGTGTGTGCATACTCTTGATTGTTTACCTCCGATTCCAGCCTGCCTTCATTCGGCAAAGCATCATTCATTCCCATGTCCTCCAATGTTTGGGTTGTTTGATGCTTCTCCTCATTAACTCTCACATTTTGATTTGTTTCTCTATCCAGTGTCTTCTTAATAAATTTATCTTCTTCAGATAAATGAGGCCAATCAGATGTCATCCTATTATTTCCATGATTCATAGTATCGCTGATTTCCTGATCTTCAGTCGGCGAGGCCACTGGACCATTCTCATCATCAATGGCTGTGATTTGGCTTTTCTTATTTTCACATATTTCAGATTGAGGAGCCTGCCCTGAATTGTTCACATCAATAACTCTCACATTTTGATTTGTTTCTCTATCCAGTGTCTTCTTAATAAATTTATCTTCTTCAGATAAATGAGGCCAATCAGATGCCATCCTATTATTTCCATGATTCATAGCATCGCTGATTTCCTGATCTTCAGTCGGCTGAGGTCACTGGATCATTCTCATCATCAATGGCTGTGATCTGGCTTTTCTTATTTTCACATATTTCAGATTGAGGAGCATGCCCTGAATTGTTCACATCAAAAATATCATTGGTGCAACACTCTTCTACTGTTTCAGAAGCTTGATGAACCTCAATTGTTGTTGTACTTTTTATGGTCTCCTCAGCTGCCACAGTGAGTTTTCCTTTTTCTTCAGACATTCGAAGTGGATAGCATTCATTGAGATCGCCTATATTACTCAGTAAACCTTTATCATCATTGGACTGGACATTATTACCTTCTTCTTGCAGACTCCCTAAAACTTCATCCTCCATGACAAACTCGTGCACTTCTTCCACTTCAGAAGCAAATTCTTCAGCATGAATTTCCGATGTAAAGTCATTTTTATGCTCTTTCACATCCTGTTCGCATTTCTTTTGCCCAAATTCAATGTCAGTTATGCCAAAGCCAATTTTGTGTGGATCAGATGAGAAAGTCTGTGTAAATTCTTCCACTGCATTTGAACTTTCCATTTCACTCTCGAGTATAATAAAAGTGTCTTCAGCAAGGAAAGGAGTTCTCTAAGAGATGCATTTTCCTCCACCTCATTTACTTGCATAAGTTCCTCCGAATCTTTCTCAATTCTTTCGGTTTCAACAGAAGCCTTAACTACTTCCATTTTATTTCTAGAGTCTTCACATAAAGGATGATCAAAGTTATTTTTAGAATCTTCACACAAAGGATGATTGGAAATTCCTTCCACTATTTTACCATGATCCAAATTTTCACAAGCTCCTCCATTTTTGTTCAGAAGATTATCACTTGAGTTCCAATTACACAAGTCCTCGGTTACCTCAAGTCTACTCTCCCAGAAATTTAGACCATCTTGAGTTATTTTAATATCAGTTTCTGCAATTTTATCAAACTTCAAATCTATTCTCTTTCCTTCAAAAGGTTCACAAATTTTTCCATTTTCTTCAATCTGATTGGAAAGGTCTGCAATCATTTCTTCATCCTCACCAGCCTTTTGATGCTTTTTATTTCCTCGAGATTCGCCATTTTGTTCGAGTTCCGTTTCCTCTCCAATTTGAAAGTCATAGATACAATCTTTAACTCTGCCAAGTTCATCAACTTCGGCAGGTTTCCTTATCAGTATCTTCTCCGCAGACAAAATCTTTTCTTCTAATCTCATTTTTGTCTTGCCCATGAATCATTTTGAGCTTCTCACCCTCTATCCGCTCATGACCCTTAACTTGTTGCTTCACAGTGAGTTCCTCCAACTCTTTAGCCTCAAGTTTTTGGCCATCCTGTACTGATTCTTTTCCTTCCGGGTGCTCTCCTAGTCTCTCTTGACAATTTTCCTTTTCATGGGACATCAGCACTTTTTCTCCAATCACGTTTTTGTCCTGCTTGAAACCCATTTTAACCTTCAAATACTCTAACCAATCACGAGTCATCATTTGTCTCATTGCAGAGTTTTCATCCGACTTTTTAGTCTCAAGATTTTCATCCCCAGGAAATGATTCCGGTCCTTCCAATTGTTCTTTTATTCCCTTTCCCAAATTTTTCTTCTCGTAGGACATTTGAACTTTCTCTACAGTCTCATTTTCATTTTGCTTGAAAATTATTTTAAACTTCTCATCCTCTACACACTCATCAGCTTTTATTTCTTTCTTCCCAGTGTTTTCTTCCAACTCCTGTGTCTCAATTTTTTCGTTGTCCTTCACTAATTTTTGTTGATTCTCTTTTTCTCTGCTTCCACATTTTTCCTTCTCATAAGATATTCCAACTCTCTCTTCAGTTTCATCCAGTTTTTGAATCGTTGTAGCTGTATTTTCGTCATCTTCTTCAAAATGCATTTCTCTAGCTAACTTTAATTCCTTGCAAAACCCTTTTTCTTTAACTACATGTATTTTCTCTTCCCCGCACTCTTTCCCATTAGATGCCTCAACCCTATGTAGAGTCACAGAAAACTCTTCTGGGTTATCAATGGTTTTCTCGGTTGTTTTGTGGGGCGATTTTGTAATGGTATCATCATGGTAAGCGTTCTCAAAGGGTTTGTTATCTGCACGATCAAGTTCATAAAACTGTTCTTTTCCAAGTAGTTCTGATTTTCAGGTCGGCAATGAGCTCGACCTGATGAAATATTCTTAGATTGGATTTCTACACTAGCAACTTCTAGTAATTCTCTCAAATTTTGATTTCTTATTTCAGAAGAAGGGTTCACCATAGCCTCTGGTTTTCCACATGTTTCTTGAGATTTCTCATCTTTGGATCTGGCTAGAGTAAATGAATCTCCACTCTCTCTTCTCTCTTCACCATTCAATTGATCAGCAAAGCTCATTTTCCGACCATGAAGACCCACCTTCCTTCTTTCCATCAACTCCTTCGCAATCTTTATCTTTGCTCCAGCATCTTCTATAGCCTTTCTCAAAGCTGCAATGGAGGCAGCAGCAACTGAATTGATGTCAACTTCCTCATCAAAGCATGGAGGCGTACAAACAATGCCAGCTTTCTCACAAGCATCACAGACTTCAGATTTAGATGCCATTGATGTCTCTGAATAACTTAAATTTTTGCCAACTTGAGCAGACCTAGAAAAAATAGTTGGCTCGGCAGAACACGAGCCTTGATCCAAGTTGCATGAATCAGACTTCATCTTAAGGGAATGGTTACCATACCAATCATCTTTGTTTTGAAAATCATTAGCTCTAGAAGTCTGTCGTTCCAAACTAGAAGGGCGATCTTTTGTGTCTCTTGTTGATCCAACAGCTTTAATTCTATTCCTAATATCGTCATCTGCTTTAGATGCGGGCTTTCCACCTTCACTAGCCTGCAATGGACTGAATTCGTTAAATATACATGTATAACCAGAAGTAGCTTGAAGCTGAACCACATGGGTAATCCCCTTTGTACTATCATTGCTTCCTTGGTTGACTTTGTTATATGCCATGTTAAACTTTTTCATTGCGTCCAATGATTGATATTCATGCGAGAAAACTTCATCTTTTTCTAAATCCGTAGAAGAACCTTTCCCTACTGGAGGCGATACTCTTCCAGCTGTGCTCCTGCACAAAAAGAAACATAGTTAAGAACTTCTGAACTGCATTTAAAACTGAGACAGAAGATTAATCCTGGGGAGAATTCTAGAACAAAAATTATGAGATAAAACAACAAAATTTGAAAAGAAACACACTAAAGAAAATCCCCAAATCCTTTTATTTGACGCATCGTTTATATGCTTTCCAATTTCATTTTTATTGTCTAAATTGTTATTTTTAACAATTTCTATAATCGTAGAGATTTAAAGTAATTCACTGCGCTTTTATAGAAACATGAAATTTAATTAAAAACTGAAAATAAAATTGAAAGCAAGTCAATAAGAACTAGAAATGCGATGAGCATGGCTACCAATTCCAGATTAGCGTTAAATATAACTGAATGCAAGAGCTTACAGAGGTCTCTCAGAGGAAGTGTCAACTTTCTTTGGTTCGCCTTTTAGTTCCTCATTAGGTACGGCAAAATCTAATTCTTCCAAGGTCCCGAAAACCTTGGAATATTCGAGCTTCGAGTTCCGAACATCAATCGATGGCTTTTTCTCTTGTAAAGCCGAAAAATCAAGAATCGGAATACTGGAGCCTCGCGAACCACCGAAAATCTCACGATAATCCTCCAGACCAGCAGAAAAGACCGGAGTTCCACGCTTTGACGGAGCAGCGAACACGCCATCGTAGGCTGACTTATCGTTGAAACTTCGGCCAATTGCGAGCTTCTTGTAGACAGTAGACGATTTTCGAAACTCCATAATAAACTCAATCTACGGTTGACACAATTTCTTCTTGCAGTTCTTCATTTCGCAAAGTCTCGCCTCCTCCTCCTTCCTGTTCCTTCTCCGCTGCAGAAACAAACTTAGCTACGCCTGAGAAAACAAGAAAAATCTCCTGATAACGAGGTGTAAAATGCAGTCTAACCGTCAACGCATTGAGCTCTGCGACGCGATGATTTCTCGGTTTCTGGTGGCGTTTCGTTCAACCGAGCATGAGAAAGTAGCATTGCTGTTTAGGAATTTATGTTCCAGCATTCATTTCATTATTTGCTTTACCTTTTACTTACATTATGCTAATATATGAGTTTTGTGCGTAGGGTTGAGATCACTGCCGGTTCTTCCCTGATGCACCTATGAAAGATGAGGTTGGGGAATACTTTTTAACGCCCACTTTTATCCCCAATTTGAAATCCCGACTTTTTGAAACTCTAGAATTTTTTCCAAATTGATTTCCTAAATCGAGCGTTAATTGGAAAATTTTTAAATTTTAAAACATATTACTTGAAAACTTAAATATTCTGGAAACTTGATAAATTAATTTATACAATCTTGAAATCCTAACATAATTGCAACAATTCTTGAAAACTTATTTTAATGATGAA